>CM077219.1:30788641-31231141 GCA_039654775.1 Spinibarbus caldwelli | reverse complement strand
TATACATTTTTTATTTTTTGTTTTTATTTTTATTTTTTTTTTAATTTCCAGCAAACTTAAGTATACTGTAATACGGTTGGCATGATATAAAATTACTCATACCTTTTTTTCTTTCTTTCTTTCTTTTTTTGGAGAAGTCTCTTATGCTCAAGACTGCATCAAAATACAGTAAACATCAAAACATATACTTCAGAAATCATTCTAATATGCTGATATAATAATAAGAAATGTGTCTTCAGCATCAAATCAGAATGATTAATGAAAGATCATGTGACACTGAAGACTGGAGTAAAATTCAGCTTTAACATCACAGGATTAAATTACATTTTAAAATATATTCAAATAGAAAACAGTTTGAAAATGAATCAATTTGAAACTGTAATAATATTTCACAATATTACCATTTTTACTGTATTTTTTTGATCAAATAAATGCAGCCTTGGTAAGCATAAGAAACATTAACAAATCTTATTTTTTTCTAAACTTGTGACCTGTTTTATTAAAAATAAAACATTATTTCTGTATTTATTTATTTTTCGATTATTATTATTATTATTATTTCTGTATTTTTTATGATATAGTAGCTTAGCTTAATGTCCCTTTTGACAAGTTTGGATTTCTTGAAATCATATGCATGCACATTTTTGTTTGTGAAATTTTGTCATGTCGGCTTCACAGACTCACTGATGTGTTTTGATATTTTTAATGTTGACTGAAATATTCTTTATCCTTGTTCTTGTTGGATAATGAATATGTTTTATGTTTCCAGGATAAATCAAGACAAACTGAAATTTATATGGATAACAATACTAAAAAAAAGGGCTCACAATAATGTTTTACAAAGCGTGAGCAGATGTTCCACTTTTGTGGTGTATCCTGTGTGTAATGATATTCTTGCACATACCCAAATGATGATTTCCACATGGGACATTCATTTTTAATTTGCTATGTTTATTTCAGCAGTTTCTAATAGGAACCATCTCTTCTGTGTCTCATTAAATAGAAGGGTTGGACAGTGAGTCATAAATCCAGCCCTGTTGGACACAGCCCTAGGTAAGTGCGTATGTGGGGCCCTTTATAAAATCGTTATAAATATGTGGGACGTTTAATTATGCCCAGGTGGAACTACAGCCCACGAGTCCTGGAGCTGCTAACACATGGTGAGAGAGAAATGACACCCTGTGCTCATTAACGTCTCCTGGCCACAGACCGTCTGGCGAGTCCTTCCTGATAATGACCAGGATTTTATGGAGAGAAGCTGTGGAGGGTCTGTAGTTAACAGACCTCGACTCTCGTTAAGGTAGCTGCTTTTTTGAGACAAAATTGAGAGGAGTAAGGCACATCCAAAATGTGTGGACATTTTAGAAAAATGTTTACGGAATCAAAGTTTTGCCTGAGCTCATTGTTTTGATAAAACATGGCAGCTGTCTGCGTTAATAAATTTCAAAGGCCAGTAAAAGAGGAAAATAACATTTTATCTCACACGGAGTTAAGAAACCACTTTATTAAAGAGATAATTTTCCAAAAGCATGAAAAACTAGCTGAGCGAACTGTGAGAGAATCGTGATTTCATAACACCGCTGTTATAATACCAGCGAGCTATTGTTTGTTTTCAGATAGGGATTTTTGTTTCCAAAAGATCATGTTTTCAGATCTCATGCCCTGTGTGTGGTGCAATAGCATTCTACAGGAAATGTTTTTAAGAAAATAGATACGAAAGTCTTCCCCGTTCATCATCATGTTACCATCTATCAGAGCTAGCAGACTCCGTGACTCAAACAAGAGGACCCAGTGCCAAACACGTGGCTCGCTTCTAGATAAATATCTGTGGACATCCGCAGATATTTCATTTTTGAAAATATAGAGGCCCCAAAAAAGGTATCTTTCTGTGAGGATGGCCAAATAATGTAATTATATGATTGAAATACCAGATATGTTGTAATTATATGATTACAGTAGAAATAGCAGAGATGCTATAATTATGATTATGACAGCTGATGCGGTCATACTCCAGGAAACCACAGTCCTTATATCTTTCCAAAAGCCTTAATGAACAGTTTGAGAGGCATGCGCTCCCTGCCTTAGAAATTGCTACGTTGTTGTTAGGAATTATAGTAATTTGGGGACGGAGGCTGCTGGATCTCATCGGGAATGTGGGCTAATTGCTAAGTCGTGTGCTTTTATAGACCACAGGTTAATGGGCAGGCCGTTTTTATATAGCGTGTGCGGAGGGACGCCTATAGATCATCTTGCTAATTGACTTGAGAGGTCAGATTCGGTTGCTGACATGTGGCTGATGTCGAATCTAGACTAGCTAATGAGGTCATACATTAGTTTAATTGACATGTTTTAGCTGTATTGTTTTTTCAGGTTAGCAATGTGTTGTGCTCACACCTTTTTTATATTTCTGTTTACGCAAATCTGAAATGAAATGCAAACAGAAAATTCAGTCATCATTTACCCATCTTGTTCCACACCTTTTGTGGTGAAAAAAAGGAGAAATTCTGAAGACTGTTCTGGTTACTTATTTCCATATAGTATTCAAGCTTTAAAAATGAAAAATTAACATAAATGCATCATGAAAGTAATCCAGTAGTGTAACTGCGGTGAAAAGAGTGCAATTCAGTAACACTTTACAATAAGGTTCCATTTGAAACATTAGTTAACCTGAACTAACAATAAAAATATTTCTAAAGCATTTATTAATTCATGTTGCTTTTAACATTTACTAATACTTATAACTATTAATAAGCAGCAAATTAGGAGTTTATTGAGGCAAAAGTTGTATTAATGGTTTGTTAATGGCGAGAATTGGACCTGAAAATAAAGTGTGACCACATTAACTAATGGAACCTTATTGTTTCCTGCAATTCTTATTCTTGCAAGTATATTTACTTAAGGACATGAATGACAAAACTTTTATTTTTGGGTGAACTGTCTCTTTAAAATCAGAGTCATTATGCCTGGTGTCATAACACCCATACTGTTAGGGTTTGAATGAGCAGGGATGTTTTTGTTTGAATTATTCCACATACAGTATGTTCGATCTTATCATGTTAAAATAGATTAGCTACTGAATCCTGTGCTGGTAAATGAATACTGTGGCTTCCCGTGTCTTTGTCCTCTTTGAATCTGTGGGCTTGCCTTCTGATAAAGTAGACTGCCCCCAATTAGCCTCTCATTTCCTTGTCACTCTCTGTCTGAAGTTACCAGATTCCTCTCAGAAGACTGTGTGTGTGCGTGTGTGCATGTCAGATATTCCAGGAAAAGTAAGGCCAGAAACACACTTTATGCAAGCACATGCTGACGACAATGCATTGCAAGTGTTGAGTCCCACGTATTGTGTGTTCTTGTGAGACTGTTGCGGTAACAATCATCAATACTCAAGGCACCCATAATATTACTTTCAAATGCCTTTTTTATCTGTTTGTTAAGTTGTGGCATACTGAATATTGTTGCTGGTTCCAAGTCTTTATTCCATTTCAAATGTGAATACTACCTTATAGCCGTTTGAGCACTATCCACGTGTAGCACACCTGCAAGAACTCTGTGTACACTAGACTCTGAGTTAATGGTGTCCTGACACCAATATTTCAACGATTCATGAAAGATTAATTTTCGGTGTGGAGATAAAGCTTAGGATCATGATTTTTGTCAGACAGAACAACCATATTAAAGGCATAGTGCACACAAAAATGAAAATTCTGTCATTAATTACTCACCCTCATGTCGTTCCAAATGCGTAAGACCTTTGTTCATCTTCAGAACACAAATTAAGATATTTTTGATGAAATCCGAGAGCTTTCTGACTCTGCCTAGACAGCAACACAACTGAAACGTTCAAGGCCCAGAAAGGTAGTAAGGACATTGTTAAAATAGTCCATGTGACATCAGTGGTTCAACTGTAATTTTATGAAGCTCTGAGAATACATTTTCTGCGCAAAAATAATGACTGTATTCAACAGTTTCTTGTCTTTTGTATCAGTCTTTGACGCGCATTCACGAGAGTAACATGACGCATGTGTGTGCATTCCTCTGCTTGAAAACAAGCCGCAGCGCATCCGGGTTCTACGTCAGAATGTCGACTCCTGTGTCAGCAGCACCACACGCAAGCTTCAGAAAGCTCTTGGACTTCATCAACAGTGTCTATATAAATATAGATATCTATATAATATGTGTTCCGAAGATAAACAAAGGTCTTACGGGTTTGGAACGACATGGGGGTGACTAATTAATGACAGAATTTTCATTTTTGTGTGAACTATCCCTCTGTAAATCAGAGCCAATTTTAAACGATTGCATTTGCACTTCCAAAAAATTTTTATTGAATTGTACAAAATTTATTTCTGATTTGGTTTTATGCAGAAATCTGAAATGATCTCATCGTTTGGCAACAGTCTTCTGAAGAAAACAATAAGAACTGCATTTCTTTTTCTATATATTTTTAAGTAATAACCAAATTGTTAATGGCACCGTTAAGGATCTCCAGTTATGAACTGCAGTCTGAGACATTTTGAGAAGCACAATGGAATGTGAAATCAAGCTTTAATTAGCTAAGAGGCTTCTGCAAAATATGCTTTGGCTGTTCTGCTCTTTCACCACATCCCAAAGATGCCCTGTTGGATTTAGGTCCGGTGATTGTAGAGGCCACTGGGCACACTAAACTGGACTCATTGTCATGTTCTAATGTTTGGTTTCAACAACGGCTGAACCCGTTGAACTTCTTGATATGCATGCTTTTGTTTATGGAGTTGCTTTTGAGAACTGAGTTGCTGATGATTGGCTATTTGCATATTTGCAATTGAACATATGCACCTACTAAATTGCCCACTGGGTGCTTATTTTAATTCAGATCTATATTTTCTTTAAATTCGAAACTGCCAGCCCATCGGACCACATAATCTTGCTCCAGAGCATGCATGCAACCTGAAAATAGCAGGCTTCTCTTGGCATTTCCTTGAATTCTTCGGCAGAGGCCTACAGAGAAAAAAATGCTCAGATTGACCTCCCTCATCCCGCGCCAACCTCCCATGACCTCACCCTGTGACTGACATTGAGAATGTTTCTTGTCTCTTCTCAGGACTTTTTCTTCCAGTGCTGTTTGTTCTTTGCTTAAGAGAACTTTCATCATTGGTGTATCATGACTGGAGCTTCCGTCAACATTCAGCCCTTTTTGTGACTGCATTTGGCTCAGGAGGGTTTCCGTGTGTTTTAGTGGTGACCTCATAAGGACGGCTCAGGCTTCAGGGCCTGTTTGGCTCTTGTCCAGAATGAGCTCATCGCTGAAACAACAGCCAGCTGGTCATAGGGCCGTTGCTCCCCTGACCCTTGTCTGCTCTTTGCGTCCTCTAGTGTGTTTTGAGCCTTATTGGGAGCGTGGTGTCGGCCTTCATGCTCTTCCCACCCCCTTCCAGAGTCTGTTTCTTGCTGAGCCAACGGCTGCCGGACAGTCCTCCGGCGCCTGGCTGAGCAGCAGTAGAGCCAGTGCTCTGCGATGAGTCCCGTAGAGGGAGGACAAATAGTTTGGTCTGGCCTAACTCCAGGACTGAGCAGCCAGAGACACAGGGGTCAGTTCATCTTTTGGGGTGGTCCACTGAGAGTGTGTTGTCCTCAGATGCAGATAATAGGAGGATGTTGTACTTTGCTTTTGTGGTGTTTTTTTTTTTTTTTTAATTGCAGTGAAGCGCCTTTCATGGTAAGTCCACTCTATCTGTCTAGACTTTCCTTGCATCTTGGGAGTAGGAATACAGATGGAATGCCATGCATCATAATCGTGATTCCCTGTCACATCAAATGAAGATGAATGAGGCTGGCCTGGTATTATGTTGTATGCGGATTTGACAGTGTGCTGTGGTATGTCTGCAGCGGAGCTCTATTGAATTACTACTATTAGATCTCAACCAGCAACGGCCGCCTAAGGTCAGACTTTTGGCTTTGTACACAGCTGTGTTCGCATGAAGCCAATCAGTGTGAGTTCAGAGGTTGCTGCACTCCAGATCCTTGCACTGCATCATGAAGGGATGGTCTCTAGTGGTGTCAGTGGATAACGTTGTTAGGACCAGTGAGATCCCATTAGTCAGAATGTTATTCAGGATTTCTGTCCCAGCTCAGAGTAACCCCTTCAACCTGGAGCTAATCTTCTGGAGGCGTACACGTGTGGGGCCAGCCAGGGGTCAACACTAGCCACAGAGTAGTATCTGCTTTCTCCCTTGTACCCTCTCCTGTTTGCACCCTGCATTTGGATCTCATTATGTAATTCCCTCAGAATTCTCCAATAATTAAAAAGACGTTCTTCTGTAGATTAACGGCTATTCCCTGGGATCTCTTTGAGCCAATCCAAACACGTACAGGGAGGCCGGGAGGGGTCAGTGGAAGGGCTCCTCACACTGTGAGCCTGTTGGCCAGCCCCGGACACCTCTGGATCTCAGGCACAGCTGGATCCAGGGACTTGGTTACTCTAGGGTCAAGCACAAACCCTGATTGAATGTCGAATGCAAGTCACCGACTCTTACACAGCTTGTCTGATTCATTTAGCAGCACTCCATAAAATCTCCTTTGACATGGCTTACTTTTTACTATGATTTTTATGGCTGGAGTCTTTGTTTACATACCTTTCTGTTTCATTTAGTTAGAATCGCTTTAGTAGACTGCCATTGGAAAGAACGAAATTATATTAAGGACAACACACTGTTCAGATGTCATTAGTTTAATAGTTTCACCCATAAATCTTTGAACAAAAGCTCCAGGTGGTAAAGACTTTGCTTCAAGGAAAATGAACTAAGGAAAGGTTTTCCTGATTATAAACTCTCTGCATTTACAGAGTGTAGTTAGCATTGTTTTGTTAAGGATCTAAAATGTTACCTGCTGTTTTTCTCTTGAAGAAACTCTTCGTAGGCGCTCTTATGCTTTCGCCAAGATTTCAGTGCGTCATTTGTTATGTCGGTATGAGTTTTCCACTTGATTCTGTTATTAGATTAAGTATGTGCTTAAGCAGCAACACTGGTCAGTGTTCTTATTGTGTGATCATCAGGGTGTTCTTGTGCAAGACAGCAGCAGTGCTGATTTGGATACGCTCTCATTTAGTTGACAGTTTTAGCCAAAGCTACCAGGATGTACACCACCCACTGTTCATTAAAGTGAGAGAACTTGCACCACAGGGCAACATAGCCACAAGTTGTCTTGTATAGAATATTATGATTATGATCTGTGCTGCTAAAGCATGTAATGAAGCTGTGACTGCCAAATAGGTGCAAACAAAAGACACAACTTTAAATGGGGGGGCTGAGTCTTAGGCCTTGAACTTGTGATCAAAAACAAATGGAAAGGCACACCCTCAAGGGCCCCAGGACTGAGAGAAGGATTCAAACGCACGTCACAAAACACCCAAATTAGATTATCTCCCTTGTGTTTCACCCTTTGTTTCTGTGTTTACGCTTTACAACGTTTGGTTATAATTTTCTGTCATATGATGCAGGGTGAGGGTTATTTAATTCAATGCCTGTGTATTTCTTTCTCACATGAGCTCTTGTGATGTGCATGCTGGGGCTTAAATAATACAAACAAGGACGCTGTCACTTTGTGTCACAATGTTTTTGACATACACCTGATTATTATTGTTGACAGCAGGAGAATATGTCTGTTTATCAATGGAACCTCACAGATTAGGCCCTGTTTGTAAGGTATAAGCCAATTTAATTTAGTTTTGTTTAAGGGGAAAGGCAGCCACACTGAACTTAATTGAAAGCTGAGAATGTGTCTATTCTTCACCTAACCCCGCTTTTAGAATTAGGGATTGATTTGAGCTCTCTGCTGAATCACTTTGATTGTCTGTGTTCCTGGTGGGTATTTAGTCTTGCCTGGTTAACCTCATGGATATGGCTGGATGTGTGTCAAAGACACTGATTATTACCTGACCCGACTCTGGTTTGAGTTGGTTGCCTGCGCTACTGCTCTTTATAAAATGTTTCTTGAGTTCTTTAACAGAAGCCCAAATTACAGACTGCGTACATTTATTTTCAGGTAGTGGAACCAGGCACAATGGTCCCAATCTATCATTTTGTAGAGACTACTTCTGCTAGTCTCAGTTTCAGATGACAAGGTGGTTACCATGAAGTGCTTTTGAGGCTGGAGTGATTGCTGTTTTGCTAAAGTTTGCAATAAAATTCTAGCCCCCCTACTTTCACAGACAATGCTTAAGCCTTGTCCCAGACTAAAATGCATGACTGAGCTGTTTTAACTGAAAGAAACTTATTTTAAAATGTCAGTGCGATTGTTTTGTCTCAAGATGCACACCAGTAATATTTTTTGTCCAAAGGCACTTTTTAAAAAACTAATTAATTTCCTAATAGAACTATAGCCTAATCCTGGCTTAATCTAAGCCCTGTGTGTGAAACCAGGCCTAGATGTTTAGAATGTGTAGATAGCTACCTGGTCTCATGAGGAAAACATACCTCTGGGAACTTTTTCGCAAGACGCAAAATACTTACAAGTAAGTACATATCACTGCAGTTTCCAACAGAAATGAACACTACTGGTGGTAAAACAGTGAGCACTTGTAATCATTTTCATACACAGTTATGATTACAGCTCCATATGATTCGCTTTCCGGACGTAACAAGCTTGCTCGGTAGCTCAGTCGGCACGGAATTGGACTTAGGATGCAAAATCCTTCGGTATGAATCCCGAATCAATGTTTGGACTGATGCACTTAGTAGCAAGTAAACCAAATATGCTTGAGCTTAACTAAATTAACTAAATTTCAAACTTAACTAAACTTAACTAAATTTCACTAATGTGAAATAATCTGTATTTATTACTTTTGAATGAGTGAATGAATTACTTAATCAGTAAATCAATGAATAAATCAGTAATACCGTAATAAATAATAATTCCATTCATTCATTCATTCATTCATTCATTTTGACCAAAGCATACCATGTTTCCCTCTAAGTTCTACTAGTGTTTTCTACTTTGTACACTGCAAAAAGAAATCATTTTCTTAATGAGTATTATTTATTTATTTATTTATTTTTCAGAATATCTATATAAATATCTAAATAGCCTTAAAATAATTTACTTAAGAGGCAATGATTTAATATAAAAATATAGTATGCATTGTTGCTTCTCAAGTAAATTTGTTATTGTAAGGATTTTTTAAAGGACATTTTAAATGCAAAACAAGTCAAAACTGTGAATTAAGAATTGAAGTAGTAATTTTTATAGTATATAACCAACTCAGTCTAATGAGAAAATGTTACTAATTTACGAGGTGGTGATTTCATATGAAACTGTATGATGCGATTCATAGGGAAACAAAAGTATCTCCACCCCTAAACCTAACCATCAGAGGGTCATAAAATGAGATTGTACAAATTTATATGAATTACTCACCAATTTGCCAAAATGTAATTGCCATGAGAGTGTGTTGTATACAATCATTTTCAGAGAGCTTTCTCATTCTTTCACTTAGACCACGGTATCAAGCATGTAAAACCTCCCCCTATGCATCTAATAAAAAATGAAATGTGAATGGTCACTTTACTAGCTTCGCCAGAATAAACCTCAAAGTGGACCAGACTTTATGACGATTTCCACAGTCTGGCTACACGTCTGCTGTTACTGCTTCCTTGCATTTCTTAATACACATGTATTATAGACAGCACTCTTTTTGTCCATATTTTCCATGAGTTGGTTCCCAATTGTTGGTGTTAAGGGGTGCGTCCATTTGAAAGTTCCTTGCAGGTCTCCTTATTTGAGCTGGATGGCATGTGCGTATAGCCTCCCAAGGGGGTGGGCATGCTGCCATGCTCGAGTGGTCCCAGCCCACATCCGCTCTACCAGTCGCCCCCTCCATCACGCTATTTTAAGAACCAAGACCGAGGGGAGTTGAATTACGCCCATACGTCTATAATCACTTCCATCAGCCCTCCTGTTTAGAGGATGGTCTCCATCTATAAAACATTCCCTGGTTACTACACAAAATTTTCCACAGAGCAATAGACAGCACCAGCTGAGCTGAGTCAGAGCTTGAATCACTGTCATGGGTCGATGCCATTGCAGAGGTGTTGTAGCTGATTTCTAAATGCTGTCATTGTTCAGTCTTCAGCCAGGCAGCACGCTGGTCCTATTGTTGAGTGCGAGTGGCTGAACCGGGCAGGCTGTCAGCGAAAATTGATGTTGAGCATGAGAACAGGGTTGTGGATGTGGTTTCTGTGGACATCCATGCTAGGTTATTGTTGTGGAAAGTAACAATTTCTCCTCAGAAGAGAACGGCTGCAGGATCTCCATCCCAACCACTTCCTGCTTGTCATAAGTGGTTTTTATTCATTTCTTTGTGTTATGTCCTGACGTCCAGTTGCTTGTTGCCATTTTTTCTCTTGATCGTGCAAAGTTAGGTTAAGTTTGATTCCCTTTATTGGATCTTTGCATGCTAGTGCACTATTGACAGCAACAGAATTGATGTTTCGTTTAAATTGACTGCATTTCTTCTTCTGCAAATGTGTGTCACAACAGATAAGCTACAAGCCTGCAGTTTCAACAGCCTGTCAGTGTGTCTCAGGATCTACTCCTTATGCCTGCCACAGCATGTTTTTGTGGTTTAGACAAAGGAAGGAAAGACAGGGTGAGAAGGGCTCAAATCCAGAGATTGTGTACATTTAGAGAGTTGCTGTCTAGTGTAAAGGGAAGCCGGAGCGGTGTGTGATGTGGTTAGCCGCTTACACATGGAGCCCATCTTTCGTCCGTTGGCTGATGAGATCAGAGCAGCACTAGCCGGAAATGGGCCTGTCCCGCTTTGCCCGCCACAAAGGGGCTTTGAATTCTGCGGTTATCTGCTCCAGTGGGCCTGCTGTGAGTCTGTCAAACAGCTCCATTATGAGCCTGCAGTCTCTGCTCTACTGCGAACAATTCCCATTAACTATGATAAAGTGCCTGCTATCTGCATTAGCATAATTAGCGAGGGAATAGTAACTCTGAAATAAGTTCCGATAACTAATTGTACAATAAATTACTAAAATTGTAATCAGATTGGATCAGCTAGCAGTGGAAAGTTCTTAAATATAATCAACAAAGCTCAGGAAATATATCTGAAGCATTTAAGGCCTATAAATCCTCAAAAGCTTATTCGACTTTTTTTCTGCAAACAAGGCTTTGTTAAAGTCTTGACAAACTTTGGTTTTCTACTTAAAAAAAATTATGTGAAAAAACGTACATTTCTTTGGTTTTCTTTTCTTTTTTTTTCTTTTTAAATTCATTGCATTCAATTCTACATCCAGTTTGCAAGTTTAATTCAAATAATTGGTGCACAACCCAGTCCACACTGCAAGCTCTTATGCAGAAGATTAATGCACATATAACTGCAGTTTATTTTTTTCAGTTAATGTATTCCATGTGAAAATCCATGCTATTACAAATATATGTGTAAAAGTAATAAATTACAAGAATTTTAGATGTAACATCTCTACACTACTTTGTTACTATGTAATCAGTAACAAATGTATAACTGAAATCTGTCTTGATGCAGATGATACAATTTTGACTACCAATCTCTGTTGGAGAGAAACTAACTGTAATTATATAAGAGGGCAATCATTTTAAAAGTTATATAATTGTTGAGATTACATGATTAAAGGGATAGTTCACCCAAAAATTAAAATTACCCCATGATTTACTCACCCTCAAGCCATCCTAGGAGTAAATGACTTTTTTCTTTCAGACGAATACAGTTGTACTTGTATTAATGTCCTGGCTCTTCCAAGCTTTATAATTGCAGGAATGGGTGTTGAGATTTTGAAGCAAAATAAAGTGCATCCATCCATCATAAGAAGTGCGCCACACGGCTCCTGTTGGGGTTAATAAAGGTCTTCTGAAGTGAATCGATGCATTTGTGTAAGAAAAATATTCATATTTAAAACTTTATAAATTGTAATCTCTAGCTTCTGCTAACTGTTGTACGCACGTTCATGAGAGAGAGGTGTTCAAGCGAATGATGTGGGTGTAGCGTAAGCTCCGGTGACAATATGCTAGTCTCACGAGAGATTACGATTTATAAAGTTTTACATATGGATATTTTTTCTTACAAAAACACACAGATTCACGTCAGGAGGCCTTTATTAAAAAAGACTGTTGAATATCAACAGCCATTCACTGCCATTATAAAGCTTGGAAGAGCCAGGACATAGTTTAATATAACTCTGATTGAATTCGTCTGAAAGAAGAAAGTCATGTACACCTAGGATGGCTTGAGGGTGAGTAAATCATCTGGTAATTTTCATTTTTGGGTGAACTATCCCTTTAAGTTCAAAACGTCAGTACTTATCTGGTACTAAAAGATCAAGGATTTCAATTAGGGAGACAGCATAAATTGTAATACATTAATTTACTCTAATAAATAAATGTACGCTAATAAAACAACATCCAATTTAATTTGAGATATAAATCATAGTGCTTTAGTTCAGTATTTAACTAAATATTTACATAAAAAAAACAAAGTGCCACACAGGGAGTTTCAGAAAATCAAAAGAGCAATGGTTCAAATGCACTTGAGTGAGAGAGATTCAGTGAGAGAGAAATTCTGGTATAGCGTGTTTGATTATGGTCTCAGCTGCTTTGCTCCAAGGATTAGCGTGGCATGTAGTCTGACATTAAAACAGCAATGTAGCAATGTTTTTATCACACATTGCTAATTGTTGAAAAGTATCTAGTTACTGTAAAAGCTGAACTGTTTAAAACCGCTGTTATGCTACTGGAAAAATTAGTACAATTAGTAGCTACTTTATATATAGTAAGTTACTTTTGTTAGTAGCTTATAGTGTCGATACTTCTTCTAGAGCTTATAAATGTAAATAAAAAAGGGATAGTTTACCCAAAAGTCAAGTTTCTCTCACCATCAGGTTGTTCCAAACATGTATGAGTTTCTTTCATCTGCTGAACAAAAGGCTGCTGCCAACTTTTGTGCTCAACAGAAGAAAGAAACTCATGCAGGTTTGGAACAACTTGAGGGTGAGTAAATGATGACTTTTCATTTTCAGGCAAACTATACCATTAAATCAGTTTTTTTTTTTTTTTTTTTTTTTTTTAAACAGCTTGTTTAAATCCAGTTAATCAAAACAATTCAGCGGTTCTTTATCATCATGTACTTACTGTACATCATCACATGTTCCTCGACATCCCCTAATCATGTCATATTAGTTAGAGTCAGAGTATACTGTGCTTTATTGTCCCTATGGAAAAAAATGGATTTAGACCCAATGTTGCTGGACACATCCTTAAAAGTGTATATTGCATGCTTTAAATAGTCAAATAAAGCCATATGCAGGCACAGTTTGCTGTTTGTTACATTAAATAATAAGGTGTTTATTGTAATTACTTAAATGTGCCCCATTTCATTTTACTGTAGCTGTTATTCAACTCATAACAAGTATTTTAAACCTAAATATATTTTACTGTTGCATTAGATAATATGAAAAATAATTTACATTTTTTAGCTAAAAAAAAGTTTTTACATAATTTAAAATTCCATTTTCCTTGTTTATGTTGATAAAATTGTCATGGAATTGCCATTCAATTACATAAACATATTTTGAGTACTTTCTTTTTTATTATGTTTGCAGTGTTTTTCTTTCTTTCTTTCTTTCTTTTTCTTTCTTTCTTTCTTTCTTTCTTTCTTTCTTTCTGCATAAATATGAAGTGATTCAACTATTTCATTGAAAAGGATTGATTGATTTGTTCATGAATTTCATATTGCATAGCTCATAGTATGATTTTAGTTGAACTACTTTACATTTATCTTTTCAGAATAAAGAGTACATAAGTATTCAATTCTTAATCATCCAGACTGGCAAATGAAGATTAAAGAAACAACAGCAGCAGAAATTCTTAGCAGATATTTTTATTTTTTCACCATAGTTTACACATTCTCTTATAGAAGCAGTATATGCTAACAGGAAAAGCAACACCTTGTGCATACTTGTACATATACAATTGCAGCACGCATACCCTTGAAATAAGACTGTATACACAAAGGCAGATGGTAACAATTTCTTATTCAACATAAGTGAATAGCAAAGAGGTGATAACAGTAATCCCGAACAGCTCCCTCAACAAACACACATACACTCACTCCTTCTCTATTTACTGAGAAGGCGTGGGCAATGTGTAGAAACAATGACGTGCGAATGTTGTGTTGGGCAAAGATCCATGGTGATAAACAGTGACACAATGGCTCAGGCCACAGGCAGGGTACTATTCCCTCCGAGCCTGCATGACCTGTTGTTTCAGGACCAGGATGTGTGTCTGTCCCTGCCAGCTCCACGTGCGTGTGTGGCCCTCAGGGGTCAGCATGGCCCCGCTGTGCGCTTTGGAAACAGGATGTATACCTAGAGCTTACGGCCTTACGCAAGTACGAAAGAGCCAAAAACACTCACCGACTCTTAATGCAGATGCAGGTTCATACATGTATGTCGTAGTAACAGTTAGCAAGATTACGGTGCAGCAGGTGTGGGGGTGACGCTCTGTCAGTCATGAGGTGAATAGAGGTCATTATCTTACTAAGGGTTTGTGTTTTTAATGGCAGACGCCTTGGCTGAAACCCTGCCTTGTCTGCGCCATATTTTCCCAAGATTTAAGCTTGTTGACAGGTCACATCACTCCCCAGCAGAGATAAACTGTGAGCATGGCTACTCAAAGCTAGGATAGACAAAACATAATCCTGTGTTATCTATGTCACCCAATGAATACAAAGCCACACTTGTTTACATTTTGAAAGGCAGCTCTGATACTATACAACGAGCTAGCTTGAAATTAGTGACCATTTTTGTCTTTCTTAGTTTCTATATCAAGGTCTTGATTGAGATCATAACAATACATTTCCAGAAGTAAAAAAAAAATCCCCTTGAAAATCTAACCAAGCCTCAGTGGAAAAATGTGCCTGTGGTGACTTTTCCAACCTGATCTCATGACGAAAATGTACCTATGGGAACTTTTTGGAAAGACGTCAAATACATACTGTCATGTAGGTTTCGTGACATATTCCATGTGAAATGTCCACTGGATGGGGCTAAAAGAGTGTTCGGTTTTTTTTCCCCAGAACAGATGAACATACATGGTACATTTTATGTGATGTTGGTTTTGTATGTGTCACCGCAGTTCTGACTTGAAATGTCCGTTGAGTGGCGCTATAAGTCTAATGCGTTGTGACGTTTTAAAATAACATCCCATCTGCACTACACCTATACCTACCTGACAATATGAACAAAAGCAAATGTGACATATAAACACAATCGCAAGTATGCCGTTTTAGCTTGTTTTCAGCTCTTTCACTGTGAGTCCGGAAAGCGAAACATATGGAGCTGTAATCATAACTGTGTACGAAAACGATTACGAAAACGAAGTGCTCGGTGTTTTACCTATAGTGTTAATTTCTGTTGGAAACTGCAGTGATATGTATTTCATGTCTTGCAAAAAAGTTCCCACAGGTATGTTTTCATCATGAAATCAGGTAGGAATTTTCAGCAAAATGATTACATGTTGATTTTGCGATCTTTTCAAAGTGAAATGTGCATCCAGTGAGTGTCGCCAAATGTGTGTTTATTTTTAACTGAAACAGATGAAGGTAAAATTGCTAGCGTTTTATTACACTGGTTCTTGTACGTATTGCAGCAGTTCAGAAATGAAATATCCATTGAGTAGAGCTAAAGGATAATGCTTTGTCATGTTTGAAAATAACCTACCACCGACACCAAACCTAACCGACGGTGTTAACAAAAGCAAACATGAGATAAAAACACGTGCTGTAGCAACCATGCCATTTTACTTTGCTTTTACAAGTCTTTAGGCTCTTTTATGGTGATTTGTGTTTCACTGGACACATACCTGAGCACTCCATATCACAAGTACACTGCTGTATCAGGTGAGCTACAGAGCATGTTTACTACATCAGCAAATCCTTACATATGGAGCTGGTTATGTGATGTAAACGTCAAAATCTGCCAAAATCAAATAATTTGTAATGATAATTTGCGTGAAAAGAATTGAAAGTTTCTGGTGTTTCACTACCACTAATGTTAATTTCAGCAGGAAACTGAAATTAATTGTAGGGTAGAGTAGTGTATGGTAGATATAGTAAGTTTTATGGCATTCCAGAAAAATTTGTGTGAAAAACACTGTGTCAGATAGAAGAACATTTGAGAGCAATAACTAAATCACAAATAGTTAAATCATTATATCATAGTAGAAGTTTTAGAAACGACTTTATTTATTTATTAGTTTGAGGGATCTAAAAGTGTGAAATAAAACATGGACTTCTGGTTTGTAGCTTTTGACTTTATCACTAGTAAGGGTTTGAGACTGTGTGTATTCTTGTAGTGTCATTAGTCAATCATTGTCGTGAACACATCAGAGATGGTCTTCTAGTGGGTTTGTGCCAGCCAAGCAACTGCCATTCAAATGAATCCTAACAGATAGCTTTCTCCATATGTTATAATCCTTCTTGTGTTTAGCTACAAGAGTCAGCTGAGGACAAGTCATCATATTCTGGCCAATAGTAAAGCTTCCCTGAGAGATCTATAGTTAGTAAGGAACAATCGCTCCTCAGTGGAACAGTAGTTATGTTATGACTGGCAGCATATTCTGTGTTAACAATGAGTGTCGGCTTCAGACTCTATTCCTTTCAGTCTCTCTCGCTCAAGTCATTTATTTATTAAACACTTCAGCACCTGTCTCTGGGGACGGACAGTATAGCTGCTCATTTCCTCAGTTGCCTCCTTGGCCCCCAAGTCGCCCCCTGATGACATTAAGTTGGCCTGAACAGCAGTGCTGCAGTCAGAGGTCAACTGACTTGGCCTGCGCTCTGTCTCTGTCGGCAATACCTCACTGGAGTAGTTTGGTATCACCATTATTGAAGTCACAATTTCAATCTAAGTTCCATTTGAGGAGATTTTTGTCTCTGAGCAAATACTAAAATAGCTCTGTATTTTATTCTCCAATTTCTTTTGACAGATCCAGTCAGAATTCCCATTTAAGCCACAGCTGGCCCAGGAATGTCCCTTTCTTCTCACCCGGCTCTATTTGCACTTCAGTTCACCCCTCTGCCTCACACACTTTTCCCTTTTTGCCGCCTCTTTTTCTTTGTCCATTGCTTTCTTACCCTGTTTTTCTAACATCAATCTTTCTCCCCAAATCATCAAATCTCTCTCCCTGACTTCTATTTGTCATCTAAAACTCCCCCAATACCTCGGTCTCCGTGTTCTTTTTCTCCCCTCTTTGTCTTAAAGAGTCATCTTATGGGGGTGGAAAGTGGAAGTTTTATCAAGGGTAGGAATCAGCAAGTGCCAAAGCCCACAGTCTTATTCCACAGCACACAAAGAGTTGCTGTGGAGATTGGATTACAGCATCACATACAGCTAAAATTAAGTTTGCTCTCCCGCCTTTTTTCCCTCTGAGTGCCTCTCCTCCCTCTGTCTGCCTGTATTTTTGGCCCCAGATTTGTTTTTATACTCCCACAGAAATACAGATTTACTTGTAGGTATTGTATTGTATTTTTCTTATGACTAGTTGTCAAGTGACCAGTGTGGCAATGATCTGTTTTGTTTTCTGAAATTGTTTGCCTCCAGACGGCCTAAAATCTGACCTCAGATAATATTACTGAGTCGCACTCATCAGTTGAGCAGTGTGAAATAGTAGCTATAGGCAAATCAACATTGACTGTAAAATGATCAGCAGATTTCCACAACTGAAATGCACAGTTCCACACATGCATTATTAAATATTGTGGCTAATTTGATTATGCTTGTAGGTATCAATTCAAGTGCAGGATAATGTTTAAATCCATTACACAGATTTTCATCCAAGATCAACAAGGAATATGTGAAAGTTTTCCATTGTTCAACGCACAATCCTTCATGGTCACAATTCCCTCCAATCACAATAAATTGATATTACATACAGTCAGCCTCAGATTGATTCAGTCTGATATATATTGCACACAATAATGACAGAAGCTTTCCAAAATCACTAGTTTGAATCTTTCTAAGGTAGCGCCACAGTGAGTTCTTCTGAGGAAGAACTGGACATTGGATTTACTAAAGGTTGCAAGGTTTTTTTTTTTGTTGTTGTTTTTTTTTTTTTTTGAAGATCTTGTTTGAGGCAGTTAGTAAAAAGTAAATGATAATCAAATGCACAACCAAATCACTTTCTTTGGTTTATGTATTAATTCCATGAAATGATTGGTAACCTATTACTTTTGGATGGAAGGAAATTCTGACCACAGTCATTTTCCACTGATTTTGTTTTGCCGGTAGCACTGTTTGTGGATACTGCTGTGCAGTTATTTGAATTAACTATTACTTTATTGCATGTTGATCTGTTATTGTAGTATAACCAGTTTCTGAAAGTGAACTGTTTGCATTACATGTTGATCAGATTGGTCCTTCTTTTCTAAATAGGATATTCATGGTGAAATAAGTTACAATGTGCAACAATCTGATTGTGTTCAGGAACAATCAAACCTACCTTTGCTGTTTACAGTCAGGCTCGTATTTACTCATTGATATAAAATATATGCTCGTGTTTTATCGCATACAATCTGTACTGCCGTAAAGTTACACAGAGGCAGGTTTAGATTTATCTGTGAACCATATTGAGCTATGAGTTGAAATAGAAACTTGATGTAATCTAGGAAGCAGCCCAGCTACTGTCCACCCAGCACAGTCCTTGGCTTCCCCAAATCGTAAGAGCCTCAGGGATTGATATCCCATAAGCCCAAGCGATAATAAAGTGCACCCATAACTGTGACCCATCTGCTTGGAGTGATTTACAGCATGTAACAGTATTACTGGCATTTTTTCTTCTGTATTACCAGAGGAACAAAGAAATCTTTGTTCAGTTCAGGGAAATGGTACAGATTGCAGTTTTGTTAGAGGGGGACCGGTCTGCCTATGGGACTTCTTTAAAGGTACAGAGATGAACCTCAATGTTTTACATGTGTTTGGAGGGGCTCCTTCTAGACTGACATGGAGTACACACAGTTCTGGCATTCAGCGAGGGTTTGGCATCTCTTTACACTTTCTACTCCCTGGAATTAAAGATATACACTTTGGCTTTGACAATCTTAACCGAGTGTGACTATAAACACCATATGCATTCCTTTCCTGTTTTGCTCTGCTCTGTTCCTCTCTCTCTCCCTCTATCCATCCTAATTGCTGCCAGATATGCACACCTTTATAAACCAGTTTCTTCCAGCAAAGCCTCCTCCTCATCGCATAATTGCAGTGAGGGCCTCATATCATGACCGGTTACTCTGCACTTTGCATTTTGGAGCTAAAAATGGCTCCCAAAAAGTTCCAGCTGCACTTATGTAGAAAACATTCAAGAAAATTCATCATCGGTGCCTCTTTAATTGCAAGCTTGGATCACAAACCACAACTCCGTATGGAGGAGCACTTGAAAAGGAGATGAGCTGATGAGGTCCAACAAAGTGGAGCTGGACGTTCCTACTCCCTTTGGTTCTGCCTGTGAATATGGATGGCTCTTTCAATCATATCTCGGTGAAGTTATTGATAAATAAAACATTAGCCATAAAACTTCAAGAAAAAGTTGAGCGTATTCAATGTAAGCCATTGCAACACAGCTCCCTGCGCACACACAAATCTAATACGCTGTGTGTGTGCATGCTTTTGGAGGTGAAAGCTCCTTGAGATGCTGGAGCTAAAGTGAACCAGATGTAGTGAATGGAACATGCTGAGTTTTTGTGCGCTGAGGTAATTCTCTGGTTTATTGCAGGATGATATATCCACGCTCGTGCTCATTCACATATGCAAAGAGGCGATCAGGCAATCATGTGTCACGGAGCAGCCCCGAAGCAAAACATCGTAGTTTAACAGTAGTCCAGATGAGCCTCTGGCAACACTACTACAACCCTGCTTCTAAAGGCCGCCATCATTTCCATATGCAAAGCTCGCTCAAGGTTCCACATCTAAACGGCCTTTGGTTAAACAGATGTAACTGCTACTTGGTACGAGTTGCATGATTTTAGGAACGGAATGATTCATGGGAATAAATCCAGCGTTTCGTTCTTCAACACCCCGTTCTTATTCTTATGAGCAACCTCTGCCAGTCACCGCCGTGCCAAGACTCATTCACCGGATATAAATAACTTATTTTTAAATTATATGTTTTACCTTGAGCTACGCTGACTCAAATTGCCCTGAGACACAGTAATTGGGTAATGGAGATAAAGTGCTTGTTAAGGGAACATTTTTGCAGATCTTAGAAGGTCTTGATATCTGCTGGTCTAAGAGAATGATTGAAGCCCAAATGAATAGTCCCCGAATTAGAACTACCCATCCTGCTCCTTTTTTCCATCGTTTTCTTCTCTAAGCCCTTCTGCAGCCGTGTACCAGTTGGCAGGATGGCACTATATCAGCTTCTCCGATTTTAGCCCCGAAAATTTTCAGAGACTTGACAGCGAGCTTGTTTTGGCCGCAGAACTGAGCCGAATGGTCTCGGGAACAGATCAGCAGAAAAGCTGCGTTTTCCACACCTCTATTTTCTTCATCTGTGTGGGCCTGAGGGTGCTGGGATAGAAGCGGTTGGTGGATAAACCCTTTGCACCCACTGTACCGTACGTGATGGGTGGAGGGGTGAATAAAGAAACAAAGTAATCCTCTAGGTGCTGGAGGAGAGACGGCGTTATGCCGGGGCTGTGTCATCAAGAGTGCATGGTTTCATTCAGCGCTCTCAAAACAAACACATGGCGAAGCCAGTGAAGGACCTTAGGGGGCGAACTGTTGGAACTTGTCTTGTTTCCTCGCAAGGACATATTAGCACCATGAACACAGACGCATTCCAGAGCCGTCACACTACAAAGAGTCTTCTGCCCGCAACCTCACGGCCTCTAACCACATGCAAATCATGAGAGTGGTGGTTTTGCATATCCTAACGTTTCCGGGGAAAGAGAGAGAGGTCAGAGATTGCGGAGATGGGAGAATGCGTGTCTTTCAGGCCTGACACAGTTCGATTCAGAAGGGTTTCCCAGACATTCTTTTGTTTGGTAGAGTTAAACACGTTCACTGTCATTGTGTCAGCCTGATGAATGGCCATTATTGCTGGTTTAATGGATTAAATGTTGATGCTGAGGGTGCTTATCAACACAACACCCTTCTCTTGCTTTTTGCCCCTCTCTCTTTTTGACATTCGGTCTTTCGCTGAGCTTTAGCTAAACAGACCTCAACTGTAGGTCAGTGGTAAGTGGTATGAATGGGCCTTTCAATCGGCCATCACATCCCACTTCATGCCAACCACATCCCGGTTCTTCCCAATGTTCCATCACCAACAAGCAGTGCCTGTGTCCTGGAGGAAATTGTAAAACCACAGTTTTCATAGGCCCACAGCGTCATACTGACGCTTTAGACCTTAGTAAAGAGACACAAATTTGACAAAAACGAGACTGAGAAAGAAGTACAGTCCATATACATAGCTATTTTTGGAATTGTTATACATTGAAGAATATGACTGTACAATGAAACTTTAAACAAATTTACAGTGGTCAAAACAACTCAGAAGGTTGTAAAAATTAATCCTGTTCCAAGACTTGTTACTTCATCTTTGTTCATCAAGTTAAATGTTTTCTTTTTGGAAAAGGTATATGTGAGGCACAAAAACTTCATGCACAGTTTTGTTAATTGTTTTGTTGAATTTATTTATTTAAAATCACATACTCTAGAACCCAGGTGGCAGTTCTGGGTCACATGGGAACTATAGTATGTGATTATTATAAAAATATCAAGCAGAATTGCAGTTGACCTTGCTAGCCAGTGATCACTATGGTTTTTTACAGATTTGGCTTTCAAAAAAAGCAGATTTGGCTTTCAGAATTAACAAAAGTTTAAAGCTAATTCTCCGCAAAAGGTGCTACTCAAATGTAGACACGCAAATGAGTGATTTCTGCCTAACGGTTTTAGAAAAACCCAGAGTTTCTGTATTCCTCTTCCCACTGATGGTAATGTAACAGACCTGAATGAACATGAATGCATCTCAGGAGGCTCACACTGTTTGGGTCTACTACTCAGATTTTAATATCTGGATCTAAACGTTATATTTGTGTCATCATACCAGCAGCAGCTGTTTTTCCACTAAATCTATATAATGACTCTCGCTGGATTCACCACCAAAACTTTACATGCCTACCGTGGATGCACTGCAAGAAATGTATAGAATGCAAGCTGCTTGCTGAAGGATATTTATTTGGTGTGGCCTAAAGCAGTTCACTTCCACAACTTGGAACATATTGCTCTGACACCAATGAAACAAACCAAATTCTGCCATCAAACTGTCTCAGGTCTGCAAGAGAAGCTCTAGCGTGAAAGCTTCTTAGAAAAAAGAGGCCTTGTGTTTTTTCCAATCCTATGTCAGCAAAAGTGGGTCTGCTGGAGTGTCAGTCGCGGATCAGCCTGCTTTTGTTGGGTGGGCCCAGGTTCACAGCACCCATGGACTTCAAAGTGGGGGGTGTCAGCCCACATTAGAGGAGATGAGAGACTGTGGGCGCAGAGAATAGCAGATTTTATACAGTGGAGCTCGGGAGAGAGGGCTGTTGTCTTAGTTGGCAAGTCAGTCATGCAGCACTAAGGCAACAATTATGTATGTTGGATGGAGCTACAGTAAAGTGAGAAAGGAGAAGAGAGGAAAAGTGGAGACGTGGTCTGGCTCCAGGTAGAGAGGATGGACTGGGTCAGAAGTCGATTCGCACAGTAAGCACAACATCCTCCCAACAATTCCCAAATATCACGTCCAGATTACTGCCTGTGTATTTTATTGGTCATTTAAATGATTCCATTCTGTTTACACATTGTGAAATATCAGTTTGTTTATGTAGTTCTGGGCTGAATTTCCTTAATATGGCTTTTTTTGAGGATGAGTGCATCATGCAACTTATCAGCCTGATAACTTCCTCCAAGTTGATGCACAACCTTTGACCTTTTGACTTTTTTTGTTTTGCTCACTTCTAACTATGCAAACTGCATATGGTTAGTTGCACTTTATAATTTTATTATTTATTATCCAAGGGTTTTAAGAACATCTCAAAGAAAAACAGATGTTGTTTTGACTTTTTTCAGCCCATCTTTGTCGGTTTCAATAAGGTACATCCATGTGGGAGAATTGTCTGTTCAGACAGCTGAATTATCAGCAGGTGTGACCTTCGACCCCATCCCTCTCACCTCTGTCAACACACCGTGTGGTTATTCTTCACTCAGACATGACGATGGATGCTAAAACTCTTCTTTGTCTCCTTCACCTGCTGGTGGACAGACAGACCGTGTTCCTCTTCAAAAACAACACAACCCTTGTCTCTGCATGTCCAGTGCTCAGCATCAGTATATCTGTCTGTGGTGACAGATGAAGAGACGGAGACACCAGTGATGAATGATCTGGAAGAATTCAATAAGTGCTACGAAACAAACCAATGTATTTTTCAACCTAGAAGGAAGTTAACCATGCTGGGTTAAACATTACTAGGTCTCTGATCTTTGTCATCAGTTATTAATCATCAATCTAACAGTACAATTTAAAAAATAAAGGTTCCAGAAGGACCATAGAAGTACATTTTAGGTTCCTCAAAGAATCTTTCATTGAACCTTTTTATTTCTTAGTGTGAAGAACGAATATCTAAAGAGCTCTAAAGTTCTAATTAACTTTTTCCACTATAAAGAACCTTTAGATTCCATGTTTGTTAAAGGTTCTTCATGAAACCATAGATGCCTATTTATAGTTTTCACATGAAATCACACACTTATAGAAACGCCTGCAGTGGATGGGTTTTTTTTTTTTTTTTAACTAGGATTGTACTAATGTACTAAACAGTACATGTTTTCATCAAAAAATTTGAATATTGCATAAAACATTTGCAAATAAAGCTGTACATCTGTTTCTTTCCAATCTGTTCAAAAGAACTAAATTGTCACTTTCAATAATAAAAATTTAAGTTTCTGCAACCAGGGAAGCATGTGGCTGTTTTTTTTCTAAATAATAAATGACTTGCGCCGGACAAAAAGCAATAACAAACACTATCATGTTATCTTGCATTTGGATGCCTGATGTTTGGGAACGTAATCATGAGAGGCAGTTATGGGAGCTGATTTTACTAAATCATTTTGATGACAGACTTTGGCTCAGGCGTTTCAAAATTATTAAAATAACATTTGAGATGGTGTGCGATGAGATTGGTGCACTGGTTAGGTCATATATTCCAATCACATGATCTGATGAAACACGTGAATTTTTTTGTTTGCACATCAAGGAATTTATTTGGTCAATGTGTTACTGAATTATTCACATGTCTTCTTATTGGATAAAAAAATATCTGCCTCAACTGAGCACATATGTTTATGTACATTTTAAGATATTATACACATCACGCTGTTTTCATTCAAAGTGTTTTGGAGCAATATCCCAAAATTAACAAAAATACATGAATGGAAACATAGCAAGTGATAATAAAAGACAAAAATTCTGTATAAACCATACTGATGATGTACACATACAGGCAAGCAGATGCAGCCAGAATATGAATGCAATGCAAAGTTTAAAGTTTCCCATATAGAAAGTAAGAAAGGATAGATAGATAGACAGATAGATAGATAGATAGATAGATAGAAAAAAAGAAAGAAAGAAAAAGAAAACGTGCAATATTGTGTTGCATTCATATTCTGGGTGCATCATCATCAATATTGTACTGAATATACTGAATTTGACCTTTTAATATCGCTGTCTTAGTACATTAAGCTATTAATCTTAGTACATTAAGCGTTTTTAGAATGTCTCACCACTTTTAGTGATTGAAATACTGTGACAAGTGCTGAATATGGATTGTAAGCGCCCAAAACTTTTTTTTTATTTTACATATCTTTGTTTTTTTTGTTTTGTTTTGTTTTTTGCCACAAAACCAGTGTATTTCTATGAAGCTACTAAGGTGTTTTTGTTTGTTTTTTTGGGTGGTTGATAGATGTTTAGGTTGGCAAAAGAGCCTAATATGATCAAAATGAATAATTACGAATAATGATGCTTGGCTTAGCATTCCATTTACTGTCTCTCTGTCTACATGCACACATTCCATTCCACATCGGTCTGGGCCATTGGTGTCCAGATGTTTCCTTAACGGATGAAAGTTAGAGAAGCTCCCTCAACGGGAGGCTGGGGTCAGGCTGGACCCGCACCAGAAACCATTCACGCTTCCAGAGGGTTTCCGGCAACTCCGCGCCACGCTCTGCCAATATTTCTGATTTACTCACTCAGGATGTTGTGAGGGACACTGGGAGGAAGCGTGAGCTGACAGGCCTATCATTAGGTGTGCTCTTTTCTGATAAGAGTCTGTTTGGACAATAATAAATCTGAAAACACCACAATTTCACATTTGATTCATGGTCATGTACAAAAGATGTACAATATATGCCAACAGTCTTTTGTTGCTGGGATGATTTGGAAATGTTCATGCTCAGAACTGGACCATGCTGCATTACCACATCCTACAGTTTTTTTTTCAATTTACACAGTTAATCGTACATTTTTCACATGACCATCATCTGCCGTTTTTCTGGTCCTTCAAGGCCCCGATATACTTCCCCGAAGAACAAACTGGTGCGACATCATTTCAAACAGAATCAGACTACAAATGAAGTTTGTGTTCAAAACAGTTTGATAAAGCAAACTTTCTTGAAAATTTGTTTGTTATTGGGTGCAATGTATTTGGCACCATCTTTCAATAAACAGCCTCTTTGTACCAGCAGAAATTGTTAAATGTGAAGTATGTAGTTGTTGTTGTTGTTCTAAAGTTAAAATATGTTAGATTTTGTTATTAGATCTTGTTTTCATCTGCTTGTTTCTAACACTGGGATCTTTCATGCAGAGCTGTAGGTGCTACACACAGCCAGGAACAACACAAGGTTTGACAGACTTTACTCTTATCATTACTTCCTCTGTCGTTTGAGAATAAAACTACCTGTTTTTTTCCTTATTTCCTCACTTGGCTGATGAATACAGAGTTGATGTGTAAATGTGGGTGCTCATACAGTATGTTAATATGTAATCTAATTGATGTTTGAATGAGATTTCTGAATTAACCATCTTTGCAGCTTAGTTTCTATAAACAGTCTAGGTGGACTTTGGAGCTCTCAAATTCAGAGCATGCCTACATTGTACAAGGAAAACTTTTATTTTAAAAGAACAAGTACAATCCACTTTTCTGTGATATAACTCCTTTAAACGGCTTTAGCAGAAAGCAGGCACATGAGAGGATTGATCTGATCCCAGAGAGTGGTCTGGAACACTGTTCTGCTGGCGGTGTAATCCTGCCTGCAGGTGTGATCCTGTTTTTCTTACACAGCTGAGATTTTCTTTTCTTGTCTCCTCAAATCTTATGGAAAAGAAATCTAAGAAGCTACGTGGAATATTTTCCACCTGACAAGGAGAGAATATATATATATATACTTTTTTTTAAATACAGTTAGCTTATTGTGAGTAAAAGAGTCCATTATTAGCTCTGTTGTGAGTTTATGTAAGAGTGGCTTGCAGGGCAAGAGAGAAAGAGAGAGAGCAATAAATGCAGGCTGAGTTGCTGGTAAGGTGGCGAGCAGCTCTGAATTATAGGCTTTGTTTGGAGACATATCCTGGGATTTTGATCATACGCTTGAGATGGCGGGAGCAGAAAGCCGCTTAGCACTGTGCATGTGATGTTTTACAAGTTTTTACAAGACAGAGATCACCTAGACACCTAAATACCAGCACACTTACAGAGCCTCTCATGTTTCCAGTGTTGGAAAATGCAATATCTTTTAAATTAATGCAAGCTACTCTTAATATTGAGCATATTACATAAAGGATTTGAAGAAACTCCTGACCTAAGTGTTACACTTTGACAGGCAACTCATCTTGCTTTGTGCTACAAACATGAATGATCCCTCAAATCGTGACTTCTTGAGGTGTGGTATTACTTATGTTAAAACTGATGAAAGAGACATTGACTTACATTTGAGGACAAACCTGAGTCACATCATTTATTGTAAATATGCAGCATTAAATCTTAGCATATATTTTTAAACTACATACAATTAATAAAAACCGAAAATATCACGAAAAGTTCACCCTACTGTTTAAAATTTTTGGGTTGGAAAGATCTTTTAATGTTTCAAAGTCTCATTTGCTCACCAAGGCTGCATTTATTTGATCAAAAATACAGTAAATACAGTAATATTGTGAAATGTTAGTGCAATTAAAAAAAAAAAAAAAACCTTTTCTGTTTTAATATAGTTTAAAATGTAATTTATTCCTGTGATCAAAGCTTCAGCACCATTAATCCAGTATTCAGTGTCACATGATCCTTCAGAAATAATTCTAATATGCTGATTTGATGCTCAACAAACATTTATTATTATTATCAGTGTTGAAAACAGTTGTGCTGCTTAATATTTTTGTGGAAACTGTTTTTCTTTTCTTTAATGAATAGAAAGATTTATTGTTTCTTATTGTGTCTTTTAATCAGTTTAATGTGTCATTGCTATAAACAGTATTAATTCCCATATATATATATATATATATATATATATATAGATAGATAGATAGATAGATAGATAGATAGATAGATAAACTTCTGACTGACCCCAAACATTTGAGAGGTTGTGTAAAATTTACATTTAAGTAAAATTTAAAAATGGTACATAAAGGAAACATAACTGAAAGATCAGCTAAATTAATTAATAAATAGTGACAATATTTTATTAAAAATAACTATTTGATCTAAACCTTTTGAACCTAACAGACCATTTGGTTGCAATGGGCTGTTCACACATGCAGTGATTTCATCACACACTGAAAAAAATGACTCATTGAATTTACTAAAAATTTTTAAGGTAAGTGGTTGCAATCAATTTATTTTAGCTACATTTAAATAAATTTAGTTGAAAGTTAGTCAACTAAATTTTTTCATTTAAATGTAACTAAAATAAATTGATTGCAACCACTTACCTTAAAAAAATTTAGTAAATTCAATGAGTCATTTTTTTCAGTGCAGGATATCATCCAGTGCCTTTATTGTTGGTAGTAATGCTCATGCTGCTGGATGCACTAATGTTACCAGAGTTCTGCAAAAACTGAACTTTTGAAAATCTGATCATAAATGACATATTGCCAGTAAAAATAACAAATCATTCCATGTTTTACGACAACAAAACCGCTTTTCCAGTTAAAATTTCCATTCTGGATGGATGGAAGTGCTTGTGTATAAAGTGCAACGGTGTATAATGCATCATAACAGTTTCTGACACTGTTTTCCCCACACAACGTTTTTATTATTTCTCTGTATGTGGGCAAAGACAAATAATATAAAGCAGTCGCTCACAGTACTGTACCTTCTTGCTAAATCACTGCATATGTGAACGTCTTTGTGCTCTCTACAGCATAACATAAACAATGTATTGTTTTGTCACGCTACTGTCACGTTTGCTCAGGGGAGCAAGGAGCGAGGAGATGAAAACAAAATAGTCTTTAATGAAACACAAAATCCTTGGAACACTTGAATCTGGAGCCATCTAAAGACATTTAACAGCCGACCCTAGAGACAAGGAAACACAGGGCTTAAAAGGAGGGAGATAACAAGATAATTAACAAAACACGGCTGGAAACTAATAAACTAATGACGAGAACAAAATGAGAACAGGAAAAACCAAATAAGGGCACGAGAGAAAGGGAAAGACAAGACACAGGAAGACAGGACTCACAGCTACACTGCAGCTTGCTGGAAAAAAAAAAAAATGCTCGTTACGGGTAAAGTTATACTGTTTTGAAAGCAGCTACTCACACACTACTGCATTTTTATTCCTGATTTAGCATTACTACTAACTACTAAGTTTCAGCCGAGTTTTTGAAAACAACCTGAATCCAGCCAGTCACACTCCTTTAACACTCGTCTGTTTTTGAAGCACCTGCCAGCTGTCTCTCTCTCCTTATTCACAGTTCACCTGCACTCATGTCTGGTCTTGCACTGGTGATTAATGCAATCCAACAGGTGTTTGTAAAGACAAACCTCTCCACACGTTGCAATAGAACTGAACCTCTTGTAACCCTGCAGGCAGTGGCGGACTGGCCATCTGGAGCACCGGGAGTTTTCCCGGTGGGCCGCTGTACAATGTGGGCCGGCCCTTTGTATGTGTGTGTGTGTGTGTGTGTGTGTGTGTGTGTGTGTATATATATATATATATATATATATAGGCTTTCTTCTGTGATTTCACGTGTCTAAGAAAATGTTTAAAAATCATTCTCAGTCTTACTCTAGAACACTGTACATCTGAAGACTTTTGCTTTCGAGTGCTGTGCATAGGAAAGTGATTTATATGATAGGCCTAATAAAAATTGCTTATTAATTCACATGCATTATTTTATATACACACTGGTGGTTAAAAGTTTGAAATAAGGCTTTTTATTTATTTATTTATTTATTTGCCAGAAGATTGCATTTCTTTGATCAAAAATACAGTAAAAACAATAAAATTATGAAATATTACACTTAAATATGTTTTTTAATTTATTTTAAAATGTAATTTATGTGATCAAAGCTGAATTTTCAGCATCATTACTCCAGTCTTCAGTGTCCCTTCATAAATCATTTAATGCTACTTAATGTGCTGCTTAATTATTATCAGTTATTATTTGTGATCAATTATTAATAATGGTTTTTATTATTGGTATAAGGGTTCTCAGTTAAAGAACAGCATTTATTTGAAATATAAGTACATCACAATAAGTGTAAATATCTTGACTGTCACTTAAATCAATTTAATGCAACCTTATTGAAGAAAAAATATGTTTATATTTTTTAATGTTACCCAAGACTGAATGGTATCACATCTTCCACAAAAATATGAAGCAGCACAACAATTGTCAACATTCATAATAAGCAGAAATGTTTCTTGAGCAGCAAATCAGAATATTATAATGATTTCTGGCGGATCATGTAACACTGAAGACTGGAGTAGTGAAGCTGAAAATTCAGCTTTGATCACAGCAATTAATTATATTTTACTATATATTCGCATAGAAGACAGCTATTTTAAATTGTAACATTATATATTGCACAGTACTGTTTACTGTATTTTTCATCATCAAAATAATTAGTATACTCTATTCCACAATTGGAGCTCTATTCCTTAAAATGATAGATGTGAAGCTCCTGCAAAAGGACAAATACTGTATATGACCAATAGAAAGGCACCATAAAAACAGTCCGCATTCTGTACTATTCAAGTCTTCTAGACCAGTGGTTCTCAACCACATTCCTGGAGGACCCCCATCACTGCACATTTTGCATGTCTCCTTAATCAAACACACCTGATTCAGGTCACCTGCTCATTAGTAGAGACTCACAGACTTGAAATGGGTGTGTCAGACAAAGGAGACATGCAAAATGTGCAGTGTTGGGGGTCCTCCAGGAATGTGGTTGAGAACCACTGTTCTAGACGATACCAGAGCATTGTGTCATATGGACTGATAATATAGGTATTTATAGTGATATTAAACTGTCCCTCATAAAAATTCTTAAAAATATACTATTTGCCATATACACCAGGAAAGACTAATTATAATGTAAAGAATGCCAGTCATTTTTGGTGTGGTGCGGTGTGTTGCAGACTGGGTTTGGTGGGCCAATCTGTGCCAAAAAGTCCAGGGCCACTTTTTTGGCCCCAGTCCGCCCCTCCCTGCAGGCATTGTGCCGTGGCTCTATTCATCACCACGTTTTGAACAAAACTGCCTAATCACTGACAAGACTGGAAGGGTTGCTCTCTTCTTTGTTTTTTGTTTTAATGAACATAACTGTATTTGACCAAGCGTGTGAAAATGAACTCCACAGTTGAATTCTCAGTCTATTTGCTTTAGATTTCGGAGGGTTTCTTGTGTTTGATGACCCTGTGAACTTGAACTTGAGCTTGAGTGTTTTTCTGCTGGCGGCTGCGTGTGTGACTTGGAGCATGACGACGTCGTGCGCCTGTAGGCGTGTGAGTGTGTGTGAGGAGTGTGACTTCGTGTGCGCGGGGTGGTGCTGAGGCCTGCGGCGGTGCTGCTTATGAACTGGTCAGACTGCCTTTTTGATTCTCATTTCCAGTGCCACGACTATCATCGAGTTGTTCCAGCTGGCCTCCGTTCCCTCATCATGCAGGACTCGAGCAGACCTGCTGCGGTCACTCTGTTCCACGTTGTCAGCACAGCGTGCATGAAACAAGATCTTAATAAGAAAAACCTCATATGCATCTAAGTGCTTCCCTCAGCACCTGCTCAGGGTTTCATTTTTAAAGGGGTCATGTCATGGATTTTCCTATTTAATTTTTCTTCCTGAGGTCCACTCATAATTTTTATAATGCTGGTTTTGAACCCCACAAAAAAGTTATATTTACTTTTATATGACAATTTTATACTTTCTATCCGACCCTTAGAATTGCACAAGCTGTTTTATGCTGCTGTGCCTTTAAGACATTGACTGTATATAAACATTTTTTGCATGTGAAATGAGATACAGCGCTTTGCCGCTAACTGCGGGTTTGCTGTTCAAGTCTGATAAAAGTTTTAAGTGCCTCATCGACAATATAAAAATCAAAGAATTTGCATTGAAATCTGCTTCACAACCTGTAGACTTAAATCTCCATGTGAAAAAGAAGTATGCTTAAAGTACACTAAAAGGTGCACTTTGTAATTTAAATTTGAGTGTTTTACTTTAATGTACATTTTATATCATGTTTAATTCTTTTGGACACTTATTTTGATGTGTGGACTAACATACAAAAGCAAGTACTCGATTATAAGTTTATTATTCAAAATAACATTTAAAGTTAATATATTTTAAATGTAAATTTCTATCTAAATTGCTACTTCGTCATTATAAATCTGTAATTACAGTGTATTCAGTAGAAATTACATTAAAGTATATTTTAGTTTATCATAAATGCTTTTATATTATACAGTCGACAGTAACCATATTTACCATACTTCAACCATATTTCAAAAACAATAGAAATAATTATGAAATCACATATGAAGATCAAAAAGCACTTAAAAGTTCAGCCAGTGGCATGTAATATAAATATAAACTGCATTTTTATTGCATGTATTGAATTTTATTTAATGGCAATTAACATGCAACTAAGTTTCTTTATTATGATTAATTCATCTTGTGTCTAGACATGACCTAAACAATAATAACACGATATTGGAAAACCAAGGATTTCCAGCTTACTTTCTATATATATATATATATATATATATATATATATATATATATATATATATATATATATATATATATATACATATATATACATACATACATATACATATACATATATATATATATATATATATATATATATATATATATATATATATACATACATATATACATGTAAAATTTATACATTTTTTTTTTAAATTTTACAGGTGCATCTCAAAAAATTTGAATATCGTGAAAAAGTTCTTTTTTATAACTTATTTCAAAAAGTGAAGCTTTCATATATTCTAGATTCATTACATGTAAAGTAAAACATTTCAAAAGGTTTTTTTTTTTTTTTTTTTTTTTTTTTTTTTTAATTTTGATGATTAGAGCTTACAGCTCGTGAAAGTCAAAAATCCAGTATCATCCAGTATTTGAGTTTCATTAAATAACCATCCCTACAGTATAAATTCTGGGTATCTCTTGTTCTTTGAAGCCACAATAATGGGGAAGACTGCTGACTTGGCAATGGTCCAGAAGACAATCATTGACACCCTCCACAAAGAGGGTAAGTCACAGAAGGTCATTACTGAAAGGGGTGGCTGTTCACAGAGTGCTGTATCAAAGCATATTAAAAGTTGACTGGAAGGAAGAAATTGGGTAGGAAAAAGTGCACAAGCAACAGGAATGACTGCAAGCTTGAGAATATTGTCAAGCAAAGCCGATTCAAACACTTGGGAGAGCTTCACAAGGAGTGGACTGAAGCTGGAGTCAGTGCATCAAGAGTCGCCACGCTCAGACGTCTTCAGGAAAAGGGCTACCAAGCCACTTCTGAAACAGAAACAACATCATAACCATCTTACCTGGGCTAAGGAGAAATAAAAAAACTGGACTGTTGCTCAGTGGTCCAAAGTCCTCTTTTCAGATAAAAGCAAATTTTGCATTTCATTTGGAAATCAAGGTCTGGAGTCTGGAGGAAGACTGGAGAGGCACAGAATCCAAGCTACTTGAAGTCCAGAGTGTAAAGTTTCCGAAGTCAGTGATGATTTGGGGTGCCGTGATGTCTGCTGGTGTTTATCTATTGTGTTTTATCAAGTCCAAAGTCAATGCAGTCGTCTACCAGGAGATTTTGGAGCACTTTATGCTTCTATCTGCTGACAAGTTTTATGGAGATGCTGATTTCCTTTTCCAGCAGGACTTTAGCACACAGTGCCAAAACCACTTCCAAGTGGTTTGCTGACCACGATATTACTGTGCTTGATTGGCCAGCCAACATGCCTGACCTGAACCCCATATGGAATCTATGGGATATTTTCAAGAGAAATATGAGAAACAGTCGATCCAACAACACAGACGAGCTGAAGACTCAATAGTGCCTCAGCAGTGCCACAGGCTGATCGCTTCCATGCCACACCTCACTGATGCTGCAATTTGTGCTAAAGGAGCCCTGACCAAGTATTGAGTGCATAAATAAACATACTTTAAAGAACTTGAACTTTTCTGTTTTGTAAATCCTTTTTTTGATTGATCTTAGGAAATATTCTAATATTTTAAGATACTGGATTTTTGACTTTCATGAGCTGTAAGCTCTAATCATCAAAATTAAAACAGAAACTTTTGAAATGTTTTACTTTATGTAGTGAATCTAGAATATATGAAAGTAAAAAAAAATTTAAATAAAAAATGAACTTTTTCACGATATTCTAATTTTTTGAGATACACCTGTGAGTGTGTATATATATATATATATATATATATATATATATATATATATATATATATATATATATATATATATATTCCCCCGCTAGTGAGGAAGTTTTGAGTTCTGAAAGTTATGTTTTATTAGTACAATGAACAATCTTCAGAAGACCTACTTTATTATAAAGTAAAAAGTCTGCGTACATGTGGTCGCAACACAGTAGCTTTGGATTGCTTATGTAAATTTCTTCTTTTTGTGATATTGAAGAAATCTAAGCATTGTAGTCATAAAATATTGTGTGTGAAGCTGATTTGAATTTGATGTTGCAGTGCCTTTGAAGCTTGTCTGAAACCAATTTTCTTTTGAAGAAAGGCCATGCTGCTGCTTTTGGTTTTGGACGCAGTGCTTGTCCTGTTCCGCACACACAACAGTTTGGAAGCCATTTTCTGCTCTTTTCACTGAACGCGGGGAACTCAAAATGGCTTATTTTTTTTATCAGGGCTGTTTTGGCACAGGTCCCCTTCATGACAAAACCTTTCCTGTACTGTCTCTGCAGGTTATGTGTTTGTCACTGTGATATGTAATGGCCCAGGCCTTGGCAAGTCAAACTTGTTTTTCTGTGGGACAAATTAAGTATTTTGCAAGAGCTTGGCAGCAATTGGGCCAACGTTTTCTGGGTATTTGCTCACTCCATTTTCACCAGAAAGACGAACTCCCTTTCTGATGCCAAGACATGAAATGATACAGAAAAGTGGTCATATTCAATCTAAAACTGATCAGGTCTGAAGAATTCTGAAAAACCTATAAAACTCAAGGATTGTCTCTTCTCAGCTTACTGCTGACTGATTCTGTCTCTGCGTATTTATTTCAGTACATGGTGTTTCCATGAAATGTGCCGTTACTTTCAGCACCCGTGGGATTTTTTGCTTATGTTGAAATGGGGATCAAAACCCGAATATTTGATCTTGAATGGACGTTTTGTGGTGATTATTAATGTAAAATACTGTGATAGTCCAATTGAAATGACAAATCTGTTTATTTAAGAAATCAACACTAGTCAGCTGAAACCAAAAGCAGATTTTATCGTGTTTGGAGTGTAAGAAACATATGATCTTTTTGTGAGGGAAAACTATTTATATGACAAGAAAACAAACAGGGAAAAAATTCTTTAACACTTTCATGACACTCTCATGTTTAGTTGTATATAAAGTGCCTATTTTAATAGATACTTAAAGTGTTTTTCATTATTTCTGAACAGAAATCAGAACATAGTTTCCCAACACAAGATTATTAAAGTTATTTCAAAATAATATTTACATTCTGATCGATTTTTAGTACAAGTTTTTGTTATTATGAGCAGAAATTGGTGTTTCCAACCTTATACATAATGCTTAATATTTTATATTAACTTGTGTTTTGGGAGGGGGATGCATATAATGCATTCAACATCAGTGAATGCAATATTATCATTTTTAAAATTAAAACTAGAGTAACTGGTCAGTGTTTAATAACAGTATTACATGAATACTTATAGAAAAATATTTGCTAATTTTATTTTATTTGTTAAAAAAAGATACCCTGCTTTGAAAACTGGCTGACATTTTCTAAACATTGTTAACATTGCTACTAAAAGCAATTTGAAAAAATAAATAAAATTAAAAAATCAAATGTAATTAATTATGTACCTACTGTTCCCACCAGGACTTAAAACAGTGACATGTATAGCCCTAAAGAAATTCACTAAGAAAATAAATTAATTAATTAAAAGCAGAGGACAAAAATGAATAAGGAGCAGTGTTAACGAAACGCTGAATTAGCAATTCATTTCGAAAGCAGAAAGCTGAAGTGAATCTTTGAACTTGATTTAGTTGACCTTTGGTTGAGTAATACTGCTTGCTGTTTCCTCCCCTTTCCCTTAAACTAATGTAATTCTGAAATATCACACAGTGGAACCAAGATCTAGTTTCATTGCATAGATCACTGATGTCTTATTATGAGCAAACAGACGCTCATCACGACTCAGCGCCAGGTATTTACTCACAGAGCTGTCGTCACCCTTTTCTGAGTCGAGTGAATGAAACAGGTGTCCACCCACCTGTAAAACAGCAGCAGGCTCATGGCCAGTCTTCAAGCAGGGCAGAGCACAATCTTTGAAACAGAGGTTCAATTGTTTGAATCCAAAGACTACACAAAGGCACGGCGCCTCAATGAATTATTAACCTTTGACCCCGAAGTCAATGTGCGTCTCAGGAGAACACAAATCTGATGGTGTAGTCGATGAAAACAACCAGGTTAACATTTTTACAATGGTTAATGTTTTACATACTACTCCAGTAAGTGAGCGCTCTTGAATTTTGACTCTAATAAAGTCATAAAGTTTTAAAGGTGAAGTTGACATACAGTACTTATTCTGACAAACAGTCACAAAAAGCTTTCGGGGGAAACACAAAGGTCCAGATCACCGAGTCCTGGTTGTGATCTAAATCATTTGTTTACAGTTACTCTGAATGAAACATGCGCACAATGAAATCACTGTTCTCCAGAAACAGTGTTTGTATATGTGTGTGTTTATCTATCATCCGCTCTTGGAACGCAGTTACAGAAAGCATGTAAAACCAGTTGAGAGAGAGCATGCAAACATTTATGCAGGTGTACAGCGGCCCCAAAAACTATTCAGACACCTAAGCAACACTTATGAATATTATTTTGTTAGAAAATAAACTGACTTCACTTTTCTGAGCCTCCTTTGCTATGACTTTCAATCAGGTGATGTTTCGGTGATTTTTAGTGTATGAAGTCGATTTTCCCTCAGGTGTCCTAGCAAACCCTTACAAAATTTAATGGTAACACTTTAGTTTAGGGACCAATTCTCACTATTAACTAGTTGCTTACTAGCATGCATATTACTAGCATATTGGCTGTTTATTAGAACTTATAAAGCACATATTAATACCTTATTCTGCATGACCATATTTTAGATCCCTTAATCATACCCCATACCCAAACTTAACAACTACCTTACTAACTATTAATAAGCAGAGTTTATTGAGGGAAAACTCTTATTTAAAAGTGAATATGTTCCCTAATCTAAAGTGTTACAAAATTAAACATAGTAAATGTATTTTTTTTTTTTTTTTTTTTTTTTTTGCAGTAAAACCATAGTAACTACAAAATTATCTATGGTTTTGTAGTAAAATCATAGTAAATACAAAACTAACTATGGATTTACTATATTATGTGTACTGATTCATTTATACTGTGGGAGAAATACTGAACATGATTAAATGATCAAATGAAAAAAAAAAAATGCTTCCAAAATTAAATAATTGGCTTTTGTTGTCACTGTACTGAAAAACAACGCTCAACAATAGGATATTGTTCATACCCCTCTTTTTAACCACATGGTATAACTATCAACATGATCCACTAACATTTGACAACTACAATATGTCTGAATACATTTTGGCCCTGTTACAAAACCTAGTTTGCTGCCTTGTTCTCTACTGCCTATTAGGTAATTAGCTAACTAGGGGCCATTCATACAGAATGCGATTTTGAGGTGGACATGTTTAAACGTTGTGCTTGCGTCTTTTGCAGTATCTTGCAAATGACAGTGTTCTAAAAAGCAGCCCCCAAGTTAACAGAAGTTCAACTTTTTAAAATTCATCTGTAAACCTTGTGTTTTTACTTTTATACCTAGCATCTCATGTTTCAGAATATGTTAACACAGCAACAGTGTTCCTTCACATTTTTGAAAAGTTTCATGTACAGCCGACAACAGTCAAAATGGTTCCTGTTCACACGGATCCGTGAAAATGACTAAAACAAAGCTGTATTATGCTTTCCAGGGCAGTAGTTGATGATGTGACTTTGTAAATAGACATTATGCGCATGCACACATATGCATTTTTCATGTACTCATGCATACTACCTATAGACTGAACAGGTAATACACATGCACATGACAACACAGTTTTCACAAATTTGCTTTTTTTTTAGTTCATACAGAAATGATAATGGTATAATTTTCAAAGGTTTACATTTTCAGGCCCCCAAAATGCTGTTGTTGTTTAAATGAACAGCCAAAACACTGTTTTCTGTTTTTTAGTTGAAAATGGTGTTGTACGAACGCTCCCTTAAATGCAGAAATGCATTTTGTGTGAATAGCCTAGGCAGTATTTGAGTTGCTGGAGTTTAGCATTAGCATGTTACTAAGATAACAATGTGATTCTGTAAGTCTCTGAGTCTTGAGACGTGTGCGTCTCAATCAGCTCCCTAGTTCAGTAGACAGAGAAATGATCAGTGAGTCTCAATTGCGAAAGAGAATGAAAAATAATATCAAAAAGAAATTGACCCTTCGCTGGGAGTTTGACTGACAGGTGATCTGACCAATCATAACGCCAAATCTGCCATTTTTTTTTGTCCAACAAATAAACAAGACAGGAGAGTGGATTCACGTTGGTGGACTTGAATTTGAAAAATGGTGTGTATTGACATCTTTCTGCAATTGAAACCAGATACCTTCTGATGTTCATTCATGTTTATTTCGTGCTATAACTAGTAAAGAGGAAGAGATGATCGGTTTACATGCCGCTTGAACTGAGGTGCTACAGCGATCTGTCACGACACATTAAAGAGACACAAAACTGTATTTATTGCTTGAATTTCTTTGTTTTATACCAAAAGTAACCTGCTCTGTCTTGTCACCTTTCCTCTTTGCTTCACAATATACTTTTCACTGCGTGAGAACATGATGTGTGGTGTGAGACCGTGAGAGCGCCATGGCGGGTCTTTGCGATGGGGCAATTAGTCCTGTCTGTTGTTGATTGATTCCACATTTTACGATGTCCGTTGACGTTGTAATAGTCATGTCGTCAGAAATTGAATAATCAACTGTTCCAATGTGCAGTGAGGCAGGGTACTTACCAGTGACCGGATTTGTGTACACGATATACTGATTCATGAGTTTAGGAGCTTTACTTTGTAAAGCCGTTACATTTATCACACTTTTTGGTTATTTAAAAAATTGACATTGCTGCATATAGATCCTCATCTCCTTGCCATCTCCTCATCTGACCCAACCATGACAATAACAATCATAATCAACTATTCCACGCACATATAATGTAAAACAGTCAATTTTATTGTATTTTCTATTTTTATCAACACTTTTGTTTGGTATATTAATTATATGTATAACTGATATTTCTGTCGCTTCATCCACCGTCATAAATGGATCTTTCATTGAGCTAGTTATAATGCATTCTGGGATTTTCTTCATGCACTACTGCATGAGACCAGAATAAGACCACTGTATAGATCTATTTATGTTTCTTTATGTTTATGAATGGCTTTTGTTTAGAAAATCTGAAAGCATTTCCAGTTCTATAATAGCATGACCCCATCAGACACAACTTATTCTGTGGTGTCGGATCAAAGCATCTTTTGAAAAAAACATTTGCGTTGGAGTTTGGTTTTTCAATGAACTCATCGCTGGCCTGTATTTAAGTTGCAGTCATGGAATAAAGTCACAGGCTGAAACCAGAAGATTGGCAATGCCTTTATGAAAAATTAAAACTCTTGTATCTTGAAAATTGTTGATGTGCTGCAGATGAAGCTGAATTAAAACAGAAGCGTGTTACATGTTAAGTCAGGAAAAGCTTCTGGGACTTTACGAGGAACTGAACGGTTCACCCACGCGCTATGTTCTCCACGCCTGTTCACTGCCATCAGCTGCTCCAATGGTTGACGCTTTTTATGGTCTGCCCACTTTGCAGTTCAAGCATATCTAAAATGATTGTCTTCAGCAAGCAAATTCTGATCTCTCCTCCCACACCAGGGCTGGAATGCCGGCCAAGAGGGGCCGCTTCTTCACCACAGGGGCCGTATTAAAATCAGTCCGGCGATACTGATCTGAAAAGAGGAAGAGCCCCTCCTTTAAGATGATGAGTCAAACCAAGATTACTAATGCTATTTCTATGACAACAGCTATTAGTGAAGCTCCCGCCCACACCCAGCTGTTACTAATGTAGTGTTGTTTCTCAAGAAACACAAATTATCTGTAACAAAATGAAAATCACTACCTGGAATTTAGTCATAGACCCTTTAGAAACCCTAATGAGTGATGGCATAGGCTACACTAAATTCCATATTTTCACTATTAAACTGTGTTAAACTGTGATGAGAGTAACTAACGTGGCCATGGCATCATAAAACAATAAGCTTACACCTGCTAGGGTGAGTCTCTCTTTGTCAGAATATTCCTCTGGAGAGGGTTTTGGGGTGAGGGATGGTGGAGATTTATGGAAAGGAGTGGGAGTGAGGTATGAGCTTGCCGATGGCTGACTGACGCACAGCTTGAAAGCATTTAAAGGGCTGATACAGCGCAGCAGGCTGAGTAATGCGTGGTGCACACATTCAAATGCAAAATGTCATCTTAGGCGCACAATGTATCTTTTGACTTTGCATTGACTAATGCTCCCATAGAAACTTTGCAGTTATTTGCATTCTTTAAAGGGTTAGTTCATCCAAAATTAACATTCTTATATTATTTACTCACCCTTCATGTCATTCCAGACCCATACTTTATGTCCTTTTTTTCTTTCATTGGAATGCAAAAGGAGAATATTTGCTATTAAAATGAATGGAGAGAGTTTCAAACAGGACCCGATGCTATAGCTGTGTGTGAGGAAAACACCAAACACCAAAAATTTAGTTGTTATTCAATGAAAACTTTGACATCCACCCAAGCTCTCCTTACTAAATGTCCGATTTGTGAGCAAATTGTTCTTTTGAGTCTTTAAAGTGATAGTTCACCCAAAAATGAAAATTCTGTCATTAATTACTGACCCTCATGTCATTCCAAATCCGTAAGACCTTCATTCATCTTCGTAACACAAATTAAGATATTTTTGGTGAAATCCGAGAGCTTTCTGACCCTCCATAGACAGCAATGCAACTGACATGTTCAAGGCCCAGAAAGTTTGTAAAGACATTGTTAAAATAGTCCATGTGACATCAGTGGTTCAACCGTAATATAATGAAGCTACAAGAATACTTTTTGTGCGCAAAGAAAACAAAAATAATAACTTTATTCAACAATTTCTTCTTTTCTACATGGCATTTGTTGTGGTACTCTTGTGAACGCGCTGTGAAGACTGACATGAAAGAGAAGAAATTGTTGAATAAAGTCATTATTTTTGTTTTCTTTGCGCAGAAATATTATTCTTGTAGCTTCATAATTAAGGCTGAACCACTGATGTCATATGGACTATTTTAACGATGTCCTTTCTATCATTCTTGGCCTCAAACATGAGAGTTGCGTTGCTGTCTATGGAGGGTCAGAAAGCTCTCTTGAACGATGAAGATGAACGAAGGTCTTACGGGTTCGGAATCACATGAGGGTGAGTAATTAATAACAGAATTTTCATTTTTGGGTGAACTATCCCTTTAATGAATTGGTTAAACTAATAATGATTTGATCACAAATTTCTATCAGCTGAGATTCGCAAATTCAACATTTTGGTCTTTTCCTCACTCAGCTTCAAATTATTGAAATAGTTATGGACTACTTTTATAGCGCTTTATTGTACTTTTTGTAGTTTAAAAGACTCAGTCCTCATTCACTTCTTGTGAAAAAGCATACTTGTATTATACTTTAATATTAAGAAAGTACTTAAGTATGAACTGAATGTAATGTTTGGATTACATTACAATTATACAATTGCAATTAAATGAAAATGTGGTATAAATCAAATTGATATTAAATGCAATTTGCTGAACTTTAGAGTGCTTTTGACCCACTTAAGTAGGACTTAAGTACATTTTTATATGTAATTTCATTATTTCTTGTTTTGTCTTTGAAATGTGGTGAAAAAGTGAATTGCTGAATGTTAAAACATCAAAACAAGTGTACTCCATTAAAGCATGAAAACAAGATTAAGGCATAATGACTGTACTTAAAAAATATTAAAACTTTTAATTTGACAGTATTTCAAAGTGGATTTAGGCATTAAGAAACCTATTAAAGAAAGTACACAAGAAAGTGCCTTTAATAAATATGTATTTTTTTTAATATACTTTTAAGACTTGAAATACATTACAGATGCACATTCAATATAAGTGCACTTAAAAAAAAACAAGTTATGTGGGTTTGCAATGACATGAGCGTTAGTAAATGATGACAGATTATTCATTTCTGGGTGAACTGTTTCTTAAAGCCTCTCAGTCCTGGCAAAAACACACAATCAGCAATCTGAACATACTGTATGTCTAAATGAATGGCAGTTTCACCAGGAGCAATAACAACCAAAGTGATGATTGACACTGCAGCAGTCACAGTGTTGAAATGTGCGTTGGCTGCTATGTTGCACTACACTTCAGGTCTAGCACTCGACCAATAAGATTCAATGTCTTTCATTTTCAGAAAGATAAACATTTGTTTTCAAAACATACTGAAGAATGCAAGGTATCTGGTTTGTACATACTGTACAGGTGCCAGAAATATGTATGCATAGCTTCAGTCCTCGTTTGTAAGAACACTTCTCTCACAGCAGCATTTTATCAAACGCACTTGTCTGGTTGACATTTACTGATTTCTGGCATTGTGAAACAACAGAATAGCCTGCCCTCCATCTTCCCTGAGCAACACACTTAAACAGGACAGCTGGTTGGTTCATTTCCTGCCTCACAGTTTTGGTATGTTTATCTCCATGAGGGCTTGGTTCTCAATTTACAAAGCGAGAAAAAAGTTTCTCGTAACTTGGAGAAGTGAACCAGTGAGTAATGATGTCATACTATGATGCATAATTCTCCCTGATCCTCTGGTTTCCTTGTTCCTGTGCACAAACACACACGCATACACACCTTGACCGAAGTTAACTCCATTTTGCATTTGTTTTTCAGATCAGGGACTGGCCGTGCAACAGCTCAGAGTGACTCAATCTCTGCATGCAATTAGGCAATAACTCAGAAACCAAAAACAGACTGCCCAAAATTCTAGCTCTTTCCTTCTCAATCTCCTGTTAGTTTAGAGATGTGGTTCTTGCGTTGTTCAGGCTGTCAGTGTGTCCCTCAAAATCTCCACTCTCAAAGTGATAAACATTATAGAGGAAAAGTTCGTCTAAAACCAAACATTCTGATGTTATTTACTGACATTATGTTCAAAACCGGTATGATCTTGAATGATTTCAGTCAGATATACTGTAATGGTATGAACCTCAAGCGTCAGCCATTGTCAAAGCTTTTTTGGTTCTTGTATGTGATGTGACCAAACGTTCATGTTGCGATATTTGATGTAGTCTGTGTATGCGTGCCGTGATCAATGTTTTGATTAGAGAGTGAATAAAGGCTTAAATTTTTATCTGTTTATTATATGAATTGATCTTGTCAGAAGAATAATATACCAGCTGAGTCACATTAATTTCATTCTACCTGTATGTTCTTTTTGGAGCTTTTGGAATTTTTTTTGGAACAGTTGAAACATTCTTCAAAACACCTTTTGTGTCCCACAGAGGTAAATAATAAATTAAAAAAAAAAAATCATAACATGTTTTGAAATGCCATGAGGGTGAGTACATGATGACAGAATTTTCATTTTTGGGTGAACTTTGCCTTTATGTTTATATCTTTCCACACAGTTATTGCATGAGAATCATATAGATTATTTTATGGAATAGTGTTTTCTGTCCTTTTTGCAACAGTGTTATTTTAGTATTATTTATATACTATTATAGTATGCATAAATATTTCTAAATGTAGGTTTTATTTTATATTTTTTTTTATTTTTAGCTTAAATTTATTTTTATTTCAGTTTTAGTTTTAATAATAGAGCTTGTGATGAAGACGAGCCCACCAGCTCGCCTTCGGGGAAAAAATGTGAGTCCGTGAAGGGATGTAAAAACGATGGCTCACTCGCAAAAGCACTTTTGTGCAAGGTGGAATTTATTTACAGTGCCAGAAAGATTGTCCACAGTGAAGAATATCTACAAGTGCACCTAAAAATGACAAAAATCCAAAGTACCAAATAAACAACAAAAGGGAAAAATAAACCAGAAAATAATCCAACAATGATATAATCAGGTAGCAAACAGGTATCCACAATATACGAAGGGGTTTTTGCTTGAGGCACCGCAGTAGCACTCTTGCATCGACTTGGTAAACAAGTAACGTCTTTCTGTTTGGCCTCGGCTTATATAGGCCAAACCCCGCCCCTTTTTTGGGCTATACCATTCACCTGTAAAAATAACATTTAACACACACACAAATACCACATCTATTGGTCATCTGTAATACTTAATCAACAATAATCACTTCCGATCTATATATATATATACAAATAAACAATCCATTAACACATAATATATTTAACACATAATTTCCACACTTAAATGCACACAGAAACACCTATTCATACTAGACAATGGTTTCGCCAGCTTCCGGTTGCGCTGTGTGGCGCGACTAAGCCCGTGATGTTATAATAGACTGCCGCTTATTCGTTCGGTTTGGCTGGCGTGGTGTTTCCTGCCGGAAGACTGACTACGCCCACACAGACAAACATTACAGGGATGAAACGACACAACAAGTGCAGTGTAAGTGTATGAAATGACCGGGAATTGGATATGGACAGGGGAGAGTGCTGCAATGGGAAAATGTCCATGTGCTATCAGGATCGCGTGTGCACCCGCTACTCCGATAGCGGCGGCGGCAGGGAGGAACGGTACGGAGGATGAATGAGGTAAGTAGGCGAGTATGTATGTGTGTGTGTGTGTGTGTGTGTGTGTGTGCGCATGTGTGTCAGTGCTGCTTCCCCAGCGGTGGCAGCTAATGTGACTTTATCACATCACCTTCCCCCTCTCCAAGCCGCGTACTGGCCGGAAACCTGGACAGGTAGTCGGCTACGACATTGAGTCTGCCAGGTCGATGCCGTATCTTGAAGTGGTACGGCTGCAGGGCGAGGTACCACCGTGTGACTCTGGCATTGTGGTCCTTCATGGACTGGATCCAGGTTAGAGCCCGGTGGTCAGTTTCTAGATCGAACTCTCGACCAAGGAGGTAATAGCGCAAGCTGTCCAGGGACCACTTGATGGCGAGACCTTCCTTCTCAACCGTCGAATATCTTGTCTCCCTGGGGAGTAGCTTGCGGCTGAGGTAGACAATTGGCCTCTCTTCACCTGCACTTCCCTGGGCAAGGACCGCTCCAATCCCTGTTGCGGACGCATCTACTTGCACCAGGAATCTCTGAGAGAAGTCTGGACTCTGCAGGACTGGGCTGGAGCACATCTTTTCTTTTAGGGTCTTAAAAGCTGTCTCACAGTCATCGGTCCAGGGAATAGGGTTTTTCACCGTCTTGGACAGCAGGTTGGTCAGAGGAGCCGCGATGGAGGCGAAATTTGGCACAAACCTCCTGTACCAGCCCACCAGTCCTAGGAACGACCTCACTTCCTTCTTGGTCTTTGGTTGTGGGCTCCTTCGAATTGCCTCCAACTTGTCCACCTGTGGTCTCAGCTGTCCGTTGCCCAGGTGATACCCCAGGTAGTTCGCCTCTTGCCTTGCCCACTCACACTTTGCAATGTTTAATGTCAATCCTGCTTCCTCTATCCTCTTTAGAGTTTGCTGAAGATGTTGTAGATGCTCTGCCCAAGAGCTGCTGTGGATTACCACGTCATCCAGGTACGCTGCAGACCAGTCTTCACAGCCTTGGAGTACTCGGTCCATCAGCCTCTGGAATGTGGCTGGTGCCCCGTGAAGGCCAAAAGGAAGGACCGTGAATTGGAACAATCCTAGAGGTGTTCGGAACGCGGTATAGGGTCTGGACTCAGGGTTGAGGGGTACCTGCCAGTACCCCTTACACAGGTCTAACGTGGTGATGTACTGGGCTCTTCCAATCTTCTCCAGCAGATCATCCACTCTTGGCATGGGGTATGCATCAAACTTAGATTGGGCGTTGAGCTTGCGAAAGTCGATGCAGACACGCAGGGAACCGTCTTTCTTGGGTACGATCACCATTGGGCTGCTCCACTCGCTCATTGAAGGTTCGATCACTCCTAGCTCCTTCATCATCTTGATCTCCTCCTTCAAGGGTTCCACCAGCCTTTCAGGCACCCGGTAAGGACGTTGACGTGATGGTGATGGATTGGAAAGGTGGATGGTGTGTTGGGACAGCTCAGTCCGTCCAGGCCTCTGACAGAACAAAGCAGGAAACTGGTTCAGGAGGTGCTGCAGTTCTTTCCTTTTGGAGTCTTCTATGTGAGTTAGACTCACCACAGACGGCTGTCGCTTTGCATCCTCCGATTCCTCTTCCTCTTCCACCTCCACCTTCCTTACCAGCAGTGATGTTTCTGGTCCCTTACCGGGTGGCACCTTCCATTCCTTTAGCAGGTTCACGTGGTAGGTCTGCCTGGCCTTGCCCTTGTCCGGGTGATGAACTTCATAAGTGACTGGCCCCATCTTGCGGACCACGGTGTACGGCCCTTGCCATTTAGCCAGTAGCTTGCTCGTTGAAGTTGGCAACAGGAGTAATACCTTCTGCCCAGGTTGAAACTGTCGTAGCCTGGCGTGTTCATCATACCATCTTTTCTGCGCTTGTTGTTTCTCTTGTAGGTTCTCTTTAGCTTGTTCTCTGTACTGCTCCAGTCGATCTCGCATCTCTAGCACGTACTGCACGACGCCTTTCTCCTCCTTCTTGGATGCAGGTTCCTCCTCCCAGCCTTTCTTCAGCAGGTCCAGGGGTCCTTGTACCTGCCATCCATAGAGGAGCTCGAACGGTGAGAATCCCGTTGACGCTTGGGGTACCTCTCGGTAAGCGAAGAGAACAAATGGTAGCCACTTGTCCCAGTCTCGTCCTGTGTCTGCAACGAACTTCCGCAACATATTCTTGAGAGTTTGGTTGAATCTCTCCACCAGACCGTCCGTCTGCGGGTGGTAGGGAGTTGTTCGGAGGGCGGTAATGCCCAACTGTTTATTCAGCTGCCCCATCAGCCGTGACGTGAAGTTCGTTCCCTGGTCCGTGAGTATCTCCTCAGGTATGCCGACTCTGGAGAAGAGCTGAACCAGGGCATGAATGATCTTAGGAGTGGTGATGGAACGGAGTGGGAAGGCCTCAGGATACCTTGTGGCGTAGTCGCTGACTACCAGGATGTAGCGATGTCCAGCACTGCTCTTTTCCAACGGCCCCACAATGTCCATGGCGATCCGCCTAAAAGGTGCAGAAATGACAGGGAGAGGTTGCAGGGGTGCTCTGCCCCGCTGGGACACAGCACTTGTCTTTTGGCAGATGGCACATGTGTTACAGTGTGTTTGTACATCAGTGTATAGTGTGGGCCAGTAAAATCGTGAGCTAATGCGTGCATATGTTTTCTGCTGGCCCAGGTGGCCAGCCCATGGAACAGTGTGTGCAAGGTGCAGAACAAGAGGACGACAACAAGATGGTACAATTAGACGCATCACATCATTGGTTCGCACATACAACACATCATTCATCACTACATATTCTTCATTGCACAGATTTGATGGTTTGTCACACTCAGCTTTGACAAATAAAGGTTTCAGAGTTTCGTCTCCCCTTTGAAGTTGTGCTATGTTCCCTGGGACCTTCCAGCCATTGACTTCAAGACCCTCCACTGAGGCCTCAGAGGCTGGGGTACCCAGGTACTTCTCAAGCCGCCGTTGGCGTCGTGACTTTTTAGGGCCTTTAGTCCCGCCCTGCAGCAGACTACCATCCAAGTCTGGCAGCGGCTGCAGACCTGCCCTGGCTTGAGCTCTAGTAAGAGCAGGACATGACATTGCAGTGGCAACAGAATGTTCAGAGTCCTTGATGGTGGGTTGCAAGAGTTCATGTAATACTGGCAAGTCTCTTCCTAGAATCATATCAGCTGGTAAATTGTCAACTACGGCAACATTCAGTAAGTACATTTGTTCCTGTACCTCCACCATTACCTCAGCTCGGGGATACTGCTTTACGTCCCCATGCACGCATTGAACAGCGGTAGTATTTACATAATTGACATTATTTGCAAAGCATGATTTCAACATTGACAGAGAACTTCCAGTGTCCAAGAGTGCTTTCAGTTCATGTCCATTAACAGTCACATCATATAGATTCTGACTCTCCCCTACAGAGTCAAAATCACAGTCCCCTTCTCTAGGCACATAACAAAACCCCGTAAGTTTCGCTTTGCGAGCGGGACACACAGCTGCTTTGTGGCCTGGCTGCTGGCAGTAAAAGCAAAGCAAGTCTTTGGCCATTGACTTTGGACCTTGTGCATTGTCAGATAGTTCAACACGACCCCTTTCAGACCCAGAGTTATGAGAAATGCCACGTACAGTACCTTTGAGTGGTTGAGTACGAGGACTGCCCCGATGAGCATTCAGGTACTGCTGTGCCAACTTCCCTGCCGCCAGTCCTGACCTCGGCTCGTGCTCTCTCACCCAGGTGCGTGCGTCGTAGGGTAACACCCGAAGAAGCTGTTCCAGGATGATGGCCTCGCCGATCTCTTCTTTAGAGTGCTCCTCCGGTCGCACCCAACGCTTGTACAGATTCTTTAGCCGGTGGTAAGTCTCTGTTGGCGACTCTCCAGCTGGGACTGTAGTCGATCGGAAGCGCTGACGGTAGGTCTCTGGAGAGATGTTGAATTTCTCCAGCAGTGCTTCCTTCAGGTCAGCGTAGACCTCAGCCTGCTCCTCGTCCATTGCCAGGTACGCCTCCAATGCCTGCCCTGTCAGCAACGGAACCAGACGATAGCTCCACTCCTCCTCAGGCCACCTCCAGGTCCTGGCCAGACGCTCAAACCGCCGAAGATAACTCTCGATGTCTTCCCCCTGCTGGAAGCTTGGCATCTTCGGATCAGCCCACTGCATTGGCTCTCTTGGCGCTGTGACATTCGGGGAGTCTTGGACGTAGGCGGGTCTGTGTCTTGTGGATAACTTTGGTGCTGGCGTCGGTAGCTCCATTCGAACACTCTCCGCGTCGAGCGAGGTCTCAGCAGGACGAATTGACTCCAAGATGGACTCATGAAGACCTCGGAGCTCCCGCAGATATCGATCCTCTCTCTGCTCTTGAGTTTCGAGAAATCTGCGCATCAGGGAAATCATTCCCTCGCCAGCTGTAGCGTCAGGATTGACGGGCTTGGTCAGTGGTTGACTGGACTTTGGGGAGACTTTGGGAAAACTCGTGGCTCCCTCCTCCTCCGTAGTCTCAACCGAATTCCAGGCTGCCTCCTCCTCTGACGTCACCTTCACTTGGGATCGTAAACCCGGCCTGGGTTTTCTACCTTTCGGCGCTGTCTTGCGAGTAGCCATCCCACCGCTGCCACCAAATGTGATGAAGACGAGCCCACCAGCTCGCCTTCGGGGAAAAAATGTGAGTCCGTGAAGGGATGTAAAAACGATGGCTCACTCGCAAAAGCACTTTTGTGCAAGGTGGAATTTATTTACAGTGCCAGAAAGATTGTCCACAGTGAAGAATATCTACAAGTGCACCTAAAAATGACAAAAATCCAAAGTACCAAATAAACAACAAAAGGGAAAAATAAACCAGAAAATAATCCAACAATGATATAATCAGGTAGCAAACAGGTATCCACAATATACGAAGGGGTTTTTGCTTGAGGCACCGCAGTAGCACTCTTGCATCGACTTGGTAAACAAGTAACGTCTTTCTGTTTGGCCTCGGCTTATATAGGCCAAACCCCGCCCCTTTTTTGGGCTATACCATTCACCTGTAAAAATAACATTTAACACACACACAAATACCACATCTATTGGTCATCTGTAATACTTAATCAACAATAATCACTTCCGATCTATATATATATATACAAATAAACAATCCATTAACACATAATATATTTAACACATAATTTCCACACTTAAATGCACACAGAAACACCTATTCATACTAGACAATGGTTTCGCCAGCTTCCGGTTGCGCTGTGTGGCGCGACTAAGCCCGTGATGTTATAATAGACTGCCGCTTATTCGTTCGGTTTGGCTGGCGTGGTGTTTCCTGCCGGAAGACTGACTACGCCCACACAGACAAACATTACAGGGATGAAACGACACAACAAGTGCAGTGTAAGTGTATGAAATGACCGGGAATTGGATATGGACAGGGGAGAGTGCTGCAATGGGAAAATGTCCATGTGCTATCAGGATCGCGTGTGCACCCGCTACTCCGATAGCGGCGGCGGCAGGGAGGAACGGTACGGAGGATGAATGAGGTAAGTAGGCGAGTATGTATGTGTGTGTGTGTGTGTGTGTGTGTGTGTGCGCATGTGTGTCAGTGCTGCTTCCCCAGCGGTGGCAGCTAATGTGACTTTATCACTTCCAGGTGCCAAGGCAACAGTTATCATTTGCGTTTAAGTTTTAAAACTTTTTCATCTAATATTTTATTTAATTTCATCTTTATTTCAGTTAACAATAAGATTTTTTTTAATAGTTCTAGTAAACAAAAACAGCATTATTTTGGAACTATGGAACTAGTCTTTGCATGGAAAAGATCTGCATCAAGAATCTTCGAAATATCTCCTTTTGTATTCCATGGGAAAAAAAATAAGAAGATTTGAGTTTCCAATGACATAAGGGTGAATAAACAATGACAGATTTTTCATTTTCGTTTTTTTGCTTCAAAGTAAACACAGAAGGGCACAGTTAGCCAAAACAGAGAATGAGGTCCTCAAACACTAAACAGAATCTGTCCTAGCAATCAGAAGTCAGATATGTGGGCTGTTTTGAGGTACTCTGGGGATTATGAAACCTAAGATGAACTGTATATATGAACTGTTTTCATATACATATAGAAGCTCTGTTCTGCTCGTTGTCTCTTAAAAGACAGAAGGAGAGGGAATAATAAGGGAAAACATCTGCAGGTGTCTCTGAGCTGTGGTTCGCTTGTCCTGACATGCACGTTGTTCTCGTTTAAGGAGGAGCTGTACCATTATCCTGAGAGACAGCGGCAGGCCAGCAGTGTGCCTGTATCAAAACAAGTACGGTCACAAACAGCTCTTAATCACATGTATTGTGAAACCAGTGTCTTTGACACCTCTAGTCTCTCCTGTCTAACGGGTTTCTTGAGCACACTTGAAGATGATGGAGGAATAGAATATCACATTTCATGGGGAAAACTAGATTATTACATTTTCTGAAGAAGTATCAGTTTTTGCCAAAATGCTAGTGTGAATGCAGTGTTATATCTCACCCAAGTCAAAAGAGCCAAAGTCTCTGATATTCTGGATGCTACATATTGCTACTTCACACGAGTCGGAGCGATTTTTTTGCCCGTTTTATCAACCACCAGGTGAAAATTGTAAACTGGATTGGAAATGAAAATGCATCTCCTCATAAAACCACATGCTTTGAATCATCATTCAAGTTTATAGCACAAATGGTAATGTTTACATGCCTTACTGAGGCTAAGAGGTTTGTTTAAATCTATAATTACACACAATTATCTTAGCAAGCTGACTTTTCTTCAAAGGGCTGTGTGTTAAAATATTACAGTTCTTCTTATTATAATCATGTTCCAAATTCTGTTTGATTTATACATACTTCCAACAACGTATGTACAATATGTTAATTCATTTACTGCTTCACTTAGATTATAATAATAGCCTAGATTTTTAATGAAAAATGTGTTAAACTAGATAATAATGCAAAATAAGCATGTGCATTAAGGAAATGCTGGTAGTCTCTCAGATTTTTGGACCCCACTGTATGTTTGCCTTTATATGTTTTTTTTTAAATTAATAAATTAATTAATTAATTAATTCTGTGTCGGAAACAAGCCTACTTAAAACCAACAATATTAATTGTGATGAATATACACTACCATTCAAAAGTTTTTGAAAAGTAAGATTTTTAATGTTTTTTTAAAGAATTATCTTATGCTCACCAAGCCTGCATTTATTTGATCCAAAATACAGCAAGCATAGAAATTAATACTTTTATTTAGCAAGGATGCTTTAAATTGATCAAAAGTGATGATAAAGATTTCAGATAAATGCTGTTCTTCTGAACTTTATAGTCATCGAAGAAACCTGAAAAATTCTACTCCGCTGTTTTCAACATAATAATAAATGTTTTTTGAGCAGCAAATCAGAATATTAGAATGATTTCTGAAGGATCATGTGACTGGAGTAATGATGCTAAAAATTCAACTTTGAAATCAATAAATTACATTTTAAAATGTATTCAAATAGAATAGTTATTTTAAATAGTAAAAATATTTCAAAATTGTACTGTTTTTGCTGTACTTTGCATCAAATAAATTTAGGCTTGGTGAGCTGAAGATACTTCTTTAAAAAAAAAAAAAAAAAAATTAAAAAACTTTTGACTGGTAGTGTACCATAACTTTATACATTGTCTCAAAATGAGCCGATTTAATTGCGGTGTCTGGATCTCTTTTGCGCATGCGTCCTGTGTCAGTCAGCTGGTGGTGACGCGCAGAGGAATCCGAGCTGAGCCGCTCATTGAACTCCTGAGGAACGCGTCTGCGGTCTGCGCATGCGCTCTCTTCAAAGTTCAGCGAGCGGCTCTACTCGGATTCCTCAGCTCTTGTTGACTCGAGTAGAGCGCTGCTGCTGCTGCTGCTGCTCAGTGCGTCATGGAGTGAGCGAACAAACGCGCTTCTCGGACTTTCGGCGTTAGTTGCGCTTCTTGAGTAAATTACGGGCTAAAAAGTGAAACAATGCTAAAGAAAAACACCATGTAGTGAAGAAAATACCGACGCTGGACTGTTTAATTCCATTCCTGCAAAGCAGAGCTACATAGTATCGCGCTGGAGGAGAAGTAGACAGCGGTGGGACAAACATGCTCTCGCCGTTCTTGGCGTATTTGCTGTCGGTTGTGCTTCTGTGTCGGATTGCCCGCTCCCAGTACTCAAGCGACCAGTGCAGCTGGAGGGGCAGGTGAGACACGCTTCAGACATTTAGATTATTCAAGTGTTTCCTTCTTACTCGTTTGATGATGGAAATTAAATTTAATTTAGTAAATAGAGATTTAACAATAAAAGTTATTATTGTAATGTTGTAAGTATTTAATATTATTAGAACCTGTGTTATTTTTAGGCTTAGTATGTGCAGTATTATGAGCATTAGTTGTGTTTATGTAGTAGTAATATTTAGTATTAGTGTAAGGCCCAGTGTTTTTGGTGGCCTGTTAGGAGTGATTGTTATGAGTGGTTGTAGCACCTGTCTCGATTAATTAACATTTTATTAGTATATTCCTATTTTTAAATTATTCTCTTGGTTTGAATAGTATGTATGTATTTTTTTACTCAGATTTAGTGTCTTGTAATTGCTTCTGGCACAACCTGAAAGCAGAAACTGTCTGAGCAGTGATTTTATTTCTACTCACTGGTTTGACCAAACCCATGTTAATCCCTCATGTGTAACATGCAAATCACTCTATTGTTTGTTTAAAGGCGTTTTAACTTTACCTGAGTTAATAAGCTATTACACCTAAGCTTACACTGTGTTAGTTTTCTATAATAATATTGTGTCAAGATGGCTTATAAATCCTTCAAGCTCAGTGTGCAGCTAGATGTGAAAGACGTTTTGATTGTCTGGCTTGGTGATAAATCTTTAACTAATGAGGAGATTAGTTCACGCTACAGATTTCCTCACCACATAACTTCATCTCATAACAACGTTTGTTATTATTCCTCAACAATAGCTCTCTTCCTTCAAAAAAAATTCCTTAAACATGACATCTTTAGGGTTTTTGTGAAGTCTTTTTACAATAATACAGTTGAATGCACTGTACTCTGACTGTGCAGCTTTAATCTGGTGTTGATTTGCCAGGCCTGAGTTCAGTCTCTCATTACGGCAGAGCTGAATTTCAAATGCTTTTAATTAAAGAGGAGCCGTTATAAATGAGGACACGGCAGCTTGCGAGTCTGCTCCGCACATGTGTCACCCCAGGCTCCGCAGGAGTTTTGGTCCTCACCTCTCATTTTGGTGAGAGTTTAATCTGGGGGCTTGCAGCAGGCCTAAATTAATCTCTGATTGAAGATCCGCTGGAGGCTTCAGAAGCAGATGGCTCATTTTCTGCCCAACTGACAGTGGATTCAAGGCGCAGAACCGCAGATGATGTCTAAAAGTAGTGGAGAGAGTCTTTTGTGCGGCCGGTGGACAGCGGCAGGACTGCTGCCCGGACATGCAGATCCTCGTCTTTTTGAGGAGTTGAAAGCGAGGGGAGGTTCGCTGCGTGACCTGCATTTGCACTTGCATGCTCCGGGTTCGGCTACTGTCTCTGCACTTGTCTGCAGAGAGGCCTGTGTGTCCAAGGAACCATTGACTTGCGTTTAAAAAATCCTACCCACGGCAGGATGCCAGTGCTGGATCTTGCCAAAATGTTGGAAAGGAGAGAATAAAAATGAGAGACGGTTAATGTGTATGTGTGTGCGCATGCTTGCACGTGACTGGTCATGCAGCAAGCCTTGCGCGTGGGTCTTAACACCTTGTGTGAAAAGACATTAACTTCATTCTTCCTTCTCTGAGAAAAGCTTTTCTTTCATATGAGCTTCAGCTTTGGACTCGACTCTGGCGCAGACTGTTCAGAACAATCACCCTAATGTTTGAAGTTTCCTTTGCTGTGTTGCACGTAAAAGGCCACTAAACTAAAGCTGACTGAACATCCAACCATCATTATTTAGGGGATTACCCGTCATTTGCTTCAAAACAGTTTGGTTTTGCTTTGTTTAATCTAAGGCCTGTGAGTAGTTATTTGTGAAAGTTAACCAGCTATAACTGGATGTCAGAATTTGGTGAGTAATACATCACAATGTTTGACGACTGCTCTGTTCCAAAACCTAGTGAAAGGCCTACTATTTCCCTTCCAGTGTTTTAAGGCATCATACGACTGCTTCCAGACAGTAGCCAGCAAAATTATGCTGCCTTTTGAAATCGTTTGTTTTGGCTGAATTCACGGATAAGCCAATCCCAGAATGATTGCGCTTAGTGAACAAAATTCTTCCAGGATGGAAGACGAAGTCAAGAGAAACATGGATTATAACCATATTTTATCCAGTACTGAAGTCTGTTGATAAAAAGAGACTAATCTGATTAAAATAGACAGTTTTACCAGTGTTAGATTGATAAAGTGGCCCATATTTTCAACAATTTTGAGAGAATCTGCTCTAGTGGTTGGACGATATATTGCCATGGCTTATATATCATATATAAGTCATGTTTGGCCGATAAGTGTCATAATTGGGACTTTTATTGACAGTTGAGAACTAAGGATGTCATATTTATGTCATATTCACTGTGTACTGTATTTTAAATAAGCATTCCCTGATTCTGATTCAACAGGTCGCACAGATTTCTCACATTTTTGAGTACAGTTGCTTCAGTGTGTTTTTTTTTTTGTTTTTTGTTTTTTTTTGAAAGATATATTTTTGGGCTTTTTATACCTTTATTTTGATTAGACAATGGAGAATTGATCTTGGAAGTGGAACTTGTTATTGTCCGTCAGTTGATGATTGAGAGAGATTATTATTATTATTATTATTATTATTATTATTATTATTATTATTTTCAAGTTCATTTTTTTTCCAAATTAATTAATTTTAAGATTATTTATTTCAAGTGAGTTTAGTAAATATTATGTAAAGAAATGTCAATTTAATTTTAGCAGCTGTTATGCTTGTGTTATTTACTTTATATTAAGTGGTGTAATATCATATTGACTTTATATCGGCCATTGGCCACCTTGCTCTCTATAATGTTGGCATCAGCCATCAACTAAAAAATCTGTATCGTTCAGCCACTAATCTGCACCTTGTTTGTATTTTTTTTTCAAATCTAAGACAATTTTTGTGTGTAAATATTTTTTAAATAAATGCAGTTTTACACGTCATTTGCTATCGTTAAATTCTAGTTAACACTTAACAAGAAGGTCTCACTTGTTTATATTAATAAATGCATTAACAATGCTACTTAGTAAAAATATAATTGTTCATGTTAGTTCACAGTCCATTATCTAACATTCACAAATAAAACTTTTGAAAATGTATTAGTAAATGTTGAAATTAACATTGACTACAATTCATACATGCTGTATAAAATGTATTTTTCATTAAGTTCATGTTAACTAATGTAGTAATCTAATGTTAACAAATGAAACCTTATTGTAAAATGTTACAAAATTGTGCTTTGTCATGTATATTGCTCATCATCTGACTGAAAATACTGCATATGTAGAGTATTTTGGCTTATTTTCAGTTTATTTACTTACGAGGTTCAGTTTCAGTAGGATTCTAAAGTTGGGTAGGTTCTGGAACAGAGCTTATATTTCCTCTCTCCTTTCTTGTAGTGGGCTGACCCATGAGGGACACACTCGGGATGTGGAACAGGTGTATCTCCGCTGTGCCCAGGGATTCCTGGAGTGGCTTTACCCCACAGGGGCCATCATTGTCAACCTGCGGCCAAACACACTGTCCCCAGCGGCGTCTCTTCTCTCCGTCTGCATCAAACCCTCTAAGGAGTCCAGCGGGACCCACATCTACCTGGACCGGCAGGGCAAACTGCGATTGCTCCTCCGTGAGGAAGATCAGGCCGAGGGGAGAGTGCACTGTTTCAGCATCCAGGACGGGGCGCTCTTCATCGAGGCAGTGCCTCAAAGGGACATCAGCCGAAAAATCACAGCCTTCCAGTACGAACTGGTCAACCACAGACCAGGAGCAGATACACAGTCATTATCTGGTATGAGGTTCTCTTGATCTTTAAAGACTCGCATGACAAGCACAGTTTCCTTTCATATGATGTATTTCCTAAAACAGAAATGTACATGTTTTTTGTCAAATTTAAGGAATAGAGTAGTATTTGGAAATATGTAAAACAGAAAATGGTCTCAACTCTATCAGGCATCAACTAAAAATCCAGTGGTTATTTCTTGGATTATTGAAAGAACAATAAGATTTTTTTTAAATGATTTTGAAAGAAGCTCACCAAGGCTGCATTTATTTGATCAAAAATACAGTAAAACGGTAATATTGTGAAATCTTATTACTATTTAAAATAATTTTCTGTTTTAATATGTCATTACTCCAGTCTTCAGTGTCACATGATCCTTCAAAAATCATTTCAATATGCTGATTTACTGCTCAAAAAACATTTCTTATCATCGTTAAAAGCCATGATATATTTTTTCAGGATTCTTTGAAATAGAAATCTTTTATAATATTACAAATGTCCTTACTGTCACTTTTGATCAATTTAATCCATCCTTGCTGAATAAAAGTATTCATTTCTTTAAAAAAAAAAAAAAAAAAAAAAACTTTTTAAAAATAAAAAAAAAAGTTTTCATTTTTAGGTGTACGCTCCCTTTCTACTGAATTCCAACAATAATTGCTTCTTTCAGCAGAAAGCATTATTAAATTTCTGTGACTCCAGGGTTTTTGGGTACATGGTTATTAATGCACGCAATACCGAGGGTTTGTTTATTTTAAAAAGTATGCGATCCGAAGCCAGTGTTTTCATGCCCAGCAACAGATGATATCTTTACCTCAGGAAACATCCTCCCCTCTGTGATGCTGAGATGGTGATCTGTGCTCGTATTTGCTCTGGAAAGCGATACTGATGTGAACCTTGTTTTCCGTTCGATAAATGCCGACTGTGTTTTTCAGGACGTTCGGCGTAAATCTCACAATGGGACGTCCCAAGCGCCCCGTTGTGATTTACACCGGCAAAGCATGTTAAACATTCATCCTCTTTTCAGAAATTAAATTTCAAGCAGTGCACCTGCCAAAACCAAAAAGCTGAATGGCCTGAAGCAGTGTAGCTACATCATATAACAAGTCTGTTTTTCCTCTCCCAAACAAAGCAAAAGTATTGTTCAGTGTGTTTCCCCCCCCGCAGGCTCTGATAAACAGCTGTATTTTGCAGGCATGGATACAGTATGAAGCAGAGAAACTTTAAACAGTTTTGGGACATTAATGCGTGGTTTGATGTGGCCCGTGATGTCAACATCCTCCAGAGAGCTTGTGTGTTTGCCGTTTGTGATTTCAGCGATCTGAGCGGGCAGATCTGTAAGGTGACCTGTTTTCCTTTTTCCGAGCGTGTAGGTTTTTTTGCGTTCACCTCATGAATGTGACCTGCTGTGCTGGACTTGAGTTGCTTTCCATCACTGTGGAATGTGTCTTAGACCAGCTGCTGGGAGGACATATTATCTCCATCTTTTTTCCCTACTCCCTTCCTCTTCCTCTTCTCCCCAGTCTCTCTGGCTTCCCCTCCCTCACTTTTCCTTCATTAATTTTCGTTACGCCTCTCTGAAGTGGTTGGGATGCAGGCAAAGTGGCATATGAATCTTTTCTCCATTAGCATGGAATGCAGAGGGACCAGATGTAGCAGGGACACTATCTTCCCCCTTTTGCCCTGCCAGCGTGTGAAGTGGTTGCAATCCCAGCAGCGTTGCATTAATTCGGGGCAGCGAAGGCTGCTGACTCAGATGCCAGCCCATTCCTGAGTGGCTCCGTTTCAATTTTTGCATGTGATCCGCCACAAAGCTTTTGAAAAAACTCATCTGTGCTTTAAACACGGTTTTAGCGTTCAGGATATGGCAGCAGTTAACGCTTCACATCAAACCTCTGCAAGGCCTAGCGTTCTTGAACGATCACCCTCTTTGAAGCTTTGGCGTTTGCCAGCTGTTGCGAAGCTGATTCCTCGATGACCTCTGGCCCTGTTGGTGATGCGATGTTTCTTGTGTTGCAACACGGCCGACCTCTGGTCCGCTCTCCTCTACCCACAGTTTCCTCAACAGACATGACCTACTGTGCTCGTGTGAAGGGTCAGGTTCATCAGATCAGTTTTTGATACAGATCAGTTATTTTGCCCACTTTCCATAGTAACGCCCAATCTACGGTGGAAATAAAGCTAGAATGCGATTATTTAAAAAGTCTATCAGCCTACACTGTAAACGGCCATTGCTGCTGCACAGTGTAGGTATTAATAATGGCAGTGATTTAGTTTTATGTGGGTCAATGGCATGACGTATATTTAATGTTTTAAAAAATAAATACATATTCAGCAAGGACACCTTAAATTGATCAAAAGGGACAGTATGTATTCATCAACTCATCAATTCATCATGTATTCTACTAGGGTTGTAACAGTATGAGATTTTCACGGTATGATAATCGTCTCAGAAAATATCACGGTTTCACTGTATCACGGTATATATTAAACTTCTTATCAGTAACAATGACTCTAAAAAGAATAAGAACAAGTTATTTGAGTGAACAAATCCTTTATTACAACAAACTTGAAATTATTTTAATGAAAGGATTGAAGTCTCCCTTCTGAAAAAATAAATAAAAAGTTAAATCGAACTTTTTATTTTGACGGGTTGTAACGGACCAAGCAGATTATTTATATAGCACTCTTCGTGCTTCACAGTCACATATCATAGCTAGGCTACTTTTAATTTATCCATCCATCAGATTGCGCGTTTTACGTGACCTCCTCGTTATACTGTAAATTCCATGTTCTCGACTGCACCGGGATTCCCTCCGCATCACGGAAATCATACAGCCTTAATTTATAACTTTTTATAAATGCGAGACACCTTTATCTGTACGGAGGGATGGTGTCCGCGAATATGAGCGAATGTTTGATGCAGAATATGTGAGTGGAGTGGAGCACCAACAATTTCCCCTCCGCGCTCCAAGCGTTTAATAATCACTCCGCTCCGGGTTCAACATCACCTGCTCCTCGCTCAACTGATCAAAAACACCGCTCCGCGGCTCAGGTATTTCAGTATGTTTGAAATATCTGTTTGAAAGTTCTTTTCAGAAATTATATTAAACGAAAAATAAATACATAATACTAGAAAAAATAGTTTTATCGTGGTTTATTGGAACACTGCAATCAGGAAGTCTATATTAAATGACTCTATATTAAATTAAGTCTATATTAAACTCGCTTGTCTGTGAAACGTCTCTACTATGGCGAACCTGAGGGTTACTTCAGAAACAGAAAGAAAATGCTGTTTGCCGTATGCACGCCGTTTTTAAGCTGATAAATCACAGGACAGCATTGACCAAATTTTCTGCACGATGTGTTATGTGCAAGTTTGTGTATTGTGCCCATGTGCAGCAATGTAGCAGCACATTAGTTTTGAGCGGAGATTAACTACCTGTACAATAAACTGTTTACAACGTGAACATGCTTTAGATATAACCTCCCGCACTCGTCCATCGCCATGTTAACCTTCACCTTCTTTCTGATTTGAGTGATTCACATTTCTGTCAAGCTAGCTAATGATGTTTAATGTGTGAATTCTTGATAAAATGCAGTTATATTATGGGCGTCGGCATGAATTGTGCTCGTGATGGAGTGGTAGTAGAGCGCTCTCAGAGTGAGAGAAAACCACGATGCTCTGACTTTCAAAAAATCCGCTCTTCGCTCCAGTCAAAATCACTCCGCTCCCACTCTGCTCTGCTCACATACTCTGGTTGGATGTATTGCCTGCTTTTGCAGCCACTTTGCATCCACATTTTTTTGCAAATTGGATCCGTCCTCAAGGACAACCCCGCGGTCGGTTTATATATATATATATATATATATATATATATATATATATATATATATATATATATATATATATATATATATATCTATATATATATCTATCCAAAGTATTCCCATATTGCATTGAAAACTTTTTTTCGGCGGGGATGGAGGTTAGATATAGTCTCTGTCATTTTCTCCGCTGCACGTGCGTGTAAGCAACCAAGTGAATGCAGAGTGAAGCAGTCGAGCAGAAATAAGTTGCACTTTTTCCTTCCACTCAACTTTCTGTTAACATGCTTGGATACAGCACTCTGTGAACAGCCAGCTTCTTTGGCAATGAATGTTTGTGGCTTACCCTCCTTATGAAGGGTGTCAATGATTGTCTTCTGGACAACTGTCAGATCAGCAGTCTTCCCCATGATTGTGTAGCCTAGTGAACTAAACTGAGAGACCATTTTGAAGGCTCAGGAAACCTTTGCAGGAGTTTTGAGTTGATTAGCTGATTGGCATGTCACCATATTCTAATTTGTTGAGATAGTGAATTGGTGGGTTTTTGTTAAATGTGAGCCAAAATCATCACAATTAAAAGAACCAAAGACTTAAACTACTTCAGTCTGTGTGCATTGAATTTATTTAATACACGAGTTTCACAATTTGAGTTGAATTACTGAAATAAATGAACTTTTCCACGACATTCTAATTTGAGATGCACCTATATAATATATATATATATATATATATATATATATATAAGCAAGAATTGTGTGTTCCTGTGGCTCAGTGGTAGAGCATTGCATTAGCAGCGAAAAACGTCGTGGCTTCAATTCCCAGGGAACACACATACTGATTAAAAAAAAATAACATTTATAGCCTGAATGCACTGTAAGTCGCTTTGGATAAAAGGATCTGCTAAATGCATGAATGAATGAATGTAAATTGGACCTTAAAATAAAGTGACCATTATGCATATTATGCAGTATATATTATATGATACATTATTCAATAGTATTTACACTGTTAATTAATAATACTGTATTTGTGTAATTACACTGTAATAACCACATCTTAAAATAAAGTGTAACTAAAAATGTATTACTGTTTCTGAAAAAAATTAAGCAGCACAACTGTTTTCAGCATTGATAATAATAAGAAATGTTTCTTGAGCAGCAAATCAGCATAGAATGTTTTCTGAAGGTTCGTGTGACACTGAAGACGAGTAATGATGCTGAAAATTCAGCTTTACATCACAGAAATAAATTATACTTTAAAATATATTGTAATAGAGGACAATTGTTTGTCATTTTTATTTGTGTCTTGCTTCCAATGTAGATTAGGTGTCAGGCACCATACGACACTCACATTACAGCAGTTTTGTTGCATTTTTGAGCTATGGACCACGATATCCTTTGACAATTACATCGCGATGCACTGAAAATCAAAATACCTTAGCAACCACATTGCAATTCCTTGTCCCCACCCATAACACTCTAGTCTTGTGGCAATGAGATCTGAACATCCAACTACTACTCACATTTACTGTGGTTGTTATAGTTTTGAAAAAAAAATTTGAAGCCCCTTAGTCCACCTGCACTAATAGACAGCTAAACTTTTGCCTGTCAGACACACCTGCCCTAGCCCACAGACCGCAACCCGTAAATCCGTAAAATACCCATAAACCCCTCCACCCAGCCACCTGAAACAATCAGTCCCCCGCTCAGCCCCTTACTTTGCTGCAAGCCTGAGAGGGTCGAGACCCTCCAGACAAATGTGCTGGATTATATCTGCACGTGGGGGCTGAAATGACCCCAGAGCCACGAGACTGTGGGCTGATTTATATGGATAGAGAAACACACTGATCAAAGCCGACACGGTGCTGCCAGTGTTTAGGTTACACTGATTGCCTTACAGCAGTCACAGGACTCTGCGGCCACCTAAAAGCAAAGGAGCGTTTGTCTCTTGTCGTGTGTTGCTATGGGTTGTAAAGTAGTACAAAGCGTTCGACTCACACTTGGTCGTTGGCACAGGTGGAACGTGGGCTCCTCTGGATTTTTTCTTTTTTGTTTTTGGACCCAGAGTTAATAGTCCTTGCAGTCTCTGCTCCTTGTTGGAGTTCTTCTCAACTGGTGTGAGGACGCGGTGTGTGTTTGTCAGTATTTTTCTAGAGGGGGAAGGGTCGAGATGTTTCCCTCCTCTCCACCAGCTACAGATGTTTTTTTTGTTTTTTTTGTTTTTTTAATGAGGAGCCTTTTCTCGCAGGCCACCCCACATCTCTGTTTGGTTAGAAGCCGACAAACTGTGACGATAAAGTTGGCCTCTGCACGCTCAATAAATAACCATCTGCAGCAGAAATTAATTATGTCTTTGAAAGTCCACGTGGTGGGTGAAGATAGATCAGTGTTGTTTTTTGTTAGAAAGATTTCTAAAACAATATGCTACATTATGCACATGGGATTGTTCTTACTGTTGCTTTACCATCAAGCGTTGGCTGTGTTTGGACTAATTTTGTTGTTCTGTATCTCTACACAGCACCCTGCCAACCCTGTACAGATGTGGAGGTCCTGCTGGCCGTTTGCACCAGTGACTTTGGTAAGACAAGTCACATCTTTAAAGAAATTGTAAATGTTTTTGATAAACACTAGTTAAAAATCAAATTAAATTAGCAGTTGAATTTTAATTATAGTTTGGAATCAGTCTGAAAGCATCCGTCCCATCAGCAACTGTTTGAGTTATAGCAACACTGTAATGGGATCAAATAAGATTCTTCAAAGAATCAAGTAAGATCCTACTGAATAAACTGAAATTCCTGTAGGATTTGCTTCTTAAGAATATTACAGATCGATAAATGGACAACAGACACACCAGCCAGTTAATAAGCCAATATTTGGCTCTATTAGTTCCATACTTTACTGATAGCCCTGTTCATGGATTTATTTATTTATTTATTTTTTTTTTGAGTTCATAAACATTAAATTATGTTGGCCTGAGAAACAATACTGATCTAATGTTTAATCCTATTATTATTATTTAGTGTTTTAAGGATAAACATTCACACAGAACACATTTTTGTGTTTAAAAATGAGATGTAGGGCAGTGGAATAAAAAAAAAAAAAAATGCCCCGTCTAGAGATGTTGAAATTTAAAATCAATCAATTTATCTTAAATCTAACTATTTTAGATCAGACTAGGCTTCCTCAAGCCAACATTAAAGTTAATTTACAAACATTACTCATGTTTTTATTTAATAAAATTTGGTAATTGCTAATAATAAATGATTAATTCAGATATATCCACATCACATCAGAGCTCCAGTATCAGCATGTCACTGAAAACAGTTCTTATAGAAATTATGTAATATTTATCTAAACTCTACCTGCATTGTTTTAGACAAAAAAAAAATTAAAATCCTAAAACATTCTTAAAATTCCTATTGATTTTTTTTATAGGGGCTTGGTTCTATTAGTAACGTTTTTAAAGATCTAGTTTGTGTTTTATGATGGAATCAGTAATTATCATCAAGAAAAGGTCACACTTTATTTTGGGGATCACTATTAACTGACTATTAACTACAACTTGTCTCAAACTCCTAATTTTCTTCTTATTAATAGTTAGTAAGGTACTTGTCAGTTTAGGTATATGAGTAAGGGATCTAGAATATGGTCATGCAGAATGTGCTTTTATAAGTACTAATAAGCAGCCAATATGCTACTAATATGCATGCTAATAAGCAACAAGTTAATAGTGTGAATTGGTCCTTAAGAGAAAATTCCCATTGTGCTGTATGTTGAAATGGGAATCCCATATACATTCTTTGAGGATTGTTTAACCAGGCACATTCCATAATGCAGTCAGTATGGAGAAAAAAAAAAAGAACCAACTATGTTTTTCTTACATAGTTTTATTTTTTCCCTCTACAGTGGCGCGGGGCAGTATTCTTGGTGTGGTGGAGGAGGACGACCAGACCTCTGTCACCGTGTCCCTGAGTCGCCTTTACAGACAGAAGACACAAGTGTTTGTGTCAGGGGGCGGCCGGGCCAAACGCTGGACAGGCTTTGTGAAGATGCCCAGGCAGTGCGGGGTTAAACCAGGGGAGGGTGAGTTCCTCTTCACTGGGACTGTGCGATTTGGAGAGGCCTGGCTCAGCTGCGCTCCACGGTACAAGGACTTCCTTAGGGTGTATCAGGATGCACAGCAGCAAGGGACCAACCCATGTCATTTGGACACAGACTGAATTCTTTCCAGGAAACCACACGGTCCGCCCCGTCGCGAGGAACTGTGACCCTGCGAGCAACTGTCTGTCTGTGTTTGTGTATGCAGAGAGATTGGGTTTAAATCGTATAGACTGCAATAACGATGCAGAAACCTGCTGTCCCAGCATTGCCTGAGACTCGACATCCCGCAAAGACAACCGAAGTTGGACTTGAATTTTCTAAGCCAATGCCGATTTCTCCCGATATGTCTTAAGACTGATATTCCTGATTTTTTTTCTTGCGGTCACAATGTAGCAGATCTGGCTGATGAATGTGTAAAAATGTGAAAAGAACTTTCTAAAACTGAAGTCCCAAATGCTTTGTAAAAAGCTTGTTGTACAGTTTTGCAGTTGTTTCTATGACAGAAATATATTGATGAAAAAGCCTGCTTTTTTTTATTTTTTAAGAAAATTTGAAGTGCAGTTCCTGCCTGTGTTTTGTCTTCAGGCTGTTCAATTGCAAATGTGTCTTTCCAAGGATTAAAACGATCTTTTTTCTCTTTGGAATCAAATCGTGTGCCTGTTTTTTATGTAAATTAGGTCATGGTGTAGTTCTCTGCCATTCATTGTGAAATATTTTATCTATGAACTATCCAAAAATGATTTTTCATTTACTACTTCTGTATAGTCATTGTTTACTGGGGTTTTAACACAAGAGCTCATCCTCAAGTCTGAATGATTTTCTGGTCAATGTAACTGTGAGATGATTTTCTCAATAATTTTATCAACCACCAGGTGAAAATTATAAGTCCGATTACTTGGAAAAGTAATATCACACCTCTCCTCTACAAACCACACAATTTATGATATCATTCATGTCCATAACACCAACAATGCTGAATATGTTGCATGTTTAAAGGGACAGTTCACCCAAAAAAAAAAAAAAAAGTAAATTCTGTCATTATTTACTGGTCCTCATGTTGTTTCAAACTTATGACTTGTTTGTGTTTCACTGAGAAAAAAAAAAAAAAAAAAAGGTGAAACAGGCATTTTTCAGAATATCTTTTTGTGTCATAGAAAACAGGAACAACCTTTTCAACAATCCCTTTCAAGTGTTACAGATAGGAAATGTATTTAATAACCAGTTAGTGATGTTTAGTTATATTTTGTTCCAATAATTTTCTATGAAACCAAAAAGTTTTCCACTGTACACTTTGAGTACAAAAACATTTTTTTAAAGCCCTGATTTGTTCACATTCGAGCAATAGTAATAGTGATTTGAGGTATTAGTTCCACTACAAAGTACAGTTTAGGTCATAAGTTTATATACACTTTGCTTGTTCCATAACAGATGTTTATATATGATCCAAAAGACAAAATAATAGCTGCGTTTATAACAATTAACCCATTCAAAAATGTATATATGGTTAATACATAATACTGTTGTTTTTGGATAGTTGTTCATGAGTCTTTTGTTTGTCCTGAGCAGTTAAAATTGCCCACTGTTCTTAAGGGAAATCCTTCAGGTCCTGCACATTCTTTGGTTTTCCAGCATCTTTTCCAGCACCCTTTTCCAACAATGACTATGATTTTGAGATCCATCTTTCACACCGAGGACAACTGAGAGTTATACATAACTATTACAAAAGCTGCAAACATTCACTAATGCACGAAGCAAGCGCAGTGCATTAAGAGTGGGGGTGAAAACTTTGAACAGAATGATCCAGGAAACTGTTTATTTTTTTAGTACTGCCCCTCAGAAGCTACATAAGATATTTGCAAGTTTCCCAGGAGACAAAATAAGTACAATTTATACCGATCATCCTGCTTATGGACCCATTTTGTTGTCATAGTTGGGTAAACGTTAGTTAACTTTAGTTAAATAGTGGCGGACGGAAACTACAACAAATATAAATATTTATATATAAAAATCCACAAAAGTGTTTCTTTGACTTTCTAAAACTTACATCAAAGTGTTATTAATGTATAAAATATTTTTTTAAAAATTAAAATATGAAAAAAACCCAAAAATTTGGTGAAAATGGTCCATTAAGGGTAGTACTAAATATTACTTAATTTTTTATTTATTTTTTTTAATTATTGACGTCAACTGTAAATGAACATCTTTAAACATTTCACAAATACATCCTTCTCTAACAAAAGGCCTCTGTCATTGTAGCGGCCTTATGCTTGTGATTCCCAGGGAAAGCAAGAGCTGATAAAATGTAGAAACTGTAACTTGAATGCAATGTAAGTCGCTTTGGATAAAAGCGTCTGCTAAATGCATAAATGTAAATGTGATTAACTAACCAACCAACCTCCTCTTCTCCCATTATTGTTAAATCAAGAACATGATGCATAACAAGCCTTATCCATTGAGCATTGTGTGCAGATTCACTTCCGTCTGGACTCCCTCCGAGAAATATCAGGCTTTCACGCTGGTGTTGGTGGTTGGTCTATTAGTCCATCTCCATATGAAATGCATTACTTCTGGTTTTCCAGCCATACAGGAGAATTATCATTCACTGGAAGCAGACTGGAGCGGATTCCTCTCCACGGGTTGCTGCGGTGCCCAGGGAGGCGCTCAGTCAAGGTCAGTGTGAAAGGGCTCTTTGTGTGAGCCGGGCTGGTTTGAGAGAGCGAGATGGCTTCAATAGAGCCCTGTGATGCCACACAATATGGAGGAATGGGCCATGTGGACTATGAATCTGAGCATTCCTGATGCTCGTGGCTCAATTTCGGGGCCAATCTTTAACATAAGGCAGAGTTCATTTCAAAGAAGTGACTTTTGAAGAGACTTTTGGTTCTCGTTGGAGTTTTGCTTCGCTCCATCTCGTTCTGCTTTACTTTTGACAGAAACACACCCATAATGTCTCTCAGTGAGTGGCCACAAATAGACAATTGCTTCTGCAGGCTGATCTGCGCTCAATGGAGAGTCTGAATTCCAGTCCAACGGCAGCAGCTCTGGAATCGCTCACTGGGAAATGCAAACAGTGTTCCCATGACAACGCTGCGGAGCAGTAAACCCTCGCTCCGAGGCCCTGCGAGGTGAAAGGGAAAAGAAAGTAAAAGAAGCATGTTTGTCCATTTGCACCGGCGCTTTGAGTGTCTCACTGGCGACGTTCTGTCCAAGTGCATCCCGACCGCACTGTGAAGTATGTTTGGGGTTTATGGATAAGATATTCTCTCTGGAACTAGATGCTGACCCTGATGCTACATTGCTATTGTTTAGTTGTTGATGTAGACTTATATATAAACTGAGGAAGTGAACCTATGCCCCAGTCACAATAATAAAGTTGTTGTGTCTTGCAGAATGACCTTCCCCAAAGCCAAACTTATCTTTTCTTCGAAGATTTGAGGTATTATATTCGAAACTAAGTAAATGGTTCACCCAAAATGTACAATTCTGTCATTATTTACAGGAAGGCGCTCAGTTGGGAATACTTCGATTAACCCGCTTGATACATATGGATTACTTTTATGATATATTTTTGAAGTGTGAACAATGACAGGCATTTTGCCAGAGAAGGAAGTATTTCTATGAAATGTTTGGCATAAACCAATGACTTTCAGACTTGGTACTTGGTTGTACTGTACAACTGATGTTTTCTAGTTTTTTGGTTTACTGGATATGTTTTACTAATAAGTATTTGCAATGTTTTGCCAGCTGAACAGTCAAAATACCAAATAACATGGTAAATTAAATAAGGTTAAATAAGGTTAAACATTTTCTCAAACCCATAAGATGTTCATCTTCGAAACACACAAAAAATTGTATTTTCAGTCCCTCCATTTTACCACAACTTTGACCTTTCAATAAGTTCATAAAGACATCATAAAGTAGGGATGTGTGAGACTAGTCAACTGCTGCTAGTCGACACTGGAAAGAGGGATGAAAGGAAACTGATTCAAAAAGGTTTATTTTACATTTTTTCATGTTATCTCCACTTAACGCCTAATAAAATACGTTACGTCCGAAATCACATACTTCCCTACAATATAGTATGCAAAAAAAAAGTATGTGAGGTGAGTAGTATGTCCAAATTCATAAACTGCATCCTAAATGATGCACTATACACTATGTACTCAACCATATAGTATATTAATTATATAAGGTTATTTTGTCATTCATAAACAGAGTCTGGTAGCCCCACCCCCTTCACTATGTAATTAAAGCTGCCACAGTTGAGTGCATAAATTGTCCAACGTTCCACACTTTCCATTATTTAAGTCCATCATCTGGGTATTTAAAGTGCATAGTAACATAGAATACCATCGTCATAGACTATGGATGAAACCTGCTATGATTACTCTACTTTTAAAGCTTAAATTTGATTTGAACAACAGGTCTAAATAATATTTACATATGCAGTTCAAATAGGGGACATATTGTATTAGCCCTACAGTTACAGCATGAAATACTATTTAAACTTATAACATTTTACATAACATTATCTCACAATTCTGACTTTTTTTCAGAAATGCAAGTTCATATCTCCTAGTTCAGACTTTATAACTCAAATTAACCCAACAATAGCAAGTTTGTCAAATTCTGAGGAAAAAAAGCCAGAAGTGAGGGATATAAACTCATGATTCTGAGCCGAGGAGAAAAGGGAGAATGACGAGATGAGAATTGTGAGAATAAAGTCAGAATTTTGAAATATAAACTCAAATTTACCTTTTTTATTCTTTTATTCCCTGGCTTCCATAGAAAACTGCCATTTCTGCCACCAGATAGGCTCTGCCCACAAAAAAAACTCATCACTGTTTGCAAACACCGAAATTGGTCTATAGCTCTTGCTTATATCTGACTGTAAACAGGAGAAAATATGTCAATTTCAAGCTTTCAAAAGCCCTCCCAAAAATGTTTCACTGGTAAAACCTCTATACAGCTATAATGTAGGTTAATGAAATGCTAACCAGCCAAACCTTGGCATAAACTGACCATGTCAAGGCCAAGCAGAAGCCTTTGGTTTTACAACCAATGTTTTCCAGACTTTTGGTTTACTAATATGTATTTGCAGTGTTTTGTAACTGAACAATCAGCACCAAAGAGGATAAGCAAATACGGCTTCTAAGCTCAACAAATTAGGAGGCAAATGACACATAGTTAATATTCATGAGCAAAGCTGTATATTTTGCCATGTCAAACTGCATACGCCCCTACTATTGCTGCTCGCCCAGTTCACTCTAAGGTTGAGGTTAGTGCTGACAACAGACACAGCTTCCTGGCACCTAAATGCTATAATCACAATTAATGGTTCTGGTCCAAGTAATGTTAAAATGTACATCCAACCAAACGCATTATGACAATACGGGAAACTATTCATTGAGGACATCCTTGGGGTGGACCGAATAAACATTGAGCAGTCAAGATATTTGCAGTAACAGCAAATAGCGTAGCTACTTGGCAGCAAGACGGCCAGAGAAGGAGCCGGGGGACCCGAGGGAGAGGAGATGGGCAAGCGAACAAAGCGAGTGATTGGTGCTCTGTGGGCCAGTGACATCTCTCCTGCAGGGGAAGTGGAGGAATGCTGGGAATGTGTTGACTTCACACACACGCGCCCCCCGCAGAAGCCTGACCCTGACGAGGGCGAATCAATAGGAGCTCTGTGGCGTCTGCACGTGGCACTTCCTCCAGTACAAACACTACGCCTCGGCCCAGAGGACACCCACCAGCTAGACCTTCATGCACAGACAAGAACAACATACATCTTGAATATGAATGTGAAAGCAAATGTCCTTATAGCACCTCAGAATATATAGTGAGTATTTTTTCAGCATACAGAAAAAGGGGGAAGAATCGACAGTATATTATTTATATCTAGCATTGTTAGAATGTTAGAATTGTATACTGCTATGCTATTTGGGCTGTTTCTACAGCATGTAGGATGTATACTGTGCAGCCAGTGTAAAAATCTTTTCACTCATGGATTGTAATCGCCAGATCACCTAGTATATTTACTAAATGAGCAATGCATTAGGGTCTACCCTAATGAAATAAAGTACACTTAATTATATTGAATGTGCACAAAGTGTACTTCAAATCTTAAAAGTATATTTAAAGAAAAAAGGTCACACTTTATTTTAAGGTCCACTTCCCATTAACAAGCCATTAACTATGACTTTTGCCTCAATAAACTATAATCCGCTGCTTAACAATAGTTAGTAAAGTAGTTGTTAAGTTTAGGTATTGGGTAGGATTAGGGATGGTCATGAAGAATATGTGTTTTATTAGTACTAATAAACAGCCAATATGTTAATAATAAACATGCTAATAAGCAATTAGTTAATAGTGAGAACTAGTCCCTATACTAAAGTGTTAGTCTTTATATATATATATATATATATATATACAGTGCTGAATTGAACATGCAACATGTCATGTGAATTTTAATGTTAGAAATGCATAATGCATGTGCTTCAGATGCTAGTTATAAAAAAATAGTAGGCAGTATTCAGTGTACACTGCTCAGTATGCAGTAAGCAGTACACTAGTTTTCCATTCAAAATGTAGAGCCTCATTCATGAAACACTAGGGGAACGAATTGTTTCAATGAATAAATGCGACAATTTACATCACAATGGATTTACAAACCATTTATATACAAATTTGTTCTGCTTGTGTGCTCCATGAATGAGGCCGAAAGGCCTATTGTATATACTATAATTAAAATAAATATTATCTACAAAAGCATTACCCAACAAGAGGATGAGCCTCCAGAAGAGGTTCTGGAAAATGCATTAAAGTCTTTTATCTAATAAAAATTACAATGTGGTAAAAATACGTTTTCCAAATAGAAGGCTTGGATTAAAATGACAGTGCAATATGATAAAATGTTCCATAATAATCAGAGAGGAGAAATCTGAGAGCCCTTGCTGTAAATCACACAAGACTTAAGTACTACGGGCTTGAGAGGGAAAACTAATTCTTGTCTCTGTCGTAACCTCTTTGTAAATGACCTTTTGCTATTTTATTATCTGCATATTTTTCACAGAAATACTATTGTGTGATGTATGCGCACAAACTAAATAGCTTGTGACAATGAGATTAAATACAGAGTCTGAAATAGCAATTGAATGTGAAAGGCCAAAACCCAGCATGGAACTGAGCACTGAGGACTGGTTAGCGTTTTATGATCTCCAAGTGCATGAAAGTCTGGGGAATTATGTGAAGAAATTCCACTAAACACAAGCTCAACTGCCCTTCAAATAGTCAAGGAGGCCTCACTTCTGTTTTCCCTTGTGAGAAAGAGCTGCACTTAATTGTATTAAGTATGCACTTATAGTGTACTACAAATCTTGATTTTTTTTAACTGTACTTGCAATTAATATATTAATGAATAAAAAAACACTTAAGTGTACCTGAAGAGAGTCCACTTTCATGATTGTTTCTTAACATGCTTCAGTACACTTAAGCACACTCAAGTGCACTTTATAAGAATGTGAAATTAGAAGATTTACATTAAAGTACATCTTAAATCAATATGTTTCAACACTACGTTGTTATGCTTTATAGAAGTAAACTTATTTTGATGTGTTGATTAACATACTAAAGCACATGCAAAATACTTGATTATAATTTTAACTGTAGTGTGTTATTTGATATTGAATAGTTTAAATATGGCAACTTCATCACAAATGTGTAATTACAAATACAGGACACAGAAGTTTCAATAGAAATGACATTAAAGTATATTTTAGTTTACCACGAATGCTTGTCAGTATTCAGCAGTACACTTTAACCATATTTCAAAAACAATAGAAGTAATTAGGAGATTACATAAAAATATGTACTTAGTTAAGATACTTAAGTTGGTCAAGAAAAAAAAAAGTAAAGTTCAAGTAACTGCATATAATGTAAATTCAAACTATAATGCATTTTCATTTAATTGTAATTATCATGCACTTGAAAGTATTACATTCAGTTCACACTTAAGTATGTTCTTTTAAAGTGTATTATTTATGTAATAAGTACTTTATGCTAAGTATACTAAAATGTACATCTTTTCGCAAGAGTTAAAAGGTAAATTGTTTGATGTGTGCAGTTGTCTTTCCTGTGTTGACATATTCCCTGTTGAAACAGGAAGTTTGGGCTTCACATATTGTAGGTTTGTCACTTTTTAAGATAGCCTTGAGCTTAGCTTGTAGCTATTTATGAATGAAAGCAGTGAATACACTTTTAAAATGAATAAATTCCAGCTACTTCCACAGTTGGGAAAGGAAATAGTACTGAAAACTTTAACAAGACTAAAGACACATTGGCAAACCACAGTTTGCTACTTGCTACATGCTATCGGAGGCAGATACTTTACAATTTAGTAGTAAGGGATGTTGATTCTCTAGAAAATGTGCATTGTGTATGACAAGCATTTACAGAAATAATGCACATTTAACAGTAAATGTATATATCTGCTTGCTACCTGTTTATTTTGTCAGTGTTTAAAGAATAAGTTCATTTACAGAATAAAAATTCCCTGATAATTTACTCACCCCCATGTGATCCAAAATGTTAACGTCTTTCTTTCTTCCTTCAGTCGCAAAAAGAAATTAAGGTTTTTGAGGAAAACATTCCAGGATTTTTCTCCATATAGTGAACTTCAATGGTGGCCAACGGATTGAAGGTCCAATTTGCAGTTTCAATGCATCTTCAAAGGGCTCTACACAAGTATATACATTTTTATTGTTTTAAGAAAATGACCAATTGTTACGCTAGATAAGATCCTTATTCCTCGGCTGGGATCTGCAGAGCCCTTTGAAGTTGCACTGAAACTGCAATTTGGGCCTTCAGCCCATTGGCCACCATTGAAGTCCAATATATGGAGAAAAATCCTGGAATGCTTTCCTCAAAAGTCTTAATTTCTTTGCGACTGAAGAAAGAAAGACATGAACATCTTGGATCACATAAGGATGAGTAAATTATCAGGAAATTTTTATTCTGGAAGTGAACTTATCCTTTTGAGTACACTATTGCATATAGATGAGCTCAGGCTAATGGCTGTCAGCTAAAAGTCACATAATTTTAACTACATGGGGTATTTAAAGGGATATTTCACCTTCAGTTGCTGGTCCCCATTGACTTCCATATGGTATGGAAAAAAAAACACTATGTAAGTCAATGGGGAACGTCAACTGAAGGTGAACTACCCATTTAAAACAGCTTTGAAACTTCTAAAGCATAATAAATCACCCGTAGGCTTATCAGTTCACGTCTGCCATTTGCTCCAGGAAGTCTGCCAGTGCTGTTTTTATTGGGGCATTTTCTGATCTGAACTCAAATGACAAATATGTTTATGAGTATGTGAAATAAAACTGATAATCATGTAACACTGGATTTACAGCCTTCCTCTTCTGCCATTGATTTGCACCCAGTCTTGTATATGACTCCATTCACACCTCACATGAGTGAATGGAGTCATATACGTGGGATCTGTAAGCAAACACCCAGGGTATAGGGCCCTTGAGAACGGCCCTCTCAGCATCCCCAAAAGAAGCTGTGTCTAGATGAGAGAAGAGGAAGATGTTGGACAAACACACTACCAAAGGCAATTCTGTTTACTCTTCACCCACCCCCAGTCGCCATTTGCTAAAAGCTGGCAGTGCCATTTCAGTGGTCCCATGGCAACAGGAGAATATGTCACTGGGGTAAGTACTTTCTCATGATGTCATGAATTCATTATCTTGGCACAATGAAATACTGCATTGTCTGGTGCTCTGATAAGCCTCCTACCAGGGAGGGAGCTATTTATGATAACTTCAAATGATGCTCTTTTATATCAAGATGAATTTGTCAGTTAATTAAATTATATTGTTTACTGTAGGTAAACAGAAGTCACACAGTGTGTGATTTTTTCCCCCCACACACCCTTGTATGAATAACAGTAGTTCCTTACAATTATGTCAAAGTTAGAGAAATATTTTAATGTTAATCTCATATCTTTTATATTTTGTTAACTGTGTTCAACACTCTGGAAAATTGCCTTCTGTTTTATTCAGTTTCCCACATTGAATCAAATGCAAATGAAGCAATATCTGTAAGTTTTGAGTTTTAAGTTTGATCTGAGATCTGATTTATCTCTCTGAGCAATGGAAAATGGACATTTGCAGTGACAAAAAACAAAAACAAAACAAAAAAACACTTGAAAACATTTCAGATTTGCCATTTTTCCATCTTGTGCCAGAAAATACTCTATGCGTGTAAATGCAGACATGAATGCTGTCAACATATTGTAAGTGGCTTCAAAAAGAAAAAAATAAATAAAAATAAAACACACACACACACACACACAGAGTGAACACGATGGTAATCCATTCAACCCCAGTTTATGAATCATCAGTGTGTGGAGAAAATATCAATATTTTCAACTTTAGTTTAGCTGTAAACATCGCTTCCAGCCAACTGGATCTCGCTGGAACCCTTAGCTATATATGACAGCTGGCCGAAAGCCATAGTTTAAGAATTTACAAATATTTCTCTCTCTTACACACACCTATAGTTTTGCTTCAGAAAACAGTGATTTATTAAGTGGGGTCATATGGATTACTGTTATGTTTGTTTTGTGTGGATATAAATTATCACTTTTAAGGGGACCCATCCAGTTGTATTATATGGATTCACAGAGATGGATTATTTTTCGAAAAATGGTTGTTTTTGTTCCATTTTTGGGTGAACTATCCCTTTAAAAGTGCACTCAGTAGTTTAGTGCTAATTTTAAAAAGTTTTACCTATCAAGAAATAACTTGTGCATTCACATGAAATGAAGAATGTACTCTTTCATAACAGTTTTCAAAGAAACTGAGAGAAACTGAGAGAAGTTCATGTCGATAGATAGCAGTACAACATCTAATACATTGCAAAATTAAACAAATAACAGCTAAGATAACTACAGGATAAACTTAAAATGTACGGTATGTGCTATTATTCAGGTAACGTTAGCTAGTTATTAGCAAATCAACACCAACTCGCACAGCAAGGTTGGAGTGCATTGACTAGAAGTGGCTGTGTTCCTGTATTGAAAAGAGTGTTTTGGGCATTAGCTAACTAGGTAAATAGCTAACTCGAGAAGCTAAGCTAACTTGTGATGACTAAGCAAAAGTAAGTAGCCTATGTTAATTTATCAGAATGAGATGGATTGCTAGAAACAGATTTCATTTTCATGCAGTGTCCTATTAAGAACCACACACGGCACCAGAGACATGTACAATATAATATAACAATGACATTTTTGTCAGTGAAACCCATTAAACCGGGCAGTTACATTGTTAGCAACTGTCCCAGTTACACTAGAATGTCTGATCACAGTAATTATGCTAGCATTTTTTATTTATTTAGAATAAATCACAAAGCTCTTTTGATTTGATTTTTAACCACAAAAAAGTTTGCCATTCAACAAAAGCACTATTATAGAAATGAAAATTGGGGTTTTGAGCAGCATGAGGGTGAGTAAGTGTCACAGTTGTCATTTTGATTGAGCTATTCCTTTAATCAAGTGCATTGGTGTCAGTTTAGTCTTGAGATTCTCCCAGATCTTAAATCTGATGAGCGTACAGACATTAGCATTTGTAGAGAAACTGTGTCTCCATTAATTCAGAAGTAGGCATCTCTTCCACATTTTAAAATCAGCGTCTGAGTCTGTCTGCAAAGCCGGCTGTTTGTTCAGAGTAAAGAGTGTCTGTGGTGTTACAGCGGCTCTAACGGAGTCCCTGGCAACCAGAGCGGCCCACCCTGACCCGGACCACTTCATAGAGGATGTGAGTGGACCTGAACTAACCCAGGATAAATTCAGTCATTAGAATAAGGGCAGACGGGGTCATAGCAGTGTCATGCAGACAACAGCCATTGTGAGGTGACAATGTTGGTTTGGCGTCAGCAGGAAACAGCAGGCGGACGGGCTGTGATGATGGATGGATCTCTCCGTGGCACAATGGATGAGGAGATTGATCGATGGGAATGCAGACGGAGGGCCACACAGAGGCGGATGTGAGCTGTTTGCTCCAGGACAAAGTGAGAGTGATGGAAAGGTGGGGGTGGAAAGATATTGACAGAGACATTGATGTCATTCCACAGATGTGTGTGCGAGATTGCTGTATCTACATTTTGAAAAGATACATATTATCTTTGGCATAGATATTGTGGATTAAAGTAAAGCAAAAAAGCAAAAAAGCAAAAAAGGCTGTGCTTTGTGGTAAAATCAGTGATTTTACCACAAAGCAGAGAGATAGAATACATAAAATATGTTGTTATTGTTTATTGTTTCGTTAATTAAAGGGACAGAGAGCAAGAAATAACAAAATAATTCTCATAAGCATATATATATATATATATATATATATGAAGAGTTCATTTTCAAAAACCGATAACCGATTTTTTTGCGCATTCCAAGTAACATCAATCATCAATCAAATAAATAAAACAAATACAGGTAATTTACAAAATTAAGGTTCATTTAAAGTATTTTTATGACATATTAAAAGTTTGTTTTATAGCAAAAGCAGATACCTCCAACAGTCGTTTTTTGGCAAAAGCAGATAACTCCACATTTCATGTTTTAGAGTTTAAAAAAACACTCGTTTAATCTTTGTAATCTCCTCAGATGAAAATGTATATGCCTGACAAACGTTATTGTTGTTGTGATCATAGACTGTATGGATGTGATTAACTTACACGCAATACACAGAGCTTTTCCTTCACCATTGTAACGTGCTGCTTTTGCAAGGTTCTGTGAAAACATTTCAGCTTTTATTTTCCTTTACGCCCTGAAGAAGATATCACAGGTTCATCAAGTTCGTCGAAATTATCCATACTCGATCACTTTTAGTCAGCTTTGAGAAACTCCTCTCAGCTAGCACGTCTTTTCAAAGTGAAAGTAGCCTTGTCACCTGACCTGAATACAGCGCGCTGATTCGCTAAAATGGATTTATCGGCTTCTGTTCAAAAACAATAAGGGCGCTTGTCGGCTTCTGCAGTAAAACATGAACTCGCGCTGCCTTGAAAGTGGACAATACCAGCTTTTTTGTGCTATATGTGGAGAATAATGCACGGCAATCAGCTCATTTTTTTGAAAGTGACGTTTATCGGTTTTTGCAAATAAACTCTCTCTCTCTCTCTCTCTCTCTCTCTCTCTCTCTCTCTCTCTCTCTCTCTGTTTTTATTTATAAAAACTAAAAAAAAAAAAAATCAATTATTCAACTTACACACATTATTTATTTATTTTTTACATTTAAAATTATAATATTAAATAATCCATTTATTATAAACACACACACACACACACACACACACACACACACACACACTGCAATTCAGAAATTTGGGGTCGGTAAGGTTTTTAATGCTTTAGAAAATATATAAAAAAAAATATATATATATTGAAAATATATTTTAAAAAGTAATTTATTCCTGTCATGACAAAGCTGAACTTTCAGTAGCCATTACTCTAAAAAGCCATGCTTTACAGTGATTTTACCATGGTGAAAGGATATAGTAGGCATAACACAAAGCAGGGAGATAGAATACATTAAATGAAATTAAACATATAATAAATATAATATAATATAATATAATATAATATAATATAATACAATAACTTGATTTTTTTACAAAAAATTTGAATTTAGCTCATTCATAAATTTTTTTAGCTTGTTTGGATGTTCTAACAAGTCTGAAATGTGTAGCAAATCCTCCAACTTTGTCTCATCTACTAGAAACAGACAACTATAGTGTCATCTCATACAGGAAACCAATCTCTCACTGTCTCATCTCTCTGCCAGGAAAGACTACAAATTACTAGTGTTAGTCATGCAGGCTGCAAGCCAAGTGCAAACAGGTTCATTGGCCTCTATATGCAATCACTGGATCACCTGATGGAATTCAGGCCCATTTTTTCCAGCACAACAGAAGAGCTCTGTTTGCAGAAACTCTCCGCTCTGACTTATAGACTTCAAGTCTGAAGTCTATAAAAATGCGACTCGAGTCCAAGTCACTAACTCGAGTGCCCATCTCTGCTTTATGGTAAACCCCATGATATGAAGCAAAACCCCATCAGGACCTGATACCTAGAACCAATATGCTGATATGAATTCAAATCACTATATTAAGAAAAAATGTTCTGCAATAAGCCATTAACAAACCTTTTAAAAGTGTTGTAGTTGTTTAAACAATCAAATGCAAAGCTCAAACCAACACCTCCAGACAGGACATGAGTAATAGCTGCTAGAAAGTGTCATGTCTGAAATGTCACAACACAGCAACGTATCAGAACATTGAGCCATGGACAGGATCAGATCGTTATCATTACACTATCTACGGCAGGTCCCGGTGTGATGACAGCTCTATGAACAGGGACAAGTGTGTGTGACAGCTGAATCATCAGCTGTAGAAAGAATGGCTGAGCAGAGGGAAAGTACATATTAAACAACAGTCACACATGTGCACACATGCACACGGTAAGCAGTGGTTGCTGCACATATGCACAATCCAGACATATATTCTTCATAAGGGCAACAGTAACATCTCAGGTCCCTTGACTCTGGAGAATGAGCTCAGGCAAGTAGAATGACTAAAGGAAGCAAATACTGATGACGTGCAGGTGTTTAAATACAGCAGGGGGAAGAGTAAACGCAATAAGCAGTATAGTATATGAGCACAGGGTAAACAACAGTGATGGGGCTGTAAATCATGGAGATTGTGATAGTTTTGTGTTTATCTCATTAGAAGATATTGCATTTTGCACAAAAGGACTTGTGAAAGAGCAAACCCAGTGTAATGTTTTAGGAAACTTAATTGCACGTTAACTGCAATTAAATAAAAATGTATTAGGTTAATAGTGGATAGTAAATGAATGAGTGGATAATAAATGAAAAGCAGCCCACAAGATGTGTTGAGATTCCAGGAAATTTCACTCTTTACCAGCATGTAGCCTGTGATTCTGGTCTTCTGTTTTGAATGGTCTTCTCAGATAAAGAGTCATTTGTGAACATATTTCTGGCCGTGTTGTTGAGGGTCATGCTCTGCCACACTCAGATATATTAGCAGACATTCCACTCACTGACTGACCGAATGCCTGGCTGCTCAAACAGTTGTTGCTGTTTGCTGCCGTGAGCTCAGAGATTGATTATGGGTGGACAGACGTGCCTCTTAAACTGGACAATGCGCTGACAAAAAATTCCCTCAACCTCTGTTATCTATAACATGTATGGCTGCTCAGGAATGTCAAATGCCATGAATACCCCACTTACAAAGATAACGCGAGTAAGTGGAAATGTTCTATAAGTAAACTCCAGGAGGATCTACTTTCTACTATATAGTATATATACTTTCTATATATGTTTTTTTTTTTTTTTTTTTTAGTGAGAAATTGTCATTATTAGGACTTTATTTTAACTTTCTATTCATCAAGGAATATTAAGCAGCAAAACTGTTTTCAAAATTGATAATAGTGAGAAATGTTTCTTGTGCAGCAAATCAGCATATTAGGATGATTTCTGAAGGCTCATGTGACACTGAAGACTGGAGTAATGATGCTGAAAATTCAGCTTTGCATCACAGGAATAAATTACATTTTAATATATATTCAAATAGAAAACAGTTGTTTTAAATTGTAATACTATTTCACAATATTACTGTATTTTTGTATTTAAATGCTGCCTTGGTGAGCATAAGACACTTCCCTCAAAACCATGACAAAAATCTAACCAACTCCAAAATTTCCAGTGGTAGTTTTTTTTTTTTTTTTTTTTTTTAATATCATATTATGAACATTTTTTCATTCCCAGAATGTTGCACAGAGATTTTATGAGAAAACTCTCAATTTTTTTTTTTTTTTAATAAAATCTAATATTCCCCAAACATAGCAATAAGACAAAACAGGCCATGCATTTTTCAAGTAATAAAATCACTGTACCACATGGCCTGTCGTGGCTTATTAGTTTACTAAATTAGTTTTTTTTTCTCTTTGAACACATTTTCATCACATCTAGCTTTTTTAAATTCTTGCACGTTCCTGTTAAGCTACAGGATATTGCATCATTATCAGGTATTAACCCAGGATTACTTAACAGGTCACATCTGAGATGGTGGGATTGAATTATAATATAGAATTGGGTTCTTACAGTGCACAAACTTTGAGTTTTGTCAGAGAGTCATATTCAAGTTAATTTTGATGTTCAGTGATTCACATTTTATGACTGAAACATCCAAGGTTGCAGGTATTGTGTAGACATTGCTTTTTCAGTTCTCACAGAAGCAATTTCTGTATTCATGTCCCGGCAGTTTTATATAGATCCACTGCGCACTCTAGTGGTTGAGGGGTCAGATGGCTGTGTAAGCCATGTTATGATGGTTTATAGCTCTGGAAATGAAAAATATTATACAAAGGAGGATTTTTGGAGGGAGGCTTCAAATATTTATCATCTTCAGAAGAAAGTCTCACACACATACACACAGAGAGTACATATTTCATGCCCAAAAGGACATGGAGTTTCTCAAATTTCCGAGCATGACAAATGAAGGTTTATGTGGCCCTGAGACAGCAGCCATGACTAAAGCTAAGCATCACATAAAAGACACTCACTGCGCAGCTCCAATTTCAATTCATAATTTTTATACGGTGGTGACCATTAATCAAAGATGTCCAAACTATTTAGCTGATGCACGAAAAATCAAGTTTCACACATTTCAAATGAAATAAGATTTAGATTACACAGGCTTTAATGTACACCAGCCTTTTTGGCTCGAGTCTAATGGACTCAAATATAATCAATTTTCTGCTAGTTCAGTAAACTGTAAAGAATGATTCTGAGAGTATGTTTCACAATAGTATTTCAGTCTTTCTACTTCAATGTGTTATAGAATATTTCTTATCTGTTAAATTTACCAGCAATTTCAGAGTGAAAATTTTCCAAGTAAATCCTATACCTTTTTTTCAGTGTTCCAGTTAACCAGTTCCCTAAAAAATCCTGCTATCATCTCACAAAGATTTTTTTTTTTTTTTCACTTTGCATTCGTTAAATAAGTCGAGATATAAAAAGCATGGTTGATATCGATTCAGATTCACTGGATTCATACAAACCCGAAACGGTCAAGTTGAATGATTTTAGCAAATGTAGTAGGTAATCCAGGCACCCCACGCATACTAAAAATGCACGCACACATTATACATACTGTATAAGCCTATTACAGGTATAGTGTAACATAGTAGTATGCTTTTCCCAACGTGACCCGGGACTTCATGCTGCGTTTTGGAGCAGATCAGCCAATGATGCCACAGAGCGCAGTGTGATCAGATGAAAGACATGTAGTACATAATTAATAAATGCCAATTTTAAAAGAACACTGTAGTTGAAAAGGCCATTGCCAAATAGAGTGGAGCCACCGATGCACTTTTGTCCACTAACATCCCCTATACATCAAAGTGTCAATTTCACTAGATACAATTACAGTGAAGTTTACAACTATATAACTTTGTATATTCACCAAATGGTCCCTCAATAATTGATTAGCATTAATAAAATTTGTTTGTAACATAGTTTTTCACTTCATAAGAGTATAATTGATGGACCTGAGTCGCATGGATTGCTTGTGGATAATTGCGATGTTTTTATAAGATGATTGGACTTTTCTGACGGCACCCATTCAGTGCAGATGATCCATTGGTGAGCAAGTGATGTAATGCTAAATTCCTCCAAATCTCTTCTGATGAAGAAACAAACTCAACTGCATCTTTGATGGCCTGAGGGTGAGAACATTTTCAGCAAATATACAATTTTGGGTGAACTGCTCCTTTAACAAAAGCCTTTACTGGTTGGAAAAATCTTTAACACAACCTCTCGTGGCTTATTGCTTAATATACTATTAGTAATTTTGCTTTAGTTTCAAAATACCGTGCAAAAATAATTAAAAAGTCATTATTTAAACAATTTATTTATTTTTTATTTTCATCCACAAATAAAACAGTAATGAGTCATTTCACGATTGGAATCACTTCTACAGCAGAGAAGCATTACTCAAACCAGACTATACAGAGCAACCTCAGACTCAAAGATACATTACTGAAGATCTGGGTGCTGCTAATAAATTACAGGTCGGTAATAGGCTTGTGTGGCCAGTATGGATATTTTGCCTTGTCCAGCTTGGTCTCTGTGAAAGTGTTGTTGAGATCTTCTATGGTCATCTGATCGAAAGGAATCATGTTCCTGAACTTCTCAAGCTGCCAAGGACAAACAGTTAGAGGTGAAAGTGAATTTTGCATTTGATCAAATTCGATCATTTTATTTATGAGTATTATGGCAAAGTTTTACTTATAAGCACAGTCTGACATGTCTTTGGTTTTGTGCTAAGTTTCAGACACACTGAGCAGCTAATGTGCATTTTTGTGCAAATGTGTTTCTTCTATTGTTGTCAGCCAACTATTCAATATTAATTGGGTCAGCAAGTAATCATTATTTATTATAAATACATGACATGGGTTCATGTTCTGGTCCATCTGCTCAAACATGAAATGGGTTGGCGCTTACATGCACTTTAGACTAATTTGCTAAGATAGATTGGAATAAACTGCTAAATGACTTTATCAACATTCTTAACATGATACAGTGATGCTGCAGGTTGAACTTACCGACTTCTCATACTCAGCAATGCGAGCTTTAGATGCTTCCAAATAAACAGCTGCAGTTTTGTTCTGAAATACATCAAGAGACACAATAAAATGTGAATAACTTAAAAAAAAAAAAAAATACTGGTACAACCAGTTTTTAAAAGAATAATGCCCTGAATTAGGCCTAGTATAGTAAAACTACCTGTATTTACAGAATGACATATTGGCCTGCTGTTAAAACTGTCAAGTTTGATTCAAAACTCTGATCTCTTCAATCATTAATTTGCATTATCACTCAAAAATACTCACTGAAGTATGTTTAAACTAATTGTGGGTAATGTTGCGGTTTATTACCATATATTGTTATATAGGTGCATATAAATGAAATGGAAAATCTTTGTTGTGTTTATTTAATGAATAACAGTATAGAAGGCAAGCACTGTTTACTTAAAAAAAAAAAATTGTTATAAAAAAAAAAAAATATATATATATATATATATATATATATATATATATAAAATAGGTTACATGGTTCTTGGGTTAATATGATGGATGGATCCCCGATGGGACCTTTGAAACCAATTCAGAGCAAATACATAAATACTAAAAAACATTAGCTGAAACAGAACAGCTGAAGTATGAGGAGAGACTCACAGCTTCCTGCTCCTGGGCATCAATCTTTGCTGTCTGAGTGTCCACTGGCTCAGGGACCGTCAATGCAGCGAACTGTAGATTTAGAAACAGGCAGAAAAAGAAGCCTATAAGACACCTAGCAGAATAAAAAGTGAGAAACTGAAATCACTGGATCTCACCTTCTTCTCAAACTCATCCACCATGCCTGCTTTGGCCACAACACTCCTGTAGTGACTCCAATCGATGGTAACTGGTTTCTCTGGCAAGGATGCAAGTCTGCAAGTAAAAATAGTTCAACACAAATTATAATTGACTTGTCTGATACGAAATTTCAGTCTCTGTAATTTGTGAAATCTATATCTAAATACAAAAACTTGCATTTGTGTATTCTAGGATTTATACACAGTCAGAAGTTTGGAATATTTAAGATTTTAATATTTTTGAAAGACGTCTCTTATGCTCACCAATGCTAGGAATATTTAATCAAATAAACAGTAAATTAGTAATATTGTGAAATATTTTTATAATTTAAAACAACTGTTTTCTATTTGAATCTAACTTAACACATGATTTATTCCTGTGATGCAAAACTGAATTTTCAACATCATTACTCCAGTCTTCAGTGTCACATGATCCTTCAGAAATCATTCTAATGTACTGCTTTGCAGCTCAGTTATTAACAATTGCTCTTATTATTATCATCATCATCATCATCATCAGTGTTGACCGTTTTTGCTGCTTACATTTTTTTTCAGGATTGTCTGATGAAAAAGTTCAACAGAACAGCATTATTTGAAATAGAAATATTGTGTAATATTATAAATGTCTTAGCTGTCACTTTTGATGAATTTAATGTCCTTGATGATTAAAAGTATTAATCCTAAATGGTAGTGTATCACAGTTTCCACAAAACTGTTAAGCAGAACAACCATATATTTTTTTCTTTTTTTTGCAGCAAATCAGCATATCTGAAAATAAATTACATTTTTAAATACATTCAAATACAAAACTTATTTCAAATTGCAATATTTCACAATATGCTGTAAACACTGAGACCGAATCACAAAATATCACAATATTAGAACTACAACCGTGACAGAAACTGTGGCCGACACGTCAGATAATAACATTTTTGCCCAATATTGTCTGGACAACAGAACTGAGTGGACTGAGACAAACTTTGAAACCAGCCTAGAAAAAAAAATAAAAATAAAACAAGGTCCACAACTACTGATTTAATATCTTGAGAAAGAAGAATTGCTAAATACTTCACAGACAGCTTTAGTCAAGTTTTTCTTCCTCCCAACATACAGTACACTTATTACTGGGACAGTCCATTGACCTGCACCTGACCTATGGTGTTTCACTGATGATGGTCTGTGTATCACCCCTTGCTGGGTTCAAAACAAAAAACCAGCACAGCTTTGAACCCACTAGGTTAATAAGCTATGTGCTAGAAGAAACTGTGTAGTTCATGTAACCTGCTGCGTTACATGAACTCACTTTGCTGCGATGGAATCACTGCGGGTCTTCAAGCTGTTGAACATGGCTCTCTGGTTCGGTGGGACCCTCTCTGCGAAAGCCACCCAATCAATGGCCTTTATAGCTGCACGGCGACCTGCCATCTCTCTGCTCCTGTAAAACATTTCATCCAGACATGGTTATTCAGAATGACAGAGATCTGGCACAAGTTTAGCAAACTGGACCAACTGCATGCAAAGCAAATTGTTAAAAAGACTTCTGAAATATTATTTAATATTTTTATATTGAAGCCAATCACTTAATGAATACCACTTAAGAATACCAACATTAGCACCAACTTAGCATACTGAAAAAAAAGCATTTAAATATATTTAATAATTAAATTAATTGTTTTCCATTTTTATCAGAAATTAGGTTAACAACTGAAACGAAAAGCCTTCTGTACACAACTGAACAAGACAAGGTCAGCGTATGACTTATATAAGATAAACACAGATATAACCGCCCAAAACCGCGTCATTTCTCATAAACAGGAAATATAAAGCATAAGGTTCATTATTTAATGAAATAAACACAATCGGTGTTGTAGTATTTATCCAATGACTGAATTTCGAGACGTACTCACTGCTCAAGGATCAAGCCGCTGCAATGACAGACGCGCGATGGCCGCCAGAGAGCGGAAGCGCGGTTAAGAAAGCAGCGCTCACTACTGACTCCCAGCGGACTGGAGAAACGCTGCACTTACACTAGAGCACACCAGACAGACACCTCGCTGACTTCTAGTTTGTGTAGCTTTTAACAAAAGGTGACAAAATGTACTTTTAGCAGAACAAAATTAAAACCAATAGCCAACTCTTTCAAGAAAAAAAGACTAAAATATTGCTGACTCTGAGTCATGGTTTCTGTGATGTTTTAGTGGTCTGCACACATTTAGTCTAAAATATGAAAAGAATTACTCGGTTCATTATGTTATTAAACAGTTTTAGCTATCTTTATGGCAACCATGGTGTTCTTGTTATTTTAAAATCTTAATAAATCTTTGCGGGAGCTCAGAACGAGTGTTTTGTGTAATTTTTATTTTTGTATATTGATGGAAGCTATGCTTGCACGGTAAATTTTGTGGTTATGCTAAAGGGTATGTCAACAAGGGAATCCATAGAGTAGCCTACATTTCTCCAAAACACTAAACAAAAATAAATAAAATAAAATAAAAAATCAGCTGTTACAGTAATTGGAATTTAATATGTTCGGTGAATATATATTTTTAAATGTAACTTCAGACCTTCAGCTAAAATGAGTACAATGTATTTTTTTGTTTTGGGGTAATTTTTGGAAAGTAATTTGTTGAGTCAATGTTTATTTGTCAGTTTCCACAATTTTTCAAAAATTATTTATTTATTTATTTTTTTACAGTGATGTAAAACCTTCCAGCAGATGTCAATTAAATATACAAGCTTTGAAAGAATTATATTTACACTAAACCTAAAAGCTTTTGATGTTCAGGTGCCCCATGACATGTTGTGTTGGCTAATTTGTTTCTCTGAGTGGATGACGCAAGTCTGCTCGTTTTACTATTTTAAGGCACAGCCATTTTGACCTGTGCTGCTCTTAAATTTCACCTGTGGTCGTCTGCCTGTCTGTGACTCTTATTGATTCTGGGTCTTTCTATAAAATAGTGAAATAGATCCCTTTTTTCATTTTGAAAGGTGATTTTCATAGTAAATTTCTGTATAATTTTTGTTCAATACTGTATTAAGATAAAATTATGCCTTCAGAAAGGTAACAAGGTTGGCGGTTGTACAGTTACATTACAGTTTCAGTTCCATTTTATATTATGAAACTATAAGATGCTTTTGAGAAAGTTTCAGCAAAATATCCAGATTTCTATTTAAATAGAAATCTATAGGGGGGTGTTATTGATAACACATTTTTTTGTGTCATCAATACATTTCCATGCTTGAAAATATACAGGTGCAGTCATCTATAAGCAACAAGTTAAAGAGAGCACCTGTTTAAAAGGTTTACCTGACAACCATCAAACGCTAGAGCACTTAATGCTCACCTCTCAGCACCACAAACCGTATAAAGTATAATCTTTAATATCATTCATTATTAATTTTTGAATATTGACAGCCTATTTTTACGTTTTTACTTTAACCCCTTAATAGTGGTCACTGCGAGTAATATAACGACCAAACATTAACAAAAATACTGTATGAAAAAGAAAACCTCATACAGTAGCTTATAATCTTATCATGATGGGATGCTATGGTTTACGCACTGACGTGGATGTGTTTGGCGACGCTGTCCTTTTATTACGTCAGAGTTCGATAGCGTGTCAAAGGAGCAGTGATTAAGAAATCATAACAGAGTTTATAAAGGACAGTCATCGCGCAGATGCCCGCAGCGAGTCTCGGGCTTCCCCGCACGCGGCGCGCTCTCGCTCGGTTCGGTGCGTGCCGTTCAGCAGCGCGGGTCACGCTAGGTCAGGGGCGGGCGTGTGGTCAACAGCAGCACACACGGAGGACCACTAAACGTCAAGTACAGATGTCGTCGACGTCCTAAAGGTGAGGAAAAAACATGTTTGGTCGCATTCAGCCGGACATTATAACCTGCTGGCTGCTTTATTGGAGTTCATGGTGAGAGACATGATGATGACTGACCGTAAATGAAGCAGGTGTGGTGCCTTATCTTTTGACCTCAGCTTTATTTGCGTTTTATTTATAGAATAAAGGTGAGATATCTGATCATTTGGATAGCTGTTATCGTGAATCGAGGCACTTTTAATTGTGTTACGATCAAATGAGGTACTCGCGCTGTGCCAACATGAATTACCTGCGGCGCACGCAAGTTCTGGCTTGTCAATCCGCTCTCATGGAGACAGGTGAAGAACATATGAAGCGTATATGAACGAATAAAATCATTCTCGGTCGTCGGGACTGTTAATCAGAACGCGTAACGGTCCGTGCGGATAACCGGTGCTTTTCAGGAACTGATTGCGTTGCGCGTTGGTTTAAACAGTTACAACGGAGCAGAAAAAATAAATAAATAATTCACATAAAAAAACAAGAATTAGCTATAAAACTTTCTCGTGCTGTCAACTTATGTTACGTCAAATCAAGTCTAACGAATTCGTCGTCAATCATTGTTGTACAAAGTAATTACATACCAGAAAGGTTATTTTGTCCTGATGTAGAGACGTAGCTGCGATATAATATGGTAAATATGATAAAATGCAGTTTAATATGATGAAGTACGAATAAAATAGTAAATTATAATTTAAAAATATGTTTCAAACAAGGTGAAGTGAGAAGAATATGAATTCTAAAATGGACAGTCTTGAATTAATTAAAATCTATGCAGCTAATGAAACCAATTTAAATGTTTCACTAATACATTTTCTATGTTCAAAAATGTAAATGCAGAAACTTTAGTATCAATAATACACATTGTTTATAACCCTAACCTTAAGTCCAAGTGCAAAATAAAATATTTGCATACACAGCCAAAATATACTATACTATAATAATATAATATAATATAACAATATAATATGAATAAAAACATGCCTCAACCTCAAAAACATTATTTATTTATTTTTTGCTTTACCACAGGACAATATGGCTTTCAGTGTTCGACACAAACAATGATCTAAATGATATCAAGTTACTCAGCACTCAGTACCACAATACACACAGAGTTGTGTGGCTGAACTTTGTTACAGTTTACATGAATTTCAAAGCAGAGGAGTTTCCAGAGAAATTGCATGCAAAAAGGAGTGCTTAAAATCAACCTGCCTATACACTTCTTGGCCAAAAAAACAAAAAAATAAATAAATAAATAAATAAATAAAACGCTGTTTAGATTTAAATAAGCAAATACTGAAGAGTCTAGGAGTTGATCATTACTGCAGTGATTAATATGTGTCTGGCATGTTGTATGTTTGGCCACAATTGCTTTAACTCTTAACTGATGTATGGTGTAGCTTTTATTTCTCAAACAACCATACCGGAAGACGTACCCATGTACATATTCTAGAATGACAATGAGTCCTGACCTTAACCCTATTGAAAGTCTTTGGGATGTGATCGAGTCGACTTTAAAGAAGTTTGAAACTCCCTTTGTCAATACAAGATCTCAGCCAAAAATGAATGTAGGCTAACTCTTAATGGAAATAAATGTTGCGATGTTTCACAAGAATGTCAGAGCAATGCCACGAATACACGCTGTAATCAAAGCTAAAGGTGTGCCAAAACATCAAATAGAAAAAAGATATTTAACGTGTTTAGATACTGTAAAATGGATGATAATTTGCTTGTTGTCTCATCCCTGTAGGCTCTTGAGTAAGGAGACATAATGACGGAGGGTGTGGAGGTTCATCAGGCCCAGGCAAACAGCTCTGATGCTGTAACGCAGAGCAGGACGTCCTCTCTGCAGGCCGTAGAAACAGATCCTGGGTCTGAGGAGCCAGACCAACAGGAAGAGGAATCCTCCAGTTTTCTGGAGGTGCAGCATCATTCCTCTGGAGGAGCGGAGGACAGCAGCGGTGGCCCGGTGGCTCCTGATGGTGGCTGGGGCTGGGTGGTCGTTGCGGCTACCGTTCTGGTCTTAGCGATGACTCTGGCCTTCCCTTCTTGCATCGGGATATTTTACACAGAATTGCAGAACGACTTCCAAGCCAGCAACACTGAAACGTCATGGGTGCCAGCCATCATGATGGCAGTGCTGCATGCAGGCGGTAGGGAGGATCTCTAATACTACTGATTCAGGCGTTTGATGCATTAGTTCATCCAAGCTTTGTGACGCAATCCTCACGGCACTCCCACATTCACCCGCACCACAGGGTCCTGTACAGTGTCTGAAAAACAATTCTATCAAATTACTGTACTTGTGCAACACTGATCTGTTTCATAACATGAAACATAAACACACACAGAGATCAGAGGATGACAGTGGGCGTTTTGGCCATATTAAATTAGAGTGTCCATTGATATATCACTTCATAGGGAAATTTATCTAGTTATTGCACATTATCCCAGTCAGTACTAACTCAAAGAATAGTCGACATGGTGAAAAGGATTTGGGGGGCCGGCATTTTTATTCAGCTTAATGCAGCTTATTCATCGTTACTAGGCAGCTGTGCTTGAGGACAAAGTACACCAGATATGCAACCATTACAATCCATTACCATCGTTACATAACAGTAAATACACAAATAATATATACTGTATTTGATTTAAATCACATTTATTTTCGTATGAAAAACATCACATTTATTTAGTAATTAATTTGGAGTATTTACTTAACAATTATTTACTTCTGTAATTGATTGACCACAATTAATTTATCACTAAATACAGGATTTATGAAAAATTATGCACTACATACAATACATACACTACCATTCTAAAGTTTGGGTTCTGTAGGATTTTTTTAGTGTTTTTGTGTTTTCCAATGCTGCATTTATTTAATAAAAAATACAGTAAAAACAGTAGTATTCTGAAATTTTATTACAATTTAAAATGACTGATTTCTAGTTGATTCAATTGTAAAATGTAATTTATTCCTGTGATGCAAAGCTGAATTTTCAGCATCATTATTTGAACTTTCTATTCATCAAAGAATCCTGAAAATTATGTACACGATTCCCACAAAAATGTTAAGCAGCACAACTGTTTCCAACATTGATAATAATAAGAAAGCAGCAAATTAGCATATTAGAATGATTTCTGAAGGATCATGTGACACTGAGGACAGCATTTATTTGAAACAGAAATCTTTTGTAATGTTAGAAATATCTTTGCTATCAAGTTTGATCAATTTAAAGTGTCCTTGATGAATGAAAAAAAATAGTTTCCTTCAAAAAGAAATTCTTACTGACCCCAAACTTTTGAATGGTAATGTTATTGTGTATATATACAATAATTTGAATTGTATTGAACGTCTACAAATATCGCCTGCTGAGTGTATAACATAGTGAATGGTAACACTTTATTTTGATAGTACACTTTAGATAATCTACTGACTATAAGTAACATTGCAAGTACATATCAACTTATTCTACAAACCCTAAACCTAACCCTAACCTAACAGTATACTTATCATCTAATGAGCGTTAGTTAACATGTAGTTGCAAAGTTAGTACAATGTCTAATCTGGACTATCGAAATAAAGTGTAACATAGTGCACACTTCATAGGAACCTTGTGAATTGAAATGCTTAAGTTCGGCCAGACTCTTTTGAATCAGGCAGGAGGTTGTTATTATATTCCTGAACATGGCTCTGGAACAGCCAAGATACCATTGTTTTTCTTTGAGAAAGGTTTATTTGTCTTTCCAGCCCTTTCTCTTTGCTGTCAGCTCGACAAGTTAGTGCCAAAGACAATGTTAAGGTGATTTTATGGGTTTGTTTTCAGGCAGTGCCATGACGCCTAAAGCATTAATTTAAGCAGGGCAAATGTTCAATCTCTCTTGAGGTTTTAGAGCTTGAAGTAATTTGCACTACACTAACTGCTGTGCTCATTTGGTGCAAAGTGTCATATCAAATCAAGTTTCTTCTTTAGCACAAAAAAAGAAAAGGCCTCAAAGTGATGGTGATATTCTTTGACACTCGTTTTCACTCTTGGTGTCTTGGGATATGATACCTTCTCAGACTCAGTCGATAAAATTACTTTTTTTTCTAGACTAATGTGCAAAGATAACTATAAATAAGCCTAATAGGCCGATTTCTTGAAAAGTATAAACAATTTTGGGACATTGCTTGGTTTTTTTCAGTGGATTTCAAATCCTGGTGTTTTAGAAGGCTAAAAAAACTCATATTTTAAAATGGGGAGTTATGAAACGTACAGTATGCCTTCATTGAAAGTAACATCAAGTGTATATCAGTTGAGTGCATATAATCCATCAGACAATACTAAGTAGGTTTAGCTCACCCAAATAAAAATATCGTCATCAGTTACTCACCCTCATACCTTTCCGACCCCCTATTATTTTTGTTCTTCCGTAAAACACAAAATAGACATCTTAGACAAAATTTCTGAGCTTCTGTTTTCATTGAAAATGAGAGCTCTGGCAAAAATAACTGTTTTTATGGTTTTATTTGCCTTTGTTGGACAAGGAAACCATTTACTTTCCTTCACGAGAAAGAGCAGTTCAGACTATAACATCTCATTTTGTGTTTCAATGATGAATGAAATTCATACAAAACTGGAATGACTATATTCATCATGGTGTGTCAATAATGAAATATATTTGGGAGAACTGTTTCTTTAGAGCATGGTTCGGGTGCTGTGTTCGAAGCCAGAGTTGCCCAGATATGCTTTAGAGTCCAGATTATGGATTTATACCAGATTTGCCAGGTTTTCGCCACAAAACCCGCCCAATTGCTACTCAAAACTAGCTCAAAACTAGCCCAAAACTAGCCCAATCGCGTTTTGAGTGGGGTCCTCCAGTAAAAATCGTGTTCCGGGGAGGTAAAATACAGGTTTTTTTTTTTTTTTTTGGCGGGGTTCTCCTGGTACAATTCGCATTCCAGGGGCAAAATATCACGTTATTGGGGTCACTTCCACCCGCAGACAAGAAAAACAACTTGCGGCAATAGTGTTAAAGTAGCCCAGTTCCGCGGGGAAAATCGCTGACTTGGCAACACTGATTTACACAGACCCCGCACATGACATAAAGAAAAAAAAAACACATATTGTGGCCCCAACTTGCTTCCCACAACTTATAATATGTGGTCACATTTCCCACATGATTCACTCCTTTTCAGTAAATCTTGGCCAAATTGTACTAATCTATTACCTCGTTTTAACAGAATCAAAACTAGGGAACAAATCTGCACAAAGTGGCCACCATTTATTAAAAAGTAGGTCTGAATAGGAAACAAATTCTGTGTAGTTTTTCCCACTTCATGTCATGTGTAAGGCTCCATACATTTGAGTGATTTGTGTAAATCTAGTCCATGTTTTTGTGTGCAGCATCAAATTACTGCATGGAAATGGCAGCCTGATCCCATAATCAAATTCAGGCCTTTCTATCAGAGCTTATCAAATGCAGCGAAAAGAGAGTTTCAATACCAAATAGCCAGTGTTTGGTGGAAAACTGTTGTTAGTCATCATCTGCATATGTGTTTGGACATTAAACGGGATCATCTGTAAGTCAGATGCAGCTATTGTGTGCACACCATGACCCTGTGTATTCGCGACCAACCATGTTCATCATTGTTCACATTACAATGCCATTGTCTTTCCTAGGTCCCATATGTAGTGTTCTCGTGGAGTGCCTTGGTTGCCGTGTGACAATAATTATTGGCGGGATCCTGAGCGGACTGGGAATGGCAGCCAGCTCATTTGCACAGACAATAGTAGAGCTGTATATCACTGCTGGCATTATCACAGGTATTACCTTCTCAGAAACAGTGGTGTGGAAATGATTGCTCAGTAGGCTGCATGGACTGAATTATCATCTTTTCTTCTCAGGAATGGGATTCTCTTTGTCTTTCCAGCCATCGATCACCATGGTGGGCCACTACTTTGTGCGGCGTAGGGCGTTCGCCAACGCCTTGTCTTCCACTGGCACCGCACTCGGGCTAAGCACCCTACCATTGCTAGCCAACTATCTGCTCAGCAGCTTTGGCTGGCGGGGCAGCTTTCTGGTGCTGGGAGGGGTTCTGCTGAACTGCTGCGTTTGTGGGGCTGTAATGCGCCCCCTTGGGGCCAAACCAAAGACGGAAGCCAGAACCAGACAGATGAACAATCGCCAACTCAAAACCAATTGTCTTTCCATTACTCAGGAACGAGAGGGTCTGAAAGGCCGTCTACGGGCCACTCTCTCCACCATCATGCCTTTCCTGCGCAGGCACATGGCTTTCGACCTGCTGTGCAGTAACCCGTACTTCTGTGCCTACGCTCTTGGGGTGTCCTGGATGATGCTGGGCTTCGTGGTGCCCCTCGTTTACCTGGTTCCCTATGCCACTGCTTATGGTATGGAGCAAGACCGAGCTGCTCTACTGATGGCCATCCTCGGGTTGATCAACATCACCGTTCGGCCCGCGACGGCTCTGGTTTTTGGGCTGCCTCGTTTTCGTGGAAGCCATAATTTCGCCTACCTGTTTGCCGTGGCGGTGCTGATCAATGGATTAAGCAACTGCATCTGCGGGATGGCGACGAGTTTCCCAGTACTGCTGGCGTATGTTATAGTGTTTGGGTTTTCCATGAGCCTCGTCGGCTCCTTGTTGTTCACCGTACTGATGGACACGGTCGAGATGAGCCGCTTCCCATCCGCCCTCGGCCTCATCAGCATTATGGAGAGCATCATGCTGCTGCTTGGCCCGCCGTTAGCAGGTGATGTAATGCGTTTTTTCTACAGTTTGCATAAGTTTAGTACTACATTACTGGGTTAAAACACCATGCCTGCTTGTATTTCTCAAGGCCAAATGATATCACCTTCATGTGCATATACTGTGTTCTTTTCCATACAACAATGAAGTGGTTCTCAAGCTCGAAAACAAACAAAAAAGCACCATAAAAGTAATTCCTTTGAAGTAGATAGCCAGTTTATGTACAGTATTCAACAATTAAAGATATAGAGTAGCTTTGTGATAAACAAACCACAATTTTTTACTACCTGGTCTCATGACGAAAACGTGCCTGTTGGAACTTTTTCGCAAGACGTGAAATATGTACCAATAAGTACATATCACTGCAGTTTCCAACAGAAATTAACACTAGGCAGTAAAATAGCGAGCACTTGTAATCGTTTTCCTACACAGTTATGATTACAGCTCCATATGTTTCGCTTTCCAGACATAACAGTTTTGCTCGGTAGCTCAGCCGGCACAGAATTGGGCTTAGGATGCAGAATCCTTGGGTATGAATCCTGTGAAAAACATGACTCACGATGAAAGAGCTGAAAGATGAGAGATCGAAAAACAAGCTAAAACGGCATGCTTGCGATTGCATTTTTATGTCACATTCCCTTTTGTTCATACTATCGGGTAGGTTTAGGTGTAGTGCAGATGGTACATTATTTAAAAACGTCATGGAGCATTAGACTTACAGCGCCACTCAATGGACATTTCACATCCAATATGTCACGAAACGTACATGGCGGTACGTATTTCACGTCTTGCGAGTAAGTTCCCAGAGGTAAGTTTTCGTCATGAGATCAGGTTGATTTTTAATGTCAGTATTTTGTCTATATGTTCTCCCCTCCACCTGCACTGTACTTGGCAGGCGTGGACTGGCCATCAGGAGAACTGAAGAAAGTCCTATGATTTTTCCTTGTTTTTATTATTATTATTATTATTATTATTATTATTATTTTCTTAGTCAGTTGCAAGTGGTTATCATTCAACTCAGAAAGGCTTCTGTGAATTATTATTATACTCATATGTAGTTGGAACAAACCTTTTAAAACTCAGCGTAGGTTACTTTTTAATTTAGTTTATTTATCAATTCATAATTAATTAATAAATATTAAAATATAAATATTTTACATATTAATTAAATATTAAATATTAATTAAAGTAATTAAAATGAATAATTAAAGATGAATATAATTAATTACAGTTATCTTTTCTTGTTTGTTTTTTAAGTTGGCACTGTAGGCCAGTGGGCCTCGGTGTCCATCTCATTGCTTCCTTTTATGGGTCAAATGATAGGGAGCTGGGATAAATTTAAATGTTAGGATCAAAGGAAACGGACACAAAAGATCACTTTCCCTGCATTTGTTTTATTGCTCTTGATAGTAATGTAAATTACACACACACACACACACACACACACATATATATATATATATATATGAAGAGTTTATTTGCAAAAACAGATAACTTCGTTTTTTTAAATTTTCAAAAATCATGTTTTTTATTATGTTATGATGTTTTTATTGTGTTTTATTGTGTTAGCTGTATTTTTTAGTTTTTTTTAACCTAATCAAAATAACCCAACTGCAGTTTGATTGAAATTAATTGGAATGCACAATGAAAAAACATGATTTTTGAAAATTGTTAAAAACTGAGTTCTCTTTTTGCAAATAAACTTTTCATATATTCCAATTTCAGTATGTTGTCGGTGGTTTCAAAATTTGTTGTTGGTTTATGTGGTGGTGTGCATGAGCGTAAGACTCCTGGCCTGAAATTTGACCCCAGTCCAGCTCTGGGAGTTTGGAATATAAAGCAGTAGTTGTATGGAATACATATAACTGCTTTTTGGAGCTTGATAGCACCTAGTCATTATGCTCTCATAAAAGATTAGCCCAGCATTTTTTGCCTAAAATTTTTGTGTGTGTTCCAGGGAAGTATGAGTAAATTAATTTTAATCCCTTTATAGAAGGAAGAAAGAAATTTGGTCAGTGTGTGTATTTGTGCCTGGTATTCCCTACATTGTTGTCCCTACAAGCATAGTACTGTCAGTCATTTTTGACCTTGTGGTGACATTTCTTTAGTCCTCATGAGGAAAACAGCTTATAAATCATAGAGAATTATTTTTTTTTCTGTGAGGGGTAGGTTTAGGGTGTGTGTGGGTGTGTGTGTGTTACAAAGGTGCCTGATTCTGTGAGGGTCATGTGATATCATTGGTAGCAGGTCAGTCATAATCCTATGTTAGGTGATGAGATTATCAGTTCATTTACAGGCCGGTGTCCAGAAAGGCTTTTATAGGTGAGCAGATCATCAAGCACTAGGGATCCTCTCCAGTTACCATTACCAAAGAAACTTAAATGTCAAGACACACGGCAATGCCTGCTGTCACAGCTGAGGTGCTGATCAGTCTATGATATGAGCACTTCATTACACATTTTTTGAAGAATGTTGGTAACCAAATAATTCTCATTAATTCTCATTCTCATAATAGTTCTCATTAACTTCCATTGTATAGACAAAAATTTTAAATAAAAGCCATTAGGAACCAAAATGGTTTGAAATATTCTTCAAAACACTCACAAACTATTTAATATTTGTATATATGTTACTATTCAAAGGATAGGGGTCAGTATGATTTTGTTTTAATAAATGGATACATTTATTCAGAAAGGACACATTAAATAGTTTAAAACGGACAGTAAAGACATTTCTAATGTTACAAAACATTTATATTTCAAATAAATGCTGTTCTTTTGAACTTTCTATTCATCAATGAATCCTGAAAAAAAAAAAATGTTTCTTGAGCAGCATATTAGAATGATTTCTGAAAGATCATGTGGCAATGAAGACTGGAGAAAATTCAGCTTTGCATCACAGAAATAAATTACATTTTAAATATATTCAAATAGAAAACAGTTATTTTAAAATGTAATTATATTTCGCATAACTGTTTTTACTATATTTTTGATTAAGTAAATGTAGCCTTGGTGAGCACTTGGTGACTTTTTTCAAAAACATTTAAAAATCATACTGACCCCAAACTTTTAAACAGTAGTGTAACTGAATATTTTGCAATACTTAAATTACGGAAGCAATTAAATAGTGTCACACATAATTTTGTAGTTACAACATCTACAAGCAGGGGCCAGACTTTGCTGCTGATTTGATTAAGTCTTTCAAAATGATTCATGTTTTGGAGTAGATCGGGTCCATAAAAATGTTAAGTACAGTTTTTCAAATTTTAAATACAGTTTTTCACTTCATTTAATTCATGGGTTTTCATCCATGCATTTTCATTTCTGAAATGCACATAGAGAAAATGAATGTCAAATGTACTTTTGGAAACAAAAGCTGCTGAGAATTGGGCAGTCACTGTTTCTCTCTGTTCTGTGATTTTTGTGACTGATTTTATTTATTTATTTAATTGATTATTTATTTATTTATTTTTTATTTTTTTACAGGAATATTGGTAGACAGCACTAGCCAATACGCCTATGTGTTCTTCGCCTGCAGCATAACCGGCTCCACTGCTGGTCTCTTCATCATGTTGTCTTTCTACTGGCTGGACAGACAGAAGGGCAGAGAGGTCAAGAGCTCCTTCACTCATAAAGACATTAACTCACTGAAGCCCAGCATTAAGATGACCATAGACTGTGATTACACTGCAGTGCCTTCACATAGTAACAATGTCAGAAACATGGAGACTGACGTGTGACCACCCTGAGTGTATGTCATCGTACTCATTTTGTTAATTCACTGCACAGCTAGTCTTTTGCCATTCTTATCTTGTTAGTGGACAATCAGATATATTTGTCATAGCTTGTGTACACAGATATAGTGCAGAAAGGTTCTTGGACTGCTATAAAAATAGATTGGACCAGAATTGCAGGTCTAAGTTGTCATAGTACTTTTCTATTACATGGTGCAGCATGGGAACTTTAATCACTTCAAATCATCTCTCAAAACATTTTGTAAATCTAATTTCAGTTATTACTTAGCCTACTTCAGGACTGTTAACAAAGGCTATTTGTAATTGACATTCACATTACTGTAATTTAGATTCTTCTGGGAACAAATGAATGTAGAAAACAGAGAATGTGAAATTGTGCAATGAATGATTTTTTATTATTATTACTTCTAGATGCCTTCAGTGATAAATGTTATATCTTATACATGATTTTTTTTAGTGTTGTGTAGCCTAGATACTGCTTTTTAAAATCAGTAACTTATTTATATATTTATATGTATTAAAGAAAATTGTTGCTTTGTGTGCTGTCTGTCAGTTTCATTGTCTCAGCGTTCTTTGTATTTGATCTCTGTGGTAAATTGTTGATCGTGCTGAAAGTGTATAATATCAATTCTTGAGGACCAATAATAATAATAATAATAATAGTAATAAATATAGCTGCAAGCAGCAACTACGGGCCAAGCACTACAGAAGCAAGCATCAGACCAACTGCAGCAATGAGTAATTGAGGCCATTTTAAGATGATTGCAGTCCAAATGGCTGAAAAATCATATAAATCCACTAGTCATATGATTGAATGGGTTATCACTTTTGACCAACAGGTGGCACCGTTATCAAATCGATGTGGTGTGTTCTGTGTGAGGTGACAATGGCACACACAAAGTTTGGCATCAATATGTCAAAGCTTTGCAGAGATAAAGCCTGAGATGCAGTTTGGCATCTTTCCAGCAAATTCGTTGATGTGCTGAACGAAAACCGTTTTGTATATCGTCACGGAATCCATAACTTTTAGCCAGCTTGGTCTGAAGATGATCCGAGTCAAATTTGGTGAAAATCGGATTAGGAGGAGTTTGAAAAAGTAGGTTTTCAACACGAATCAAAATGGCGGACAGGAAGTTCAGCCAATTATGGCATAATTGGTATCAATGTTCTCGGCATGATCCAAAGGAATCTGTCAACATTAGTCTCATTACAATAGGCTAATGTAAGCAAAAGTTATTAGCATTTTTCGAAATTTCATTATAACGTTTGACCACAAGGTGGCGCTGCCCCCAAACTTTTTGAGTACCATCACGGCAAGGTGTCGAAGATGCATACAGAGTTTCATAACGTAAATACAGCATTTTACGACAAAATTTAAAATGGCCGACGCCCAAAATGGCTGACATGGGAAACCATTGGGTATGGTTCGACTCAGCATCATGCACCGAATCTAAAGAGACCAGTTTTGTGATTTTTGGCCAAACCATTCAGAAGTTATAAGCACAAATATCCATTTTTCATATCTCCTGACCACTAGGTAGCACTGTGCTGAAACACTGCAGGTAGCCTCAGGTCATGCTTATTAATTATAACAAACTCCAAGTTTGGTCTCAATATGCCAAACCGTTGCGGAGATATAGCCTCACATCCATTTTTGTGTGCTTTTCGTTGAATTCGTTCGTGCGTTATTCGAGAACGGTTTGACAAATCAACTTGAATTCCACAACTTTTTGTCGGCATGGTCTGAAGATGATCTGGTTCAATTTTCGTGAAAATCGGAGCAACGGCCTAGGAGGAGCAGGGGCGCAACTGCACATTTGTCAAGGGGTATGCAAGATCAGTGCCGGCGCCCCCCTGTATTCTAGTAGCCTTGCGCAGAAAACTTTCAGCAAGTCAATGACCAAAAGCCCATTACTAGCTTGTGCACGGAAGGATACAGACTCATCAGGAGTGAAAAAAGTGATAAAGGTTTGAACCCCCTTCCCTCTTTTTTAATACCATAGGGAAAAAAGTAAAAAGTAAAAACAAGAAAAAAAAAAAAAAAAAAAAAAAAAAAAGTGTGTCACATAACATCCCCTTTAACTGCTGATGGTAGATCCCAGACAGCAGAACACATTTTTTTAATTCTTTTTTTTTTTCAAACACGTAAAATTGCTCACTTGTTATATAATATAATATTATTTATTTGCCTAAAAGTTATTCATATTCTTGCACATTTTTATATAGTAAAATTTATTTTAAAGAACATCTGCATTTTTTTTCTTTAATTTTTACTTAAGGAGCTAATTCATGGAAAATTTGCCATGCTAAGTGGAAGATTTCTGCCAAGATTTCACCTGGTAGAAAAACGAATACTATTAAAATGAATGTTATGATTCCCACTTTGGCCACTAAATGGCAGCAGAGGATAATTTATTGTCTCCTTTCCCATTTCCACTCTGTAATATAGTTCTTTTCACATGTTGTGCTAATGGATTTACATTTAGACATTATAAAATCACTATTATAAAATAATATATTATTTTTGTATTACCTAGGCTCCAGGTATTTTAATAAAAGGGCTCACTATAGCTTTATTGCGCAGTAAGCTTGGTTCTGGGTCTTAACACCCCAAAATCTTGTTCTCCATCATTGCATAGACCCACTCATGGATGAGACATGCAGATAACCATAGTCAACCTTCACTGAATTTTATATAATCAATGAACTCTGAAAAAGTTATGTCATTCTATTCTAATATTCTATTAGTTGTCAAAATTAATTCATAGCAGCACTTTTGTCATACCTAAATCGAGCTCTGTACAAAGGAAAATAATGTAAAATTAGTTATGCATTTTATGGTTTCATTTTCTTTTCATTTTCGTACTTTACAAGTTAACGAAAAACTAGTGCATATTTTCTAATACATTTAACTGCACTATGCTCACATTTGGCCTACTTGTGCACTAAATTAAAAAAAAAAAAAAAAAAAAAAAAAAAAAAAAAAAAAAAATTACATAGCCTATCATCTTGCGCCCTATTGTGATTTCGAATTGCAGAATATTTCAGTAGGCTGCATGCATTTGAGAGACGTTCTTAAATGTAATGCACATACATGCATGCATGCACAGCTTTGCAGCTTTAATCGCCATTTTGGTAATTTCGTGACTTAACTGACGATGTATGCTCGTAGTTTCTAGTGCGGTTTTTTATGATGAAGTGATAGAGCGTGCGCCTCATATTCGCATACAGTTGAAGAGTGTGCGTCGTGAGCACAGTAAAACGGCTGACAGGAAAGGAAAGTTTGTTTTACAGATATATAACAATATCCCATCAGACCGCAGTTCCCTGTTGTTCTACTGAAGCTCATTTGGCACCTGTAGCCTACCTTTTCCACGCTTGTTTGACTCGCGCGCCGAGGGCAAGCTGAAGTGCGCGTCTGAAAAGTCTCCCGTTTGTTGTGGTCGCAAAGAGATACGGCCGTTCCGTGTCTTAATAAGTTTTTTATAAATACATGTTTGAACTCATTAAAATGCTAAAAACTGTTGAATAAAAATGTTGCATTAATTATTTTTAATAACTAAGCTTTTGATTATTTATTACGTTTTATTACTATAGAAGATTTTCACAGAATGATTTTGGCAAAATGGCGCTCCCCTCCTATGTGTGGCGCCCCTATGAGCTGCATATACTGCAGACCCCTTATTTGCGCCACTGAGGAGGAGTTCGAAAAGTAGACACTTTTCAGAACATTCAAAATGAAGGAAAAATTTTCATGACGGAAAATGAGCCAAGGAATCAGAAGAAAAAACAATTTTGTTTCTAGCCCTTATGATTCAAAAGTTATTAGCGTAAACATGAGTTAAATTTTGGACAAGTGGTGGCGCTAGAGAGTTTGAGTTAGAGACTCCAAATTTGCTATGAGTAATGTTGAGACTCTCCTCTATCAGTGTGCCAAATTTCACAACTTTCCCGCAAGCGGTTCTATGGGCTGCCATAGACTCAAAAGCAGAAGAAGAAGAAAGCCAACGGATACAATAGGTGCTTGGGCCCTAATAATAATAATAGCCCTGCTGTAATCACATGATCAAGTCATGCTGGACAGTCACATGCTCCACCCTTTTTTGTACACTTTGTACAATTTGTACACTTTATAGAAACAGAATCAGGCTGTTTGCTCAGGATAGTGCTAAAAATCCAATGACAAATTGCATATGAATACACAAAATTATTTATTATTATTTGTGTGTTTGTTGCATTTAATGTCCTTTAAGAATTTAGTGTTTACACAGTGCAGTTGCCTATAGGCTTTCCTTTTAGTAATATTAGTCTCAGCTCCTAAGAACCACAAGAGGGCAGCAATGTTATGACTATAGTGCAAGATACTCTCCTTTAAATTATCAAGATAAACTTTTTGTTTTTAATTTTTTTTTTCATCATGATGTCTAAACAGTACACGAGAATGCAATTTCACAATTCATGCAATTAAATTTACACATTACTTAAACAATTGTTGTTATGGAAATAAAATTTCTGATTAAAAAACATTTTATTATATTTATATTGTATATTTATTATACATATATATACACGTTATTAAATTTTATATATATATATATATATATATATACACACACACACAGACACACACACATATACAAATATATACATATACACAAATATATGTATATATATATATTTGTATATATGTAAAAAAAAATATGTATATATGTATATATGTAAAAAAACAAACAAACAAAAAAATAAATAAAAACCCAACTGAAATCCTATTAAAATGTTCTATGAAAAGCACACATTTTATAGAATGGGCCATTCACTAGACATTTTAGTACCTTTTCAAATGAAAAATAACATTTGTTAAATTTCAAGACATTCATGACCACCGTTGAAAGAATCCACAACTCCACACTCGCTTTTTCCCTTTATTTATTTGCACATATTAGACAACCAATTTTACATTTTTGATATATGTTTTTAAACCAATGCACATTATGTAAAATTCACTCGTGTCAAAACATGCCATAAAGATTCTGAAATAAATTAAACTGCACATCAGCCCAAATTCAGTATCTACAGACTGGGCATCGCTGCTATGTTTACAAATCTATATACATGAGATATAACAAAACAGCCAACAAAGTGCATGATAACTGTGTGAAATCAAAGACTCAAAGAGGGAAATTAACACTAACAAGTGCTCCTATACTTGATGTTAAAGTTTGGCGTAAATTAACAAATTAAACACTGATAAACAAAAGTTGGCTTCTGTTCCACGAGTGAAATAAATAAACAGTGAATACCAAACACCAGCAGAGGCACATGGGAGAGAAATGAGGTTCATACACCCACTGACAATTTCTGTGAGGAAAGTCACACCGCACGGAGACTGAATTACAGTCAAAGCAGTTACACGAGTGAAACAGTATTTGTGGTGTGCGACTCGTGAATCTAGACACGGTAAACGTTATGTAACTGTGGGATTTTGAGGTGCAGTTTCATACATACAAACCTTTTGAAGCCCTAAAATAGTGGTTGCATCATGCAAACTGGTGACCAGTCAGCTGATGTAACTGGGTTAATAATTCATTAGAGCGCTTTTAAAGGTAGCCGATGTTTCCATGCTACTGAACATGTTTTCTTGGCATTCATTCCAGTAAAAACATCTGCTGACCTCCACATTTAGACCCTTTACTGAAGCTGAAAACAGTGAACATGTAAATCAAGGCTGAGGAGACGTTCAGATCTACCTCAGATCACATACAACCCACACACACACACATTTGCATCAAGCATATAGTGACGTTCACCTCAAAAGAAAATCCCTTTAACGTCTTTTAAATTGTGCGGCACACTGAAGCTGTGGTCTGACTCAGACCTTTGTCGTTTTGCTGGCTTTAGGTGAGATTTCATGAGAACAGAGGTTAACTGAAGCACGCGGTCACAGGAACGGACCCTCACGCCTGACATGTATCTGTCAGACACGCTTGAGGCACGTCATCGCAGTTTCTCTCTCTCTCACACAATCTTTCGAGTGTCCTCTCTGTTTCCACATTGTGTCCAAACTTGTGTGGAGGTCGCTGGGAAAGTCTCTCACACGCTGAGAGGGAGCATGCCGGGAGGAGACACGGTCCGCGGGGAAGCCATGGCCGTCAGGGCACCTGGATCCAGGCCATTCATATTCCTGTGAAGAAAAGAGATGAGCAATACATTAATAAACTGAACATGTATTATAAATCTTCAGTTAAACTTCTTGAGGTTGGGTGATTTGATATAAAAAAAAAAAAAAAAAAAAAGTGTCAGTGATGCACATCAGCAAATAATAATTCGGCTTGTCATTACACCATATTATACTCTCCTCAGGTTTTATAATTCCCAATATCACCATATAACAAATTAACAACCTGAATTAATTATACAACTACTTGTGTGTGAGAGAGAGAGAGAGAGACTGCGATGACATGCCTCAAAGTACAGGTGCATCTCAATAAATTAGAATGTCGTGGAAAAGTTCATTTATTTCAGTAATTCAACTCAAATTGTGAAACTTTTTAGAAAGTCTTATTGTTAGTTAAAAACAATCTAACAAGCCAAAATATTTAATAACCTGTAATATTAATAACACCATTATCTATAGTAATTAATATCTATTAAATATTTCATAACTTTAATAAACAAATGTTCAAATTCCCACAGAAAGCTGTGCAGTTGTGCGGGCCTGGTGAGCAGACAGAATAGAAAGCTAAGCACTTACGTCTTGTCAAAATACGTAGTGTGGAGTGAATGAGAGAACTTGGTGGCGTTGCTGTTGATGAGGTTTCCGTTTCCTGTCGCGTAATTTTTCCTTGCTGCCTGGTCCTTGGCAAAGTTCCTACAAGCAGCTAGTTTAGACTCAAGAGCCTGCATAAAAAGAAACATCCCATGTTTTTCCATTAACGTGCATCTAATTTTAGTCCATTCTGATACGGGAACACAAGTAGTTCTTTCTAAGTGTTAAAGTGAAACGCATGTAGGGCCAGTTTCACAGTCAAAGCATTCAGGAATTTACCCCAACTTTCCGCAGAAGATCACCAACAATGTTAAGGGCTGAGATCCGTGCAGACGGTGTGAGGGGGGAGTTTCCACAGCCAGTGGTCAACGCTTTGGAGAGAGAAAGAAAAAAAAAACAAAAAAAAACAAAAGGTCAAATGGATGTACCTGCTGCCAGTCTGTTAAGAGTGTGACTGAAAAATACTGCATTGAGTTTCAATGGCCAATGCTGTTAAGATAATTAGAGAACAAGGTGACCAATATAATGATAACACATACAATACACAAAATGCTGATACATAATATACATGATACTCAAAATTGCTGAAATTTATTGAATATTTAATTCACACTATTTACATTTTTTGAACATCAATAGCTAAATGACAAATAACACCAACCTTTAGAAGCAATGAAAGGATGCTCCATGTTCTTCCCTACAGGTGTGGCTGGGAGGGACAGGGAGGCCTGCACTGCTGAGTCCATCTTATCCATGTCTAGTGTGGGAGAGCTGGGGGCCGACATCCTGGCAACATCTGAAGTCCTCTCTCGTACTGCCAACTCTTGCCTCAAGTCTACAAGAACATGAATATTTAGCACTGATAAACCTGCACAAACTGAATGTTTTGTGTTCAATTCTTAAACTTGACAGCATCTGTAGTATGCTTATTACCACAGAAAACAGTTTTTTGACAATTCATTTTCAGTCTTTTGACATTTCAGTTTCACTTTCTGTATGGAATAGAGTGAGGGACATATGATATCAGTTTTATTTTTTCCCAAATTCCTTTTTTCTGGATTCCGTTTTTCCCATTTAAATTTTTCTACTCTGTTTTAATGGTTAAATTAAAAAAAAATTATATATATATATATATATATATATATATATATATATATATATATATATATATCAAAAAGTATGTCTAATTAATTGAAATCATCAATTTAACAGCAATTTATTAAAAGCTTAAAAACCATTACATTTTTAAGGCCCTATGAAATGTTTTATTTTGACCAAATTCTGTTTTCCATTGATTTTCTGGAATCCATTTTAATGGTTTCATTAAATTTGAATAATTTAATTAATTGATTTTATAAAAAATATAAACTTTTTTTTTTCCCTGAAAAATACTGTGTATTTACATTTTTCTGGTAAATATTCCTTAAAGAATAATGTTTTAATAATAAATTTATTATGTTCATCTGTTCATATACTCATATATTGAGGCGAAAGAACGCCACACGCACTTCAATATGTGTGTTTTTGTTTAATGGCTAAAATAAAGTCTGTGGTTCACACAAGCTCAAGATATTATCAGGTTTTATTCTACAAAATCAGTAATACCCCACTTGTGATTTTTTTTTTCTTTTTTAGAAAACGCTTCTACTTTTCTCCAAAAAGGTGGCTGCTAACAAGTGTCTAATTGGGACTAGAGGTTGTTGAGACGTTAAACGTTACTGCAACGACACTGCAATCAATTCCCAATGTAGAAATTGAAGTCGTGCCCCATTCGATAAGCCGTTTCACTCGGATACACCTGATAATAGTCAAGAAAAGTATTTCGGCATCACGTCAAATTGAAAAACTATGGGAACGTCAGCTACATTCCTTTAATAGCAATGGAGTGAAATGAAGTGTGGCCTGTAGTAAAGTTTACCTCTAGCTTCATCTTTCAGCCTCTGCACTGAGACCAGCAGAGACTCCTTCTCGTCCAGTTCACTCTCCAGGAAGGCGTTCCGCTCTATCGCCTGGTTTAGCCTCTGTTCAAAGTCCTCCAGGGATGTGATGGTGGCCCTGCACAATGCAGGTTGTCATTTTAAAAATGCATACCTGTAAATGTATCTTTAGCATGACACTTGTACCATGTATTTTGGTCTGTGTTTGTTGGGCATTGGTGACACATAGGCTAGTCTTACACAGTCTAGCAATTCAGGAACTCAGGACCAACTTAGTTTAGAATGACAAAACGATCTTGTTGTGTACCTCTTAGCTCTCTCCAGGTCATCGTTGGCCTGCTCCAGCTCCCTGACATATTTGTGCAGCTGCTCCTTGATGCCACGCGTTTGGACCAGGTCGTCCTCCAGCATGGAGACCTGCTTATAGCTCTGAGCGTACTGCTGCTCCAGTTTCTCCTGCAGTCAGAGACACAGGGGAGACACAGTCTGAGTCACCATCAGAAACAACCTGAACTTTCTGCCAATAGCGGGTGAGAAAACTTATCAGCTATAAACACTTCTTAAAAACCACCAAACTGCATTTTACATATACGTACATATATATACACAATGCTCAAGCTCAAATCTCTTTGTCAACGGATTCATTTTTTCTCACAGTGGCAATAGCGACAAGTCAGTCTCAGTTTCTTGAGGCTATTTTTACTCACATTTTTACTTACATTTGACTTAATTTTTGGTTGAACTGTCCCTTTAATGAGGAGCAAGAAAAGGAGGAATATCAGTACACATGGCAAATCTCCCGACTTCTATCGTAGGGAACCTACTTTATCCACCTCATTTCTTTTATTCTAAATAAGCGCATTGTTTTGGGCCATGGCAAAATAATGAGTGCCCCATATTCTCCAAAACAAATGCAAGGTCAGTGGGCAAAAGCTCCCAGTCTTGCGTTTCTGAGAATGCAATCATTTAATGATCATGTTTTCTGGGACAGCAACAAGATCAAATTTAATTTGTGTGAGGAGACCTTGCACAAATATAAATCACAGTCTCTTTGCCGGGTCTACCTAAACCCAAGCCATTAAAAAGATATTTCTGTAAGGGTCTTAGAGGGACAACTGTGCTATAAGTGAACTTTTCTGCTGAGCCATTAGCCTGCTATTTTCTTCCTCTTCATCCTGACATCCAATTACAGCACACTTGGGATTAAAAGAGACCCTTGACAGCTCTCAAACTGGGCAATGCTGCATCACAGAACAGCACAGCGGCTACACTGCTGACTCTTTACAGATAAATCAGCAGATTAAAGGTGTGCGAAGGTACCTCTGCCATTAGGTGCCTTTGTACCCATAGAGGTGCCAAACTGTACAGTTTTGTAGCATTTTATTTCCCTGCTGTTCACTTACTACATACTCTTCATGCCCATCAGGGTAGTATCTAAAACTTGACCATTGACCCCATATACCTGTAAAGCTTCTATTTTAAATAATCTCTGTTAAGAAAGGCTAACCCTTATAATAATAAGGTATACTTGTGACATTAAGACTTTGACATTGACACACTATTCTCATGAAAATTATGCACTTTTAAATACTTAAATATTTGGCATTACAGTAATTAGGATTTGTTTGGTGAATGTGTTTAATTGAAAATAATGTCACAATGCAAAAAACAAAACAAAAAAAAAACACCAGTTCGAGTCATTAAGATCTAATTTGTTGATAAAATCAGTAATATTGTGAAATATTATTACAATCTGAAATAACTGTTTCTATGTATATTATAAAATGTCATTTATTCCTGTGATGTCAAAGCTGAATTTTCAGCAACCATTACTTGAATCTTCAGTGTCACATGATCTTCAGAAATCCACTTAATATGCCAAATTGCTGCTCAAGAAACATTATCAGTGTTCAAAATAAATGTGCTGCTTAATTTTTTTTTATTTATTTATTTTTGTGTGTGTGTGTGTGTGTGTGGAAACAGCAATACATTTTCTTCAAGTTTCTTTGATGGATTAATGATATTTGAAACAAAAATCATCCCAAAAAGACTACATTTAAAGTAAATTATAATTTTCTGTTCATTTTTATATTGGAATGAAATATGACATGCTTGAGAGGTATCATGAGATTAACCCCAATTTAAATGCTGATTTCTGAATGACCCATTTTCACAGTTTAATTTCCATAAATCTGGGTGGATTGAGGAGGGAGCTTTGTGTTATTTCAAAAGAGCAAAGAAATTTCAGCTCTTGTCCTACCTTGAGTGTGTCCACCTCGCTCCTCAGCCTCTGGTTCTCTGACTGCAGGTCTCGGATGCGGTGTTCAGCCTGACCCAGCTGAGCCTCCAGCTCGGCCTCCAGCTCTCGACTGCCCTCCTGGAACTCCTGCAGCTCCTCCTGAGCATCATGATAACTGCAGATATGCAAACATATCAAAAATCACACATCACCAGTCATCTGGAACAATGGCGGCACATTCATCACATTAACTATGCAATACAATGACACCCAGACTGCAACAAAAGAGCTGACATGCTTCAAGCATTCAGGCCTTGACAGCTGGTTCTATTGCAGATAATGAATTACAGTCACTCAGGGTTGTGGCCATTCAGACAAGAGCCACTTTGGAGGTCCTGAGACCAATTTAAAATAGGACACCCCGTTACCTAACCATGTCCAATAACAACAACAGAATTCAGAATATCAGGAACGTCTCATGGTCAGAAATGATGCAGTTATGAAAAAAGATCAGCCAAATGTTCATTTTGAACCCCTAAAGGTCAGGGGTCACAGGCAGGCTTGAGATGAATAGTGAGGTCTGGCGGCAGGAAATGAGCTCAACAGACTGAATGCATGTTCTTGGTTGTTTTTAGACAGCGTTTCCTAAGCTCTTTCAGACAGGACATGTCCCTTTAACCCTGGTCACTTCCCCCGGCCTCATGCTGTCATGTGCAGAGTGAACCTTAAATCTGTCACCTCAGCCCTCCTTCCCTGAAATACCAGACATGTGTGGGCCTGCCTCCTCAGCACAAAGCATTAAAACACTCACTCAACAACAGGGAGCTGCTCAAATGCACTTTTTCAGTCCTTAATGAGATTGGGAGTATTATACATTACCATTCAAAAGTTTGGGGTCAGTAAGTTTTTTTGTTTTAAAGAAACTAATGCTTTTAATCACTAGGATGCACTAAATTGTGACAAAAGTGACAGTAAAGACATTTATAATGATACAAAGATGGCTATACTTCGAATAAATGCTGTTCTTTTCTCTATACATCGAAGCCTCTATTCACCAAACAGCATATTGTAATGATTTCTGAAGGATCATGTGGAGTAACAATGCTGAAAATTCAGCTTTGTATCTCAGGAATGAATTAAAATGTTAAATACAAATAATGTTAAATACATTTCACTATATTCCTGTTTTTTGCTCTATTTTTGATCAAATAAATGCAGCCTTAGTGAACATAAGAGACCTTTCAAAAATCAAATCTTATTAACTCCAAATTTTTGAATGGCAAAGCATCTACAGGTGCATCTCAATAAATTAGAATGTTGTGGAAAAGTTCATTTATTTCAGTAATTCAACTCAAATTGTGAAACTCGTGTATTAAATAAATTCAATGCACACAGACTGAAGTAGTTTAAGTTTTTGGTTCTTTTAATTGTGATAATTTTGTCTCACATTTAACAAAAACCCACCAATTCACTATCTCAACAAATTAGAATACTTCATAAGACCAATAAAAAAAACATTTTTAGTGAATTGTTGGCTTTCTGGAAAGTATGTTTATTTACTGTATATGTACTTAATACTTGGTAGGGGCTCCTTTTGTTTTAATTACTGCCTCAATTCAGCGTGGCAAGGAGGTGATCAGTTTGTGGCACTGCTGAGGTGGTATGGAAACCCAGGTTTCTTTGACAGTGGCCTTCACCTCATCTGCATTTTTTGGTCTCGTTTTCCTCTTGACAATACCCCATAGATTCTCTATGGGGTTCAGGTCTGGTGAGTTTGCTGGCCAGTCAAGCACACCAACACCATGGTCATTTAACCAACTTTTGGTGCTTTTGGCAGTGTGGGCAGGTGCCAAATCCTGCTGGAAAATGAAATCAGCATCTTTAAAAAGCTGGTCAGCAGAAGGAAGCATGAAGTGATCCAAAATTTCTTGGTAAACAGGTGCAGTGACTTTGGTTTTCAAAAAACACAATGGACCAACACCAGCAGATGACATTGCACCCCAAATCGTCACAGACTGTGAAAACTTAAAGGGATAGTTCACCCAAAAAATGAAAATTCTGTCATCGTTTACTCACCCTCAAGTAGTTCCAAACCTGTATGAATTTCTTTGTTCTGCCGAACACAAAGATATTTTGAAGAAAGTTTGTAACCAGGCTGCTTTGGGGCACCATTGGCTTCCATAGTAGGAAAAAAAAAAAAATACTATGGAAGTCAATGGTGCCCCAGAACTGCTCTGATTCCCACATTCTTCAGAATATCTTCCTTTGTGTTCAGCAGAGCAAAGACATTCATACAGGTTTGGAACTACTTGAGGGTGAGTAAATGACGACACAATTTTCATTTTTGGGTGAATTATCCCTTTAACACTGGACTTCAAGCAACTTGGGCTATGAGCTTCCCCACCCTTCCTCCAGACTCTAGGACCTTGGTTTCCAAATGAAATACAAAACTTGCTCTCATCTGAAAAGAGGACTTTGGGCCACTGGGCAACAGTCCAGTTCTTCTTCTCCTTAGCCCAGGTAAGACACCTCTGACGTTGTCTGTGGTTCAGGAGTGGCTTAACAAGAGGAATATGACAACTGTAGCCAAATGACTTGACACGTCTGTGTGTGGTGGCTCTTCATGCCTTGACCCCAGCCTCAGTCCATTCCTTGTGAAGTTCACCCAAATGAATCGATTTTGCTTGACAATCCTCATAAGGGTGCGGTTCTCTCGGTTGGTTGTGCATCTTTTTCTTTCACACTTTTTCCTTCCACTCAACTTTCTGTTAACATGCTTGGATACAGCACTCTGTGAACAGCCAGCTACTTTAGCAATGAATGTTTGTGGCTTACCCTCCTTGTGAAGGGTGTCAATGATTGTCTTCTGGACAACTGTCAGATCAGCAGTCTTCCCCATGATTGTGTAGCCTAGTGAACCAAACTGAGAGACCATTTTGAAGGCTCAGGAAACCTTTGCAGGTGTTTTGAGTTGATAAGCTGATTGGCATGTCACCATATTCTAATTTGTTGAGATAGTGAATTGGTGGGTTTTTGTTAAATGTGAGGCAAAATCATCACAATTAAAAGAATCAAAGACTTAAACTACTTCAGTCTGTGTGCACTGAATTTAATACACAAGTTTCACAATTTGAGTTGAATTACTGAAATAAATGAACTTTTCCACAACATTCTAATTTATTGAGATGTACCCGTATGCATAAACCATGTTTTTACCTTTTCTAATGTAAATGTGAGTGGTTGATTACGTCTTTAAGACTTGAAGTTCTGTCAAGGGAGCTAAAGGGGCTCATTTGTGCGACTATTTCCAGGAAAGCATGTTTTGCTCCTTCCTCAGCAGGAAATTCCAGGGATTTGAGATCTTCCTGTGCTCCACCAAAGCTCTGGGGCAGTAAAACCACAGCTCAGGAGGAGCATGTGCACGTGCTGAAACTGTGTAGGAGTTCAGAGGCACAGACAGAGACCACCAGCAGACACACGGTCAGCATTAGTGCCAGCACCAACTGTGAGCTCTGTTTTAGATCAGAGACACTCTTAGGCCACTTTTGGTCAAGTCAAAAACACGGCCTGAGCTTTAGAACAGAGGAGGTTACACAGACGACTCACATTCTAGAATTTTTGGGCCTGAAACTACACAAAATAAATCACATAAACCAACTGAAACTTTAAAAAGAAATCAAGCCTACCTACAATGTACCCATCAGCAAAACATGATGTTTCAAGCATGGCATATTTTAATAAAAGAGACAGCCGGAGCTGTGGAGCATCTTCTCAGGTTAACAGAGGGTCTCTTTTGTCAAGGGCAGTGAAAGGCTCTCTGTGTGTTGTGGTATTTTCTCCATTTTTCCATGACAAAAAGTGCTGCAGTCATATTTACAGCTATTCATCACCCGCAGGGCTTGTGATTGTAGGTATGAACAAAGAAACAATCGTTATTGTCTCAGCTAGCCAAAGTTTAACTAAAATACGATGGCCAAGTTTTTAAAAGCCAATCAGTATTTTTTGTCTGAACATAAACGGTTGACTCCCTGTGGCTTTTATGTGAAGATAAACTGCACGCTGTTGTAAAAAGCTCAGCTGGTTGCTATATTTAGTAGTGAATGACTTTGGCCTACCTCTTCTTGTATTTGAGTGACAAGCACTTCCAGTAATCGATTTCCTCGTCTTTCGAGGAGAATTTCGGCATCATCTCTGTGTCCATGGTGGAGACCTGTGGAAGCAGATGGGAATTAGAGCAGTCCTGAGAGACACACAGAGCTTGTTCATTTGCACCTCCTACTGCAGTTTTGTCCCAGTAAAACCACACAAACAGATCACAGGCTGAGGGCCCATAGTGTGTGTCCTCAGTTGATACACATCTAATAACACTTTGTTCACTTGGCTTTCTACCAGGCTCACATGACTTACTTGGTTCTTTACAAACTTGCAGTTTTTCAGGTTGCAGCCTTCAGCATTCACTTTCATTTTTGGGGGGATTTTTACATAAGACTAGTTTCATTCTGGTCCTATGAGGGAAGAGTATTAAAGAAATAGCTCACCCAAAAATTTATATTTTACTTAGAGTCAGCTTCATGTTGTTCAAATCCTGTATGACTTTTATTCATCTTAGAAACAAAAATGAAGATATTTTTAACACAGCCTGAGATATTTCTGTTCCTCTGCTGAAAGCCCATTACACCAAACCATGGACATTTCAAAAAGTTTATAAGGATATTGTAAAAGTAATCAATGTGAATTAAGCAATTTAATCTTTAGAAAAGACACAATCGCTATATGATAGACAGATTTCATTTAAACCACATCTCTCCAGAAACCTTCAGCTTCAAACCAGAAAAGCTTCAAAGTTTTTGTTTTGTGGACGTTTTTTGGTGGGACCGAAATATCCCGGGTTGCATTAACAATGTCTTTTATGTTTGTGTTTTGAAGATGAATGAAAGTCTAATGGTTTTGAAAATTGGAACGACAAAAGGGTGAGTAAACAAATATAATTATAATTTTGGAGTGAACTGTGCCTTCCAGAACACGACTGTCTGATTTCACTTGATTTCTCTGTTGATAATGTTAAAGAAACAGTTCTCCCAAAAATGAAGATCTGTTAATTTCCTCACCCTCAAATCAGTTATTTTATGGTAAAATCATGGATATCCAGTGCAAGATCTCCTTTTGTGTTCCAAGGAAGAAAGAACATATTTCAAATACCATTGAAGTATGTAAAGGAAAACATACTCAGTTTCTATACATTATAAGCCTTTTATAGATCAAACGTAAACCATTTATCACAGAAGGACAACAGAGCAGTCCTTCCATACATAAAAGCTTGCCCAGAATAAGATTAATGGCCATATATATCGTCCTTATAAAACATTAAGCACACTTGGACGTTTGTGCCTCTATAACTCACGTGTGACTGAAAATGACCTCTCATTAACATTCTTCATCCTTGTCTTGTTTCGGGACATCATTTGTTTGACCAGCAGCACAGAGATCCAGTGCTTTCACTCTATTTCTATCATAGATCGTTTTGTATGCAATCGCTCATTAGATCTGACACGATGAAGAGCTGTAAGCCAAAGCCATCAGTTGCATTCAACACAAGGCCTCTATTTGCAACCCAACCTGCAGCAGACAAACCTGTTCGGCTTCTGAAACAGTCAGAAATATTCCAGACATCTCCGCAATTCTCCAGATTCTTCTCCAGATTCTCAGGAGTGTCACATGTTGTGACTGAGCACTCCTAGATTCCCGCTCTAAATGACTAAGAGGGATTTCCAAGCCAAATTACCCATTTAATTAGAAAATAAAACTAAAACACCTACCACACCCTCATTATTGTCTGCTTGCTTGTCGAATTTCTATATTTATGCTAGGTCTGAAACTTCTGAATTAAGATTTCAGGTGATTATTAATGTACAGGATAAATATTTTTAAGTCATTTATTTGACTTGAATGTCACAATATTAAACTTTCTTTGTATTAGGTCAAGTCTGTATGTTTAAAATGCAATTGTTTAATTGAGAATAAGTGTAATACATAAGTACAATGTCAAATAGTTAAAAAGGGCAAAAGATAAATAAGTTTTGAGTTGTGTAATAGTGGTGTCAGGTACTATTCTTATAAAGACCCAACAAATTGTGCCATTTATTGGCAGGCATAATATCAAAGAACAGATTGAGCAATAAATACTGATTTGAATGAAAAATAAATGAAAATGACTACAGATTGCTCTCTAATGTGAAGAAACAACATATGCTAAAGAAACACACAAAATCACAGGTGTACATAATGATACAGCCATCAAAACACAAAAGCAGCAGGGGTTTTCACTCTAGAGCAGAATGGGGTTCCTATGGGATTTGCTCTCCTGAGGGCCGTCAAAACTTCAATTGTGGTCATATATAATGTCTTAAGCCACCACGCAGAGATCCTCACCCCTCCCAAACTGACTCCTGACAGAGAGGCCATCTGTCCGGTCACAGAGCGCCTGTCCCGCACCACAGGACAGTGGGATGGTTCCTGTCTAACGCAATGCTTTCCGCACCCTACACTCTTTGCCAGTAACTACGCACAGTCAGGGGATCAGAGGAAAGGCCAGATTTTTATTTCCAAGGATGACATTATTTCCAAAATCACAATCCAGCACACATCATCCTGCTGAGTAATACATTACAAACATGTGACATCCCCTCAAAGATTAGGGGACGAGATCTGTGCTACCAATGAGTTATCTGACCTGCTTTCAAACAGTGTCCTGTCCATACAGTTATATTTACAGTCAGCTTCATACATGCAAAGAAGTGTATAATGTAACAATTATAGTGTTTATTTATAATATATTTTGGTATGACAACACAGAAATGGCATCAGACGACAAACTAATCTCACAAAATGTAAACAGAACACAAACACAACTGTTGTCATGCATTAAAGGCGTAATTTATCCCTGTATATGTGTGCAAGACATAACGTTAGTGTTTATCATTAATATTACAGCGCAAGATAACTGACAACAGATGAAAGAACCTAATCACATAAAGTGAACAGTGAATAATACAAACACAGTGTTCATGTATTTATAATAAATATCTATGTACAAGACTTAGCATTTGTTTGCTCAGGTTAAGACGTAAGACCAATGACGTCAGAAGACCAAACCAGAAGACGACTAGCGGTCATCGTTTGATTAAATTTAATAATTAATAGTTAGCAAAAACACGCAGAATTCGCTGAAGGCGAGACCGAAACGCGAGCATCTTGATTCGTTGAGAATCGGATAAACCGTGAATCTTTCAGGTTGAGATTTCTCCCGGCAGGCCAGCGGATGTGACCAACATTTACAAATTAAAGTCAATATCGAGTCTGTATCATTTAAATAATTACCATCAAAACTCAATCACCGGCGGTTTAAGTGCTTAGCGATATATATCTGTCGATCAAAGGCGTTTTGGCTGTGCGCCAGAAGAAACCGGCACATGAGAAATCAGGTTTCGGCAACTGTTGGTCTTCACTGGCCAGAATAAGACAGCTTAAGATAACAGTCTGGTTAAATTATAAAGCCTTGCATTTCATTACCGTCCCGTCGAGCACCGGTGTATATTTATGACTGATTAAATGGAAAATGTGATGAGATGTCTACCTTATCATGTCCTACTCCTGAAGCGGCGAACAGGCTCGGTGTCTCCTGCGCGAGCGTCCGCTGACAGAGACGCGCCAACGCGACTGATTTCCCTCGTCAGCTTCCGGTAAGATGACGACACCGCGGCATTGCGTCATTTTAACGTCAGTGAAACGTATTTTCATTTATGATGCATGTTAAGAGCGCTCTGAATCTGACACAGACACGATATGCTGATATCGGTGTGTAATAAAACGGGAAATAGTCAGTCATTCATGTTTCATTTTACAACTGACCGAATGTGCCCTAAAGAAATCACACCACAAGATGGCGCGTTAGGTCTCCAGTATAGATGTAACGTTAATTAAAAAAAAATCTGTTAAATGTAGATTTTATTTAAATCGTTTTCTCCGCTCTCTCTGTCTCTCTCTCTCTTACAGCATTTGGGACTATTAAATAAACATATTATGTTTAGTTAATTACATTTTTTCAATTAATTTTTAATCCCCCCCCCAATCAATTTAGATTATTCAAACGTCTTTGTGTAGCTATTATTGTTTTCGTTTTTATTTTTTTGCCTTTATTAATCTGTTTTCCTTTCTCTCTATAAATGTTTCCTATATAATAGGAATATAATATAATAATATATATAATAATAATAATATAATATAATAATAATAATAACGACAATAATAATAATACCGAAAATAACGACAATAATAATAACAACAATAGTAATAGTAATAATAATTATTTTTATTATTATTATTACTGAAAGTATTTCATAAAATAATGAATGTTTATTCATGCGTTCATTTTTTCCCTTTTTTCCTCTATAAATATTATTATCGTTGATTATTTATTTTTGCTAATTTTATGTATTAAATGTCATCCTCATGAATGATGTTGAATCAAATGATGACCGCTAGTCGTCTTCTGGTTTGGTCATCTGACGTCATTGGTCTTACGTCTTAACCTTAGAAAACAAATGTAGCATTTGTTTGCTAAGTCACGTACATCTCTACATAGCCTATTTATAATAACATGAACACTGTGTTTGTATTATTCACTGTTTACTTTATTATTATTGAAAATATTTCATAGAATAATGAAAGTAGGTTTATTTTCATGCGGTTTTTTTTTTCAATTTATCAATTTTCAAATCTACAGATAGGTTATTTCCATATAATAAAATATTTTCATATATTTCGATATTATAATAATAATAATTTATTCATATTATTGTTGTAACAAATAAATAATAAATAACTAGCATTTATTATTTTTATTGTTATTATTATTTATAATATATTATTATATAATATTATTATATAATAAATTCTATAAATTATAAAATTTATTTTTCTTCTTATAGCAGGCTATAAATCTTAAGCACTGTAGGCTTATGGTATATGTTTAAAAAAAAACACCAAACAAGCGACACTAACACATAAAAAAAAAAAAAAAAAAAAAAAAATACACAGCTGCACTGTTTACATTAAACTGGTTCTAGTTTCTTCTTCTTTCTAGATAACAACAGATCTAGTTTTTCAACATTTCTGGCGTGACAAAGGCTGTGTCGTCACGGTGTCAGCATGTTATCTCACAGGAGTATCAGTTACCTGCGCCAGTGTGTGTGTTCCTGCGCTCCAGCATCTCAAAGCCAGTCGAGGGGATCCAGGTGGAGCTCTTTAAACCGGAGAGACATGGATGAGGAGGCTCAGGACAGCGAGTGTCCGGTGTGTTACGAGAGTCTTTCGGACAGCACCAGGACGCTCAGCTGCGGGCATCACTTCTGCCATGACTGCTTAGCACGAACTCTGGTGAACACCAGCCTGAACGGATCCATTAAACGGGATAATATCATCTGCCCCGTCTGCAGACATCTGACATTCATCACAAAGCTCCACGGATTCACGGTTTCAACGGTTGAAGCTAAAAGGATTGGAAAGACACTGGAGGTACCATCTATACCCACCCCTGTATTCCCTGTTGGGGCTCACACTGGAGGTCTTGGCTGTATCTGCAGGTGTCTAAGGAGTATTTCATGTAGACTGTGTAGACGAAGACTCGTCTGCCCTAAAGACGCTTCAGAAGTGTTCATCATCAGTGAGTTGGGTCGACCCATGATAGAGAGTGATGTTATTGACTTTGGGACAACTTCAGCCATGCAGCAGGACTACAGCAGCAATGGACAGAGGCTTTGCACCATCTCTTGCTGCCTTTTGATCTTAATGATCACTTTCACCTTACTGGCACTGGTGGCTGCCACACTTCCATGGGTTTTGTTGGCTTAAAGTGTTCAAAACTGCTTGTATGTGGTACCTCAAGTAAGATCAATCACTTAAAGACTAGTATATACCATTATTAAGGCATGTGTTACTGAAAAAAGAGATGTATTGATTGGTTTCACAAGACACAATGAATGTTTTATGAAGAACAGACGGTTATTGTGAGATCTTTTCCAAGGCTTGTTCTGGCATGTCTTGTGAATGTCTTGAGGGGAGGCATATGGAGGTGGTTTCCTTGCAAAACAGTCAAATATGTAGTGTTACTTTACAGATAAACAAAGCTTTTGTTCTGGATCTGAATGCACAAAGTTGTTAGTAAAAACAAGTTGATCTTGATCCTGCCATGCTCATCGAGTTACTGTGAGGAGACTGGGTCATTTAGACGTGAAGAAGAAAAGATGAGCTGGTTGTCTGGTTGTCACTTGATCTTGTTGAAACAAGGTGGGATTCAGTTACAGCTACCATGGACACAGCAAGTTTGAGAATGGAGGACGAGGAAGGGTGTGATGAGGCTTTACTTTGAGCTTTTCTCTACGGCTTGCATTGCCTGGAAGGAATGAAACACACCCTCACTTGTCCAGAAATTCTTGTCACACGAGCTATAAAACTTCTTCAGTTCCACCCCTGAAGTGACTAATACCTCACATTCTGCACAAGTTGAGAGTCATTACTTGATTGGAGGGTGTTTCTATGACGTACCTGGACAGCAATGCTATCTCAATGCACTTCAGAATCATATGTGTACATGTTTGTACTAGCTCACCCCGTTGACCGATGTGTCCTCTCTCAGAGATCATTGCTCAGAGGTTGCTCAAGTGATGTTAATGGATTGCTCAGTTTGAAGTATCAGTTTGTCCCAGATGTTTTTTCTTAAAAGTTTTTCGGTGAAATACACGCCAGTGAGGTGTACTGTAAAGGTGCAGTCACATTTACTGCTGTTCGAGTTGAAATCCAGTCATTTCATTGGACCATTTTCACTGTGATGATGCATTTCCATAGTTATTAAAAGCCTGCATCTATTTTTTTTTAAATTTTCATAAAATAATAATAATAATAATGTACATTTAAAACACTTTTGTGTTAAACTACCTTGCCATTAAATTAAATTACACAATGGTTTGAAGTTGATCAAGCTGATCTGCAGCACTGACCAACAGAAAGCTGCTTGGTTTAAAACCGACTTCTGTGTGAGCTTTTTGTCTGTGAAATTTCACAGAAATGTTGCTAATGTGACCGCACCTTAAGAGTACAGAGCTAAAAAATGAATATGAATTACATACCCCACATCTTTTTGTTTTGAAAGTATTAGATGAAAAAAAAAACTTGACTTCATAATAAAATATCTGATTTTTACATATACATTCACTATAAATCTATAAAATGAATGTGGATGTGGATAGTCAACAATTTGTAAGAACTAGAAATGTTTGAGTTTATTTTGAGATGATCATCAGACTTCAGTTTCAAACATCTAGGTTTTCACTCTTTTTCTAAAAACATAAATGATGATCAATATCCTGGCTTCCATTACATAATTTCAGGACGTAGACATTGTTATTGCAGCAGTTCAAGGTGAACACACAAGAAAACAAAAGCACTTAGACCAAAAGTATTACAAATGTAGAGTTTAATATATATCTATGTATTTCTGACATTCTGATAAGGACTGCGGCAGGCTTCACAGTACAGACTGTGTTCTTCCACTGATATGCTAAGCTGAGGAGGGTGATTTACAGGCAGATTTGTACATTAGTTCATTAAGCGGGGGTGAAGAGGGCTGTACATTGTTGGACAATGTGCACTGATCAACTTTTCACCTTTGAATCACCTGTTCACACATCCCTGGTTCATCGTCGACTCCCTTTATTATCTGGTAATGTTTTAATGAACACACGTGATTATCTAAATGCATGCTCTGTCACTCCAACTTGCTGGTTTTCACAGGATGATGTAAATGGGTGATATAGTAACCTAAAATGTTCAAAACAGATGATTGAGAAAAAGCTGAGAAATCTTTAGTTCAGTTTGTCACTGTTATAACTGTTTAAAACAGATTTGTGGCTTCTTTGTATAATTAGTTCTTTTTGAACATATAATTTCATGTTGAAAATGTCAGATAAATTAAGCAATAAATGTATCAGTACAAATTATGTCCTTGTAATAGGTGCATTAGATGACTCTTTTATTTTGCAAATCCCATTTTGAAAAGAAGATTTGTACTATAATTGTACTATCATTTTCTTGATTCAAGCAAGTAATAAGAGAAATTTTGAAATCAAATTATTTTGACTCATTAGTAGGCCTGCATGGAGTCTGTGCCTGTAGATATCTTTGCAGATTTCTGCCCTTTACATGTTGGTTTAACACAAATTTTGACTTGTATGATAATGCTTACAGTACTCAATAAGAATTTAACACATTTCCCATTCAAATTCTGTACTGATTTCCTACAATCAGTGCATAAAATGCAATGAAAAGCATCACAACAAAAGGTCTAGGTCAGGGCATTTCACTCCAAAATCGAAAGAAAAAAATATTATAAAATAAAAATGACAATTTTTGACTATCAATATTTTTTGCATTTTCATTACATTAAAAATTACTATTATACAAAGTGTTTTTTATTTAAATAAGTATCAGTGAAGTACTACACATATTACTATGATAGTACGAACACAATTTAAATATATAATTTGTAATATTACAGAAATTTTTAATTGTATTAATGACATTTGGGAATGATATTGTGCTTAATCATCATGAATATCATTTGATTTAATAATTTAAACTAGTTCATTGTTCTTTAAATAAAGCATCATTTCTTAATTGTTTCTTCTGATTTTGGGGTGAAACATGACCTGTGCAGATTCTGTGTGGGCCAAATCATCAGTTAAAATTATGTACGTACAATTCATGAGGTTTAAAAAGTTCCATCATGGCTATTACATCCATTCTGTTTTGAACAATTTCTTGAACATACTGGATGTTAAACATAGTCACCTGTAAATTAAGACATGAATCTGATGACCTTAATTTACAAATCGCATTAAGATAACATATACCTTTGCCTTTTCACCCTAGAAAAGCATGTGATAACAGATGCAGTATTGAACCAGAATGAGAATGCATGTACATACTGTATAAAACCCTCCCACGTCTTCATTAACAATAACATAAGCATTCATTATGAGCGCTAACAGAGAGAGATGAGCAAAAGTGTCACGCTTATAAAGAAAATAAACCATGCGTCTATTGCAGCTGCTATAAGGCCTTTACTCTAGTGCACTTCCAAGTAAAGGCGAAATCACATTCAGTCAGCACACTCGAACAGACACGACTTCCTCCTCACAGAACACCGCGGGAAACGGCACAGACAGAACCTCACGTACACACGAAACTCGCCGTTAGCTTCAGGTTATAAATACTGAATGTGAGGGCACTTGCAATTATCATTGTGTAATCACTACAACTATAACTCAGTCACCAATAATCATTAGACTATATTTCATCAAGAACACACACTGAGGCATATCACAGATTTCAGCAAAAAAAAGTCCTTTTGTCCCTGACGTACACTAACGCTTATTCAAAGAGAGAAAAAAAAAGCCATGGCTATCCACCGTTGGAAGTAGAGTCCTTCGTATGAGAATGGAGACGGTTCGTTGTGCCCATTCCTTCCACGGGACAGAAGTGAGCTAATGTTTGTTTGACCTTAATAAAGTCCTGTGTTTTTGTACAAGTTCAGACAAGAGAAATTGCAGCATCCAGTAGTCTCGTAGTGCCATCTCAGTGTGGCATCAGATTACGCGTCTGGGGAAAAGCAATGAGTCTTTGAAGGATCTTTAGGGCCTGATATCTTTGAGAAGACATTTCCCTGCCATGTATAAAATCTGTATTTTCCCATTGATTTTATGGCGAGATATGCTATACAGTGGCCCTAAAAAGTATGCGGACACATAGTTCATGTGATGAATGACATCAGTGAGGAAATAACCTCATACATCCACTAAAAGCGACACTGGTCGACTAAAAGTAACTGGAAGAAATGGCTAGTTAGTTAGATCTGAGAGAAGATCGAATATCGTTATTTTGCAGATTCTACACATCACAACTTTTTGGGGCCACTGTATTTTCATTTAGATAATCTACCAGTTTCTAAACAATAGTAAGACTGAACCGATGTTATACGATTAGTGTAATCTGTCGACTTCATATATTTTCTAATAAGTAGCTATACAGTTGATTTATGCTGTTGATTAAGGCCGTTATTGATGAGGTCGGGATAAAATCTCTCTCGGGAGTAACTCTACCTAAACGTCTGCCACATCTGCATTCATATTTCTATTCTATCTAGTTCATGGCTTACAAAAGTGCAAAAAACTCACTTGCTATGTGAACCTGACAAAAAGTGTTCAGGGACAAAATAATACTTAGAACATTATTTCTATACAAGATAAATATGGCATGTCACATTTATGAATATATAATTCATATTTGCCTTTACATTTGTCCTCTCATTGACACTTATCTACACATCTTTATATACAGTATTGGTATATACAGAAGGGATAGTGTGGCACTGCGTTTGAAGCACTTTGGAGGGCATATGAGTGCGGAAAGACAACAGAAAATACACGGCAGTGCATTAGAATAGAACCAGTGTTGATCTCAGTAGTGGCTGCCAAAAGTATTTTATGAAACATTTGCAGGAAAGAGTTTGTGGTGACCCATTTTAGCACAAGCAATGTTTCTGTTTTGCAGGTAAAGGGTGAGAAATTAAGATTTACAGGGTTCCCACACCTTCTGACCAATGAATTTCCATGAACAGATTTCCAGGATAAGGATTTTGAAATATCATTTTATAGAGATCACAAATAAGAAACACTTCAGAACTGAAAAGAATATAGAAAATTCCATGATTTGTTAGAGGGATTTTAAAATTTTCCATGACGCTATTAAAATTCCCTGATATTTTCCATGACTGTGGGAACCCTGGATTTCCTACCTTGCTTTAATGTACTACATTATATTGTATTGGCTCTTTAAGAAAATACACTTTACTGCAGCAGTTGTCACTGTGTTTCTATTACTGTAGTATGTGCATTTCAGAAAGTTCTGATAATGTTCTGCCACAGATAAATACACAAATCAATTAAAATGTTACAGTAAACTGATTGACTCCCTGCTAAGCCCCACCCCCTCAGTTTCTGTTGCTCACTCAGACAAACTTGACTGAATCCACCATAGGAATTAAATGGACATTTCATTTTACCAATCTACATGTTCAGGACACATTATTCAGTTCACCTTATGTGATTCCCAACTTCTAAGATTTGGAAAAGGGGGAAAATTTTTACCTCTCTTTTGTGAGGCAACATTTACTTTTATATTTACAAATTTTGGCAGACACTAGCGACTTGTATTCAAGGTAGACATTTAAATTTTATCAGTTTCTGCTCTCCCTGGGAATCGAACCCATGACCTTTTGCTAGCGCTGTGCTCTACTGTTTGAGCTATAGGCAACAAAGAGTTTAATGTATTCTCTTTTATTCTCAGTTTTAAATGTAATTTTATAAAATTATTTAAACACACAGTCTGTCCATTGATCTACATTAGAAATGAGCACTTGTCTGATAATATAATGGACAGCAACAGTAACTAAGGCCGGATTGGTCAGTAGCGCTTTAAGGCGGGACTTAGCTGAAGGTCAACTGGATTGGATTGCTAAAGCAGTGATTAGTGGAGGTTAGAGAGATTGAGAAAGAAAAAGAAAGAAAGAAAGAAAGAAAGAAAGAAAGAAAGAAAGAAAGAAAGAAAGAAAGAAAGAAAGAGAAAGAAGACCTCAGCACTGCAAAATTAGACTTAAACATGCTATATGCCACCAAGTCATCTACAAAGAGCATAGCATGGACCCTGTTGGGAAAACAAAGACGGCCTACTCTCATACCATGAGGGTGCGTCTCAGTTCGAAGCCTCCAGCAAGACGAAGTGTATGAGGTTCCTTTAAAGTCAGCAGACTGCTCCCTATGTGCATTGTATTGTAATTGCAGCTCTGATAAGGCAGAAATAAAAACATCCCAATCAAACGAAACCAACAACACAACAACAAAACGAAACAGACAGAATCGTTCAGAGAGAAACAGGAATCGTAACACAAAACTCCAGGTTCCTCCAGTGGCAATCTGAACTAAATCCATTCTGTTGCTTTTTTTATGGCACCTGTTGTGTGGTTGGTGTCTTATCGAGTCTCTCATGGAGTATCCGTGACTCAGGGTTTGGCCGAGGTGGGGTTCCAGTTGGACCTCAGCAGGTGTGGGCGGGTTCTGGGCGAAGCTGGCATGCTGCTGGGTGGGCTCAGGGGTCATAGCGTGGTGCTTTGGCCCTCTTCCTCGGACACGGACTCCCCCTCCGGAGAGCTGATCGCAGCAAAGGAGCTCCGACACGGGACTACCCTGAACTCGTCCAACAGGCTGTCCAGATTGACATTGATGGAGGGAATTTCCAAACTGAAGAGATCTGCTACAGGATCATGGGAAATGAGAGCGATGGCCAAGAAAGTGAAGCGACAAGACAAGTTTACAGTACAGAGAGAAACGATGGAAATGGAGATGATGAGGATGTTGAAAACGACACAAGGAGAGAGAAAGCAAAAAGCAATTTCAGTTCCAAGACCACTGTTAGAGGCGAAGTCAGCGAAGGGTGTTGAATGTGTGTTGCAGCAGGAGAGGGGCACATCAGACTGTTTCCTGGCATTCTGCACAGGGATTCTGTTACACTGAGCCATTGAGGAGGAAGGTGAAGTATCTGTTTCATTTGAAATGAAACCTGTCCTGCCTCAGTGCAAAATCTCTGCTATGCTTATATAAAATATAAAGTACTACATAAAGCTTTTTGTAGTTTTTCAGAAAGTAACAACAATAGAATCAACAGTTCACCACAATCAGTGCTGGGGAATGTTACTTTAAAAAGTAACGTGTTATATGTACGATGCTCCTAAAAAAGTAGCTAATTCGATTACGTTGTTACCTTTTATGGAAAGTAACGTGATACTTTTGTGTTACTGTGTCCCGGCATCAAGTAGCCAAGGCTCTCTGTCTTCTAGAATGGTGGTTTCCTGCTTGGCTTGTAGATATTTTAGGTAATTTTGCTGTGAAAAATATTTGTCCCCGACATGATTTGCCCGCAACAACAAATATAGCATGAAACAGCATTTATGGATGTTTAAATGTCACACAAAGACTGCGTATGTGTTTTTGCACAGGAATTACAATTACTGGAAACAATCCATTACACGTGTCCGTTTGTAACATGCTTGTTACAAATTTTAAGTTGATTTTAGTATGCCATGTATCTGCAACAGAATTTAGAGCCTTAATTTAACCGTGTAAAGACACTTTACGTAAGTTACTTGTAATTGGATGTTTCCAGTTGTATCAGATAAATAACAGAGAAGTAACATTACTTATTACTTATGTTCCATTACCATTACATGTTACTTGTTACACTGTTATGTTACTTATGCGATGTTATCTTTACATGTCACTTATGCGCTGTTATCTTTACGTATCACTTATGTGCTGTTACTGTTACGTGTTACTTAGAAACAGTTACCGTTATGTGTTACTTATGCACTGTTACTATTACGTGTTACTTATGCGCTGTTACCATTACGTGTTACTTATGTGCTGTTACCTTTACATGCTACTTATGCACTGTTACCATTGCGTGTTATGCGCTGTTACAATTATTTTTATGTAATTTTTGCCAAACAACACTAAACTTGTTACGTGTTACATGTTTGAAAAGCACCACAGCATAAACGTAAAAAGTAACACGTTACTTTACTTGAGACGCGACAAGAAATATGCGCACATAATGTTATGTTACTTGTAACGTTTTACCCCCAACACTGACCACAATGAACAAAATACTCCACACATAGACAACAAGATGGGTGCAAATTGAACATAACGTTACATTAAGAACCTTGTCAGTGGACTATGTGGATTGGTGGACTGTATCTGATTGTGATGACCTCCCCTGTGTAAGAATGAGATGGACGCGGATGGTGTAGTCACGACTGCGGGGTGGGGCGGAGAGTTGTGCTGTCGTCCTGCGATGGACTCGACTCAAAGAGAGTTTGGTTGGGGTTTACCTGGGCCCACCTATGTGGTGGTGGGGACACTGGGAAGGGGAATGGATCACAATTTGAGGTCAGGGCCGGAGGCGTTGAGATGAACTTCGTAAGTGAAGACGTTGGCAAATGTGTGATGTTGCTCAGAAAAGTAAGGCCATAAGCCATGCATAGACCAGTCTGACACCATGCACAGACTACACTGACAGAATGAAGAAGCCAAGGACAGCCCCACGACTGGGAGAGAATGACAGAGCCGGAGAAGGAAGTGTTACGGTATGACACAGAGAGCAAGGCTGCGGTAATGGCCCCAGATTCAGCCACAGCACCAGGCCAGATGGTGTGAGATGAGGCTATGGCACGGGCACAGCAGGTTCTGGCTTACCCTAAATGTCCCCCTCACACTCAGCCCACACTCAGTCCCTGGCCTCACACAGCTGCAAGGTGCACAATGATGACAGGGGATAAAAGAGTCATACATCAATCAGTGCTCAGGAGAATGACTGACAGACACGCCTCACATGAGAGAACATACAATCAGTGCCATACAGCGGGCCACTAGAATGATACAAAGACCACAAAACCTTACTTTAGAGAAACAGTCTCACACTGAAGCTGAGAAAATAAGTAGAGGGCTCATACTGAACTGAAAGATGAAGTGTGTAATTCTTTGCATGTAACTTCTTGGTTAGTCTCACGTAGCCAGAACTTTGACTTGCATCATAAAGTCTGGTCAACATAGCAGTTTTTAACATGACCAACCTAAGCTCATTTTGTTTATATTTTGTCGCTTAGGGGCAACTTTATGAAAAAAATTGGTGGTAAATATGACTGCATCTTCAGTTCTGAAAGTTCAATGTGAAAGTCCAATTTGAAGCAAATCCAATTGGATTTGATGATTTTCAGCAAGTGCTTGCCATTTTTTTCAGTGTAACAAATTTGAATACCTTACGAAATCTGTGTGGGAAAATCTTTCACCCTTGTGTGTAATTCCTGATGGCATGGGTTCCTATTGAAATCCCAGCCTAAGTACGCCTAAAACAGTAAATGTGACCACACATGTACTCCTGAAAGCCGAAAGCAAAGCTACCTATCAATTTGAAGTTGACGATTTTCTGCAAACGCTTGCCAGTTCTTGCCACATGACTAATTTAAACCCTTTGTGAAATCTGCATCTGGATATCTCCCGCCTGGATACTCCTGATCGCATGGATTCCTATTGAAACGTCTGGACCCTTGAAAATTCGCTGAACAATGGTAAATGTGACAGCACCTGTACCCCTAAAAGTTGAAAGTAAAGCTAATCAATCAAATTGGAGTTGTTTTTCAGCAAGTTCCCGCCAGTTTTTTTTCACGCAACCAATGTGTGCTCCTTATAAAATTCCCATGAAGACATGGTTCAACATCACATGTGATTCCCGATCACTTGGATTCTTGTTGAAATGACTGGATTTCACCTATGAAAATTCGCTGAACCATGGTAAATATGATGGCACCTTCAGTCCCTGAAAGTTTAATGTAAAGCTAGCCAATCTAATTGGAGTTGAAGATTTTTAGCAAGTACTTGCCAATTTTTATTCTTTTTTTACACCCTAAAGAATGAAAACTCAGTTGCTCTTTTAAAACACTGCTTGCTTTGTTTGGGTGGTCCGACACGTCCAACAACTTCTGGCTCAAGTAATGGCATGAAACTGGTAAAAGACTACCTGTGTGTGGTGGAGCAGAAGAGTCGGTGGAAACTCTGTATGCAAAATCATTATTTTTACAGTGCCACTTGTGGTGCAAAAATTACACACTTCATTTTATAGTAAAATATATTCAGTATGTCCCGCTTAAAGTGATTTTCCTTTGTTTTCATGAGCTAAAATATAATCCTAGGGATTGAAAAATAATTATCATTCTATACATCTCAAAGGCAACTGAATCTATGGGCACTCCATATTTAAGACAAATGTCTTCACATTTCATTAGGGGATCTGACTCCTTAAAGTCCATCGCCTGCGTAGGACGGAGAGACAGACAGTTTGAGAGAGGGAGGCTGGACTCCAACTTGTGATGTTGCCACTGAGGCATGTTTACCTGTGGACATGCTCTCCCCGGGGGACAATCCGTCAAGTAGACCCTGCTCCAGGGGCTGGGGGTTCGTAGGGGGGACGGTGGGTGGCTGGGGAGGGGGTAGACTGGGTCTCTGCCTGGGCTTTGGGGTGGGTCGGGACTTTGTGAGTGTACCAGTCAGAGAGGGCGGCGAGGATAACGTATGGGCTCCCCCTAATGGGGTCTGGCCAGGGGAAGAGGTGGGCGCGTGTCCAGGGGGACAGCCCAAACCGTATGGGGAGGGGGTACTTGGGGGAGTGGGGGACAGGCTAACCGGAGACGGCTGACCTGTGGATTGGTCTGACATCCCCCCCGACTGGCCGTAGGGAACCTTGGGTGGCACAGGGGCCAGTTTCTTAGAGGCTGTAAGGAGAGAGAGAAGACAAAATCAAATATGAATGCAAGTAACCTTTACTCTACGATCCTGTTTACACCTGGTATTAACATTCATCTCGGATGATCTGATTACAGATACAAAGTGCTAAGGTGAAAAATGGGTGCAATGCATCTTGGGATTTTTTTTTTTTTTTTACATTTAACGACTCTAAACTAAAAATAAATATGATTTTTCCAAACTAATAAGGTTTTCTTTTCAAGAAATTTTAATGAAGCATTTTCTTCATTTTATCACTCTGCCATTTTTTTTAAATCTATGCCCCCCAAAACATATCAAATTAATTTGAATTCAGAAATTAAAAACATGCTAATCATAAAGGAGGTGTATTTAAGTCACTGTACCTATATTGCTTTTCTAATGCAACTACCTACCAACATAACTCTAAACTAAAAATAAATGTAATATTTTCCTTACACCTTGAACGCATGTGAGTGCACACATCTTAATTATTATTTTTTTTCAAGACTTAACATCTTAATATCATTTTCCCTAAGTAAATGTAAAAAACAAATGAAACAGTTAAAATATTCTTTTTCCAAGAAAAATATGTTTTTTTTTCCCTAAACTAACAAGGTTTTCTTTTCAAAAACTGCATTATATTAATGAGGCTTTTTCTTCATTATATCAAGACTGTTCACCCTGAAATTTATTTTAAATTTGTGTCCCCCAAAACATATCAAATGAATTTTAATTCAGAAATTAGATGACAAGGCGTATTTAAGTCACTATATACTGCTTTTCAAATGCAGCTGCACACCAACATAACATTAATCACTGTAGCAAAACAAGCATTTTACTAACTAAAATAACTATCCCATTGTAAAAAAATAAAGTCCACCTATATCCACATACACAAGACTGATGTAGTAAGTGATGCATGTTGTCACAAAATCACCTTGACAGAATCAGAAACGTGTTATTACCAGATGCATACAGTGATCTGTTCATCCAAGCCAAACATTATAACAGGTTTAAAGAGGATTTTATCTGTAGATTGAATGAAAGAGGAATCCCGGTTGGACGAACCTTTGCGTAAGGTGTGGGGGCTGTGCTCAGCAGAGTGGGGAGACTGGCTGTTGCTCTGCTGACCGCTGACAGGGGGCACTGTTGCTCCTGATGCCTGCACAGACTTGTAGCTAATCACAGGAGAGAGCTCCTTGCTCTTCAGAGTGCTGGAGAGAGAGACAAACATGACTGCCTGCCATCAATCTGCACCCACTGTATCATTAATGACTAACAGTGTGCAAGGACCCCTCACGTCCCCCGTCATCGAAACTAATAACAGCAACTAAATAACGTCCTGCTGGTTTGGATTGTGTCTAAACGCACCTTGACATAATATTATTGTCATGGTAATCGAACCCATGACCTTTGTGTTGCTGGCGTCATGCTTTACCAGATAAGCTACAAGAACATAAACAAAATGGTGACAAAATTGATGTTACATTTTTGTTGTTGCTGAAACATCCACAACTAGAATCTGCTTTCATGTGGGTGTGATGTGATTTTTTTCAAAGACATGTGAAGGTGGATTTACACCGAGTGTTTCTCATGTGCGTCAGCAGGAAGGGGATTGAGTGTCCTTGCCCAGCAAACACACACACACACACACACACAAGCAGCATGTATCTTTAATGTAACTGAGCATGTGGAGCTTGTTTTTCACTCTGACAGCTCTATTCAGGCGCCTCTCTGCTAAACTCTGGGGAAGATAAATCTATGTGTATACATGGACACATGAGTCCTCTACATCTATATCCGTGCAGACATGCAGAGAATGATTCTGCAATATCTGCATCTATGTGACTATGTTTGGAATGAATCTGTCAAATCTATGAATCAATCTCTGCAGTTCCCTGCGACTTTTGAATGAAGGCTCATGAGGGTGGATGGGGAGGGGAACCTGTGCCATTGCAATACACAGTCAACATAATTAGTTAAATGGCAAATACTGATGCTAAGTGCTTCTAATAAAGATCTTGGAGAGATCTTTATTGCATTGATGGTGTCTGCATGTGCAGCAAGCAATGGGAATTCATCTAATTCCACTGACATTCCTGCAACCTTTCAAACAACCCGGGAGACTGACGGTCCAAAAAAAGAGCATTCATACACACAATTCCCACCTTAATTAAATTTATGGCCTACATTGCATTGCATTGCTACAAATGATTGAATTCTGATTTGATTTTGGTAGTTGTTTCAGCCTTATGATGATTTTACCAGTGCATTTGGCTTTAGAGTTCTCAAATTCAGATGGTTATTAAGTAGGGAAGACTTTAATCTTGCTGAAATTATTACATTTTATGTGGCCCTCTTTACTGGATGTCTTTTGCTGTGTTTCAAAATCTAGTGAGCTGCCTTGTTGTCCTTCTTGTCAGCAGCTTCCTAATTGTAACTGAAATGAACATTGTAAGTGACTCATCTGAAATGCTTTTCATAGGCACCATCTCTGTAAACCAATAAAATTATAGTTTGTGGTTTTTAGTTGAAAATTTTGGCGAACAATGGTAAATGTGTCCGTACCTTTAGCTTCGTATATGTTAGTTGTATTCCTAAAAGTTAGCAAAACAAACTTTGAGTGGATACACATTTAAAATTGTAGTATGTGTCTTTAGAGAAAATGAAGTCAGGGACCAAAAATATTGCAACCTGGTCTCATGATGAAAACCTACCACTGGGAACTTTTCGCAAGACGCAAAATACTTACCGCCATGTAAGTTTCGTGACATATTCAATGTGAAATTTCGACTGGGTGGCGCTAAAAGTGTGTTAAAACCCCCCCTTGATTTGAAATGTCCTTTGAGTGACGCTATAACTTTAATGCTCCATGACATTTTAAAATAACGTACCATCTGCGCTACATCTAAACCTACCCGATAGTATGAACAAAAGCGAATGTCATGTAAAAACGCAATCGCAAGCATGCCGTTTTAGCTTGTTTTTCGATCTCTCATCTTTTAGCTCTTTCATTGTGAGTCATGTTTTTCACGGGATTCGTACCCAAGGATTCCGCATCCTAAGTCCAGTTCTGTGCCAGCTGAGATACTGAGCAAGCTTGTTACGTACGGAAAGTGAAACATATGGAGCTATAATCATAACTGTGTACGAAAACGATTACAAGTGCTCACTGTTTTACCGCCTCTAGTGTTCATTTCTGTTGGAAATTGCAGTGATATGTAGTTATTGGTACGTAATTCGTGTCATGCCAAAAAGTTCCCAGAGGTATATAAATTTAAGGACTTCCCAAAATCAATTGCAATGATATAATCTGATTGCCACTTACAATTATTTGGTTCTTACAAATTCCATCTAAGTAAAATGCATCCATTCTGATCATGTCTGACACTATAGAGCACTGCAGTGATAAGTTAGCCCTTACAAAGAGTTGTAAGTTAGCCCTTACAAAAATTAACCATGGTTTTATTATAGTAAAAGTGTAATAACCATGTTTTTTGGCATATTGATTACCATGTTTAACCACAGTTTTACTACAAATACCATAGCTAAACTATGGTTAGTGTAGCAAAACCATGGTTAATTTGTGTTACCACGGTTTAACTATAGAAACCATAGTTTTTTGGTTTTATTTGTAGTAAAACCATAGTTAATTTTCGTAAGGGATTACTGACATACAAACACACAAGAGACTCAACATTCACCGTTCCTCTAATAGAGTGCTGCAGGGATGACATATTTTTGCAGGTGAAAACCCACAGTTCCTATATAGGTTAGTGTATGTTTAAGCTTTTACTTCTGATGATAGTATTTAGGCTTTAAACGCCTTAGTGAAGATTATTCTGTAAGAAACATAAACTTTTGTTGGCCACAGAGCTAATTTTCTGCAATACGGAATTTGCTGAGCAAATAAGTGGCATTCGGATTTTGGAATTTCGGATTTAAGTCCTTAAATTTCTATTTTCCAAAGCTATCTCATAAGGCCAGAATCTGTTTCCTATTGTTTGGAGGAGTCTTTGTGTTAGGAGAGTTAGGATGATGACTGAAATAGATGCCTAGGTGGGCAGCTCATTAGGTTTTGGAACAGAGCTGGTGTTTTAATGTTCATGCACATCAGACACAACTCATGACTCAATGTCACAATCAATACATTCATAAGCATAATACATTCATGTCACCATATGCAGCTCCACTGATGTATTTATTTCTACCAGAGTTATTATAGTGAAAACTAAAACTGAAACTAAAACCATTAAAAAAAAAGTTAGTTGAAGTAAAATAAACGTTAACTGAAATTCAATAAAATTAAAAAAAAAAAAAAAAAAAAAAAAACTTTTGTTGCCAATGCAACTAAAACAGCTAAAACTGAAATAAAAATACATAGACATATTAAAATATCTACTAAAAACACAACAAAATTACTAAAACAAATTAAAATGAAAACAGAAAATAAGAACTGATTCGAAATAATATTAAAAACTATAAACCTATCTCAATGACAGCACTGATTTCTACTTGAAGGATCCACTTTCACTAGACGCCAGTAACATCCTCAATTGTTAGGCAACCTCAGGCTTCCCCGGACAATGAGAATGTTACGGAATCTGCGTGATGGAACTGAAAAAGCAATAACATTACAAAGCAAGTTTCAAAAACAAGATGGAAAAGTGGGAGCCAGTATGGAGTGATCTGAGGTGAGCGCTCAGACAGTGTGGGGAGCCCTGATGGCCGTCACAGTGTGTTTTGCGAAGGCGGGGTGGCCGCAGGCAGGTGGTATTTACCTAGTCAGCCTGGGGGGTCCTCTCTCGCGGGCACATGGACAGGCAGCCCACGGCGGGGGGGCGGAGGAGGGGAGGCTAGGGGGGTTTCCGAGGGACACGTCGTGGCGGGTCAGCACGAGAGGGGTTTTAATGTAGAGGGGCGAGGCACTGGCGTCAGGCGGAGCGGCATGCGGCGCGTCACACACAGGGCCATGTTTGGGAAAGTGCAGGCAGCTAGGCTTGGGGTTGGAGTTGATATCGAGTGAGGAGGAGGAAGAGGAGGAGGAAGAGGATGGGGGTGGCTGGGGCTGGGGGAGGGGAGGGCCGAAGCCCACCCAGCGCAGGGGCGGAGGTGGGGAGCCGGGAGGCTGGGACTCGGGACCGGGGGCGACGGGCCGAGTGCAGGGAGGGGGCTTGGGGTAGAAGTGGTGAGGGCCGGGATGGGAGGAAGAGGACGAGGAAGGGTACGGAGGGGGTGGCCGCTCCTCCGCGTGGGACGAATAGACATGTGAGGAATCCGGCTGATTGGGCGACACGTCGTCTGAGCTGCAGATATTGAAAACAATAAAGAGCAAACACAGGAGAGACAGCTCTGGTCAACTGCACACGCATGACAGCGCAACAGGAAAGTGGATGCTTAGCTCCAGCTGTGGCTCGCTAGCGTTATACAATACTAATAATACTCTCTGGATCCTTTGGTCTGCATGTGTGTCTCAAGCTGGTATGAGCATTTAGCCAGTTTAGTGCGCGGCGATGAGCGACAGGTTTAGCAAACAGCAAGCTTAGCAACGAAAAAACAGGCGCCATCCGACTCCACTGGGAGGAGAAGCACAGCGATGCATTGCAATTAAAAACGAAAACAGAAAATTACACTGAAAATGACCTTGTGTCTGCGCACTGCACCGAGGCAAGAAAAAAATCTCTTCGAACAACCAAACGTCAGAGAGTGTTTGGTGAAAAGCGCTAAAACCAAGGTCGCTAAATACAGTGAAAACCCAGAGCAGTTAAACACAGACACAAAAACCCTTTCGTTGCCTGAAAGAGTGTCAGAGAGGGGAAGTAAGCCAGTCAAATCATCAGCCATTGCAAACCCTAAATACAATGACTGAACCATGGCGTGACCTTCGCTTCATTATTGTATGATTTACGTATGGGTTGATTTTAGTGATATTAAATGAATAGGAAGCCACAGCAAGAATGTCTTACATTCATGAGACCAATCCTACCAAACTGTGATGGTTTAACCACACTAAATGATCATATAGGCCTGTACACACTGCAAAAGCGACAACTGCATTTAAATCCGGTAGTGAATCCTCTAAATTATCGTTTTGGGTGTGAACGGAATACAGGAGTCACTCCTGAAATGACATGCCAAAGAAACATACTGTAAGCAAAAATACAGTAATAGGCTATTGTGAAATATTATTACAATTTAAAATTTATTTTAATATACTGATAAAATGTAAATGTAATAAATAATAAATGAAATGTAATTATTAAATGACAGTTACTTATGAAAAGCTAATGATTACAAATGGGGTTACATCAGAATATTTTCACATACACCCACATACAGATTTAACTGATTTCTTTACCAAAGTGACTGCTCTAAAATATGAGACACAAATGTTTCAGGAGTTTAGTACACAGAATAGGACACATGCTTATTCGATAACTATTTTATATGGGTTTACGTATATGCTTTATTTTTTTTAAGATTAACTGTTTTTTTTTTCTTTCCCCAAGGCATTGTTAGATGACAGTGTTTCCTGCCCTAGCTGTGCAAAGATTTGATTTCAAAAACAGGATCATAAATATTAAACTATTTCTTGTTATTATGATTTTAACTCTGTATTTAACCTCAGAACGATCTCAAAGTAAAAAAGTGCTAAAGTCTGATTTTGTGGTGGCTGTGCGTTAAAATTTAATTTTTATAATCTTAATTCAAGTGAAGAAGGATTTTGAAAGTCTGACAGTAATCCGTGTTGAGTACTATTGTAAGGTTAACCCTGCCTGCTTTAAATGTTTAAAAATGATTAACAGGTGAAAATATTTGTTAGAAATTTAGAGAAGTAATCAAAAAGTAATCAAATGTCATCAGTTACATTAATAAACAATGTTGGGAAGGTTACTTTGGAAATGTAATAGTTTACAGATTACACGTTACCTTATTTAAAATGTAATACGTAGTGTAACTATTTCAATTACTATATTAAAGTAATGGAACTAATTACATTTGAGTACTTTTTGATTACTTTTCTAAATTTCTAACCAATGTTTTCAACTGTTAGTCATTTTAGTCATTCAACCAGGCAGGGTTAACCTTACAGTAGGACTCAACACTGATTACTGTCAGACTTTCAAAATCCTTCATCACTTGAATTAAGATTATAAAAATTAAATTTTAAAGCACAGCCACCACAAAATCAGACTTTAGCACCTCTTTTTACTTTCAGATAGTTCTGAGGTTATATCATATCATAAGACATATTTTAATAGTTATGATACTGTTTTTTTAAATCTAAACTTTGCATAGCTGTGACAGGAAACATTGGCACATAACAATGCCTTGGAAAAAAAACAGTTAATCTTAAAAAATAAAGCATATACATAAACCCAAATAGGAAATAAAACAGTTATCAAATAAGCATGTAACTAGTTATTCCCCAACACTGTTAATAACGTAAGTGAAATAGTTACACTATATTACATTTTAAATAGGGTAACTTGTAATCGGTAAGCTATTACATTTTCAAAGTAACCTTCCCAGCACTGCTAATATGCTGATTTGCTGCTCATTTCTTATAACCATCAATGTTGAAACAGCTGTGCTGCTTGAAACTATGGAAACTATGATACATTGTTTTCAGGATTCTTTGATCAAAGTTCAAAAGAACAGAAATTTATTTAAAATAGAATTTGTAACTTTGTTAATATCTTTACCATCACTTTTGATCAATTTAATTCATCCTTGCTGAATGAAAGTATTAAGTTCTATCAATTCCCCCCCAAAAAAAGTCTAACTGAACGCAGGCATTCGAACGGTAGTGTACCTTTTTCCCTGAGATCTTCTTGCCTCGCATCGGGAGAAGAGAGACTCGTACGGGCTTTTAATTACATTACAAGAACTAGTTGTTAAATGTGGTTAATTTGGTTGCAGAATGCGAATGTCACACAACTGAAGTCTGTGTGTACAAAACAGGATGAAGAACTCAAAAGAGGACTGACAACCGTATTTAGCTGCAGTGTGTACACGGCCATACTGACTGCACTACTGTATGTAAAAAAAAAAGACTGACTTCTATTTATAGATAAAGACTCAGTGAAGCAAAAAAATAAAACATTAGGTAGAACAAGGAAAGCATGGAAGAGCAGAGGAAATGATGTCATTAATACCCAAATGCAGGGAAAGCAAAAGAATTAATTGCTGAATGGAAAATAATGAGATCACAAGTTAGTTGATGCAACAAGTTCTACTGTGAAATGCATATACAGTACATTGAAATGACAATGGAAAACATGTAGAGGATGATGGGAATCTTGTGTTGTTGTTTTTTTTTACCTGCCCCTGTCTCCAGGAGGGGGAGTGGGGACTGGAGATGTGGCCAGCTCACCAGGCTGCTCAGTGATCAGGGTGTCCGCAGGAGAGCCGGGCGGTTGTGCGCTGGGAGGTGTGGATGAGGATTTGCGGGCCAGTGTAGAGGAACTTTTGCCCTTCACCCACGATGTGTCCATCACTCTGACACCCACACTGCCCACATAAAGACCCACAAACCATCAATCACAACCACTGCAGAAAACAACATCTAGATGTACTTTACACAAACGTTAACCCTCTGATGCATGATGCCATCTTGGGTGACTTTTTTTGACCATTACCCATAATTCTATATGACTGTTTTCTTCATCTCAAGTGTTTTTTTTTTATTTATGATGTACTATTACAATTTCAAAAAGACTGACAAAAGTGGTGAAGGTCATTTGAAAGAGAGGCCAGATGTGTAACTCTCTAAATTATGATATTCTTATAAAAAAAATAAAAAAATAAAAAATTCTTTAGAAAAAGAAAATGGTTTTGTCATTTATTAATAAATGTTTCAGAGGGTTAAACAAACACTTTATAGTATCTTGCATCACATAAATAGACAATAGAATATGATTTGGATTCAAATTTTGATTAATATACATTACCGTTCAAAAGTTTAGGGTTGGTAAGGTTTTTTAATGTTTATGAAAAATAAGTCTCTTATGCTTACCAAGACTGCATTATTCGATCAAAAATAAAGTACAAAACAGTAATATTGTGAAATATTATTACAATTTAAATTAACTGTTTTCTATTTTAATGTTTTTAAATGTAATTTATTCCTGTGATGCAAAGCTGAATTTTCAGCATCATTACTCCAGTCTTCAGTGTCACATGATCCTTCAGAAATCATTCTAATATTCTGATTTGTTGCTCAATTTTTTTTTTATTATTTATTATTAGCAATGTTGAAAACAGTTCTGCTGCTTAATGTATTTTTTAAATATTAAAATATATAATATTTTTGTAATATTAAAATATTATTTATTCAAAATAGTAATCTTTTGTAACATACAGTAAATGTTTTGTACTGTTGCTTTTGATCTATTTAATGTATCCTTGCTTAATAAATATATAAATAAATGAATAAATAGATAAATAAATAACCTGACCACAAACTTTTGAATGGTAGTGTTTTTATATTTGAACAAACATGCATCACTTTCCTGTTAAACAAGACAGAAATGGGTAACACTTTATTTTAAGGTGTCCTTGTTATACATTACATGTACTTACTATTGTAATAACAATAAATTATTCATAATTACATCCACGTAATCCTAAACCAAACCCTAATCCTAATCCTAACCATATTGTAAGTACATGCAGTTAATTATTACTCAGTACTTACACTGTAACAAGGACACCTTAAAATAAAATGTAACCCAGAAATGTAATGATTGCTAATTAAGTTATTTAAAATGTTACCAAAAACAAAGTCACAGTATAACAGAAAAGGTGGACAGTACCTTTGAATTTTCCTAATGCTGCGTTAAGTGTGGATAAAATAATGAGTTTAGAGGAAACACAGTGAGTTTACATTTAACAGTAATGTCTGTAGAGTAAGCAAAAGTAAATGACATGAGGACAGGGGAGGACAGCCTAATGAGAACTGTGTAGCATACAGTGGGGGACAAATGTAGTTTGACAGTGTTTGGAGGATCAGGGCAGTCCAGAGGTGAGAACATGTCAGCCTAAATGAGCAGCTGGCACTCTTGCCTGCTGCGAAACCATTAAGCCTCATTTGCTCTAATTGCTTTTACCCCGAGAGCTGTGGACATAAACAATCAGACACTTAGCCTCCCCTTTAACAAAACACATCAGTCCTAAAATACAGTGGATCAGAGTCTCTAATTGTTACGTAATCTAAAATATGGGGCATTTTAATGTGAGGAAACAGGAGGGAAACACATTAGAAATGGCTAGTTGTCTTGGAAATATTCATATGAGATTAAATATGAACATTTAAAAGCTAAAGCTTCCAGAAAAATATCAGTAACTCCAGAAAATATCATAAAAGTTTAAGTTAAAAAATGCATCATTTTGCCAAAGATGCATGTTTCCACCACAGGATAAGACGATTAAAAAGGTAAAAACTTAGAATTGTGAGAAATGAACTCAGAATTCTGACCTTTTTCTTGCAATTTCAAGTTTACATCTCAACTCTAAGTTTATGGGCCAGAATTACTAACAGCTTGCGCCAGCTCAAACTATCTTTTGGCGTTCAAATAGTACTGTCAGGATTTGCTAAAGACGCGCAGTGAAGAATTAGCACTGAAAAGACATAGACACAGTTATTTTTGCGCCTGAACTTATTGAATATGTATTTGTAGGAGTTTCCCTTTCAGATGCAAAACTTATGGGAGGAGAGTATTAAAATGAATCACGCAATGCGATTTATTAATGTTTGTGCTTGTCAAATTACTGGTATTTGCGCCATTATTTAATCCCCTAAAAAAGCATGTCTTAATGCAGATGGTAATTTGCGCTGCTCTTGATAGATTGCGCTGTTTATTATGGAAATGATCTGGCTGCGTCTGTGTTCTTTAATGTGCGCATTTTCAGTAAATCACACGCAGAATTTTCCCCTCCCATCGCCACTTTTATGGAATTGCGCTCTAACGCTGACTTTACATCTCGCAATTGTGGTTTTTGTTTCAGCTACAGAATTAAAAAAAAAAAAGGTAATTGCGACTTTTTAATCTCAAAAATTCAGACTTTTTTTTCAGAATTGCGAGTTTATTTCTCTTCTTATGAGTTTAAATCTCATGGTTCTGACTGTTTTCCTCAGAATTTTGAGTTTACATCTCGCAATTCTGTTTTTTTGTTTGTTTGTTTTGTTTTGTTTACGGCATGGAATTAAAAATTAAAAAAGGTAATTGCGAATTTTTACCTCAACAATTCAGACTTTTTTTCTAAGAATTGTGAATTTATATCTCTCATTTCTGACATTTATTCTCAAAATTCTGAGTTTAAGGGCCAGTTTTACTAAACGGCAAATTAGCATGAGAGCGCAATTCCAAAACAGTGCAGATGGGCGTGGAAATTTCTGTGGGTGATTTACTAACAACGCGCAAATTAAAGAACAAAGACGCATTTACATATCGACCAACGCAATATACCAAGCCCAGCGCAAATTAGTGTAGTTGTAAATAAAAAATAAAGAAGTCACAGTACATTGAAACGAACCGGAGGCCAAAAAATGAAGAGTTGCAAGAAGTTTTGATAGACCTGGTATTGTGTGACTCCTAGTTGAGGGTTCCAAGTTGTCTTTTATTTCCTGAAGCAAATAAAAAGATAATGTGTTCTTCTGGCATTCCAAATAAATTGCAGCCATTTCAAGCGCAAAATAGTTTAAGACATGCTTTTTTTGGGCATTAAATAATGGTGCAAATACCAGTAATTTGATTACTAACGCAAACGTTAGTAAATCGTGTTACGTGATTCATTTTAATACTCTCCTCCCATAAATTTTGCGTCTGAAAGGGAAACTCCTACTAATGTATATTCAATAAGGTCAGACGCAAAAATAACTGTGTCCACATCTTTTCAGCGCTAATTCAACACTGCGCGTCTTTAGTAAATCCTGACAGTACTATTTTAATGCCAAAAGACTGTTTGCGCTAGCGCAAGCTGTTAGTAAAACTGGCCCTAAATCTCATGGTTCTGACTTTTTTCCTCATAATTTTGAGTTTACATCTCGCAATTCTGTTTTTTGTTTGTTTTATTTTGTTGTGTTTTGTTTACACCATGGAATTAAAAAAGGTAATTGTAACTTTTTACCTCAATAATTCAAACTTTTTTCTTGAGTTTACATCTCACAATTCTGACTTTATATCTCAATTTTGACTTTATATTTTACAATTCTAACTTTATATCTCAAAATTCTCTGACACAAGAAATACAGGTAAAAATGGCAAGTCGCCACTTTTTACAGTGTAGGGGAGTGAAATTAACAATGTCTAAAAGTAGTGTGGACATATTCCCTCCAGTTATAATGGCTGCTATTCTCCTCCCATATATAATTTCATTAAAGCACTTGCAAAAATGATTCCACACAGCTCTGCATTTAATATGTGGTAATTTGGCATCAATGTTTGCCAAATATTTGCCAAAACACAATATTTGTGGTAAGCTAGTCTGGAGTGGGACTCTGTCTAAAAGAAGTCTGGATCTCCTCCTCCGTATGTGGTATTTTTCCACCTGCTGGAGCATTGCAGGTGGCATGAGTCAGAGCCTGGCACATCTGCCACGTGTCTCTGTCGATAGCGGCAGAAATCCAGCCCCCTCGGTGAATGATAAGCGAGTCGCGGCCCTCCTTCAACACTCCATCCACGTTTCCATAGAGACCGTGGCAGCCCATCAGCCTGAGACCAGCTCTATTCAAATGAGGGCAGTTTGTGGGAGTCGCTGAAATGTTCACGGAGCTCAACTCCAATTAAGAACAAATGACACTGAAAGGTTACTGGATAACGAAGTGACTGACGTCCCGGTCTAAGTGAATTAGTCGCTGAACACATTAGCTATCTGCCGCTGTCTCCTCCGCCACTGCTAATGAGTTTAAGCGGCACAATCGAACCCTGTCAGTAATAGGCTGTTACTGCAATGATGTTTAATTTAAAAGGATAGTTCATAGGAAACTGAAAATTCTGTAGTCATTTTCTCATGTTGATCCAAACCCATGTGACTTTCTTTCTTCTATGGAATATTAAAGGGTTACTCCACCCCAAAATGAAAATTTTGTCATTAATCACTTACCCCCAAGTCGTTCCAAACCCGTAAAAGCTTTGTTCGTCTTTGGAACACAATTTAAGATATTTTGGATGAAACCCGGGAGGTTTGTGACTGTCCCATTGACTGCCAAGTAATTATCACTGTCGAGACACAGAAAAGTATGAAAAGCATCGTCAGAATAGTCCATCTGCCATCAGTGGTTCAACCTGAATTTAATGAAGCAACGAGAACACTTTTTCTGCGCAAAGAAAACAAAACAATGACTTTATTCAACAATTCGTCTCCTCTGGTTCAGCGTAGCACCATTTTGGAGAATATCCGCTGGACGCAAGCAGTGTACGCTTCTTCTGTGTCAGCTGCATACCGGATACGCAGTTTTCATTCAAATCAAAGTGTAAACAAACGTAGAAGACGTTTTCTCGTGGCGCGGCTGACACAGAAGAGCGTACGCTGCTTGCATACAGCAGATATTCTCCAAAATGGCGCTACGCTGAATCAGAGGAGACAAATTGTTGAATAAAGTCGTTTTGTTTTCTTTGCACAGAAAAAGTGTTCTCGTCGCTTCATTAAATTCAGATTGAACCACTGAAGGCAGATGGACTATTCTGACGATGCTTTTCATACTTTTCTGTGCCTCGACAGTGATAATTACTTGGCAGTCAATGGGACAGTCACAAACCTCCCGGTTTTCATCCAAAATATCTTAAATTGTGTTCCGAAGACGAACGAAGCTTTTACGGGTTTGGAACGACACAGGGGTAAGTGATTAATGACAATTTTTTTATTTTGGTGTGGAGTAACACTTTAAAGATTAATATCCTGACCTAGTGAAAAATAATTACACTAAAATGTATTTTAAATACATTATGTACTTAATAAAAAGACCCTGCAACTGTACTGTTGGTATACTAAACTGGTATTCTAAGTGTCTGCTAAACTGGAACAGCTAATTTTGTCCTTAATGCACTTTAATTGTGCGAAAGTAGTGCTGAAGTTCAACTAAAGATATACTGAAGTATATTTCATTGTGCTAAAGTGGAACTACTGCAAGTATAATTCAGGTACACTTTAAATATCTTGCATTTAAAGACCGATATTATTCAAAGATCATACAATTCTCATCAATAGTGACATTAAAACACATCTTAGGCTTAATATTAAGAAATGTGCATTGTGCACAAGTAGTACTCCAAATAATGTTTAATTATAATTTTTAAATCAGTAAGTCTTGAGCGATATGTCAGTAAATATGTTAATAGATTTGAACTATACTTACTATGAAATAAATGTATTTTAAATACATTGCTTTTTTACTAGGGTGGCCACTGTTATCTATGTAATTAAGATGAATGAGGATGAGGACAAGCTCCAAAAGGATTTTTTTTTTTAACCTTCAGATTTGCTGTGCTTGCTTAAAGAGATTGCACAATTTGGCCAAAATTATTGTGATTATATATCAATATGACTATAAAAAAGATAAAAAAATAATCATTATACTCACACACACAAACACACATATCCATATATATATATATATATATATATATATATATATATATATATATATAATACACAATATATACATACATAATAATATATTATTATTATTATTATTATTATTATTGTTATTAAATAAAAAAATATTACAATAGGAAACATTACTCTTGTAATATTTTACTGTAAAATAAAAAATAAATTGTATATTTAAGAAAAAACAAATCATTTTATTTTACAGTACTTCTGTAACATTGCAAAACTAATATTTATGGCTTAATTTCTTCATGTTCAAACTTTAAACCATCAACATTTTATTTCAGCAAAAAAACGCATCATTAAGCATCTCTTTTATTGACAAAGTGCTTCTCTTTACAAGTTTGGGAAGACGGTTGATGCATGTTGTGTTCCCAAACACACGTTTTAAGCGACCCAGATTAAGAGCAGATGCATTTACTGTGAACCGAGCTGCTGTGAGAAACTGAAAACACTGGATCATGAGCTGCTCATGTGTAAATAAACACAGTGCTGTGCTTCACTCTGAAACACACAGCACATATATTTATTTAATTAATTCACAGCCTTTGTGATTTGATATTCAGACTATGCCATATTGTGATTTTGGTTTTATTTCAATTAATATTCTAGTTCTACTAGCCAGGATATTCTTCAAAAATGTACCTTTTGTTTCACTGAAAAAAGAAAGTTGCACAGGTTTGGAACGACATGAGGGTGAGTAAATGTTGACATAATCTTAATTTTTGGGTGAACTGTCCCTTTAAGAAGTAAGGATAGTATGAGTGTGGGAGGGAAAAGGAAAAGAGGAGAGATGGAGGAGGCAGACAGAGACAAGAGTGCAGAACAACCTACCCATCCTTCTTGTAGAATTCCAGCATCATGTTGTCAGTAGCAACACTGAGTGGGCGTCGGCTCTGGTCGTGCTGCTGCTTGCGCTCTGATTGGTCCATATCGGGAGAGGGCATGGAGCTGTAGTTGGAGTTGTGGTTGGTGTGAACTGGGCTGCCGTAGCTGCCTGTGAGGTTGAACTCAATATCTAAGAATAGCAAAGACAAATTAGTCCAAATCTCGCTGGAGAACAAGCTCGTGTGTATGTGCGAATATGTTTTCACGACTCTTTCTATCTAACCTCCAGGGAAGAACCAGTCGGCATGCTGGATGATCGGCTCAATGATGCCAACGATTTGCAGGGACATGGTGGTCATCATTTCCGTCATGTTCCTGTGAAGATCAATGACCCATTTGATCATTACTTGTCAAAATATAAGAAGTAGTACACCTAAAAATGTCATTAACTTATGTTGATCCAAAACTATATGACTTTCTTTTGTGAAACACAAAAGGTTACATTTCAAATAATTTTCATGCAGTTCTTCTACATAAAACAATATTTCACAGTGACTACATCTGTAGAGCTCTGAAAACATTAAATGTCAGTCAGTTTTACCCAGAAAACCTTCGCATGACTTCAAATGTCTTGAAATATACACTGCGTTCCAAATTATTATGCAAGTGACATATCAATAGGATTTCGGTACAATAAAGAGTCAGATTTTTGTTTGTGTTGTTTTTCACATCTTTTTAGTTAACTGGTATCAATCTCAGACAGGTTTGTTCAATAGTTTGCCAGTTCTTCTTAGGTAAATGGAAACCCTACTTAAAGAGGTTGTTCCACATTATTAAGCAAGTCACAGTTCTCATGAAATATGGTGAGGAAGAAAGATCTTTCTGAAGATGAAAAGTATGAAACAATGCAATGTCTTGCAAAAGGCATCAAAACAAACAATATTTCACGAAAAGCAAATAGAAATTATTGAACTGTCAAAAGATTTGTGAGTGACTTAGAGCACAGAAGATCTTGGTCAGATAAAGACTCTTTATTGTACCGAAATCCTACTGATATATCACTTGCATAATAATTTGGAACGCAGTGTAGTGCAAAAGCCATATTAACTACTTTTATAGTGTGTTTTTATCATTCTTGAAGCTTGACAGACAAGGTCACTTTGAACTGTTGTAGTATGGATTCTTCAAAGAAGCTTATTTTTTGTATTATTCATATATTACAGTATTCATTATTATTTTGAATTAGCTTTTATTAGTACATTTTTAGTATCATTTAGCTTAATTAATTTTATGTGCTTTGCAATTTTTTCCTTTTTTCTTCTTTATTATTTTGTTTTAATTTTAGCTATTTTATCACTTCAACTTAAACTTCTATTTTTCTGAAACTTTAAGTTTTTAATCTAACGTTTATTTATATTTTATTATAATTTCATTTTTTTAAGAAAATAATTTGTAATAGTTTGTTTTAATTAACATTAACAACACTGTGCTCCACCGAAGTAATAGAAGTCATAACCCTAGTAAAAATTTAATATATTCAAAATACATTTATTTCACACTAAGTATAGTTAAGATATAATCAAATCTATTAACATATTTACTGACATATCGCTCGAGACGTACTGAAATAAAAATTATAATTAAACTTTATTTGGATTATTACCTTTGCATTTCTTAATATTAAGCCTAAAATGTGTTTTAATGTCACTATTGATGAGGATTGTATGATCTTTGAATAATATCGGTCTTTAAATGCAAGATTTTTAAGTACCTGAAGTATACTTGCAATAGTTCTACTTTATCACAATGAAATATACTTCAGTATATCTTTAGTTGGACTTCAGTGCTACTTTCGCACAATTAAAGTGCATTAAGGACAAAATTAGTTGTTCCAGTTTAGCAGACTCAGTTTAGTATACCAAAAGTACAATTGCAGGGTGTTTATATTAAGTACATAATTATGTAAATGCATTTGTAGTATACCTGGCACAAAATAAATGTATTTAAAATAGATGTTTGTATATTTATTTTTCACAAGGGAAGTCATACGTGCAGTAAGTAATAACTGAATTTTCATTTTTCAGTGAACTCTCCCTTTAAATTGCTTTGTGAATTTGCTGCTCTCCACATAAATGTAAGAAATAATCCAAACGGAAGACATGCACTCACCCTTCTGAATGTGTCCACAGCAGGTTGGGTCCAAGAACTATTGCAATATTACCTGGTGTCATTTTATTAGCGTCTTGATGCTCTGTGAGTTTGGCTAAGAACTTGATTAAATATCTGTTGAGAAAAAACCCCAAAAAACTTCAGTTTCAATCTCAGTTTGGCCAAAGGGTTTAGCCCTGGCATTCACTCTTACATTTGCTATTCCTGTCGCTGTATATTATCAATATTTCAGTAGGTCTGACAGAAGGCAGGTGCACAGATCCACAGCATACTGTACATCTGGAAACCATGCAATATAGACTAGAAGTAAAGATGTGCCAAATATTCACAGGATTTGATTGTTGAATTGTAAATAAAATGCGTAATCAATATGAACAGGCATCCTTGTTTTCTTAAACGGAAGCTTTGTTTGAACTTAATCCAGGATTAATGATGTTTTATTTATTGTGTGGCTCTTAGTCTTTGGCCAAATCAGTCAGGGTGAAATGAAAGGCTGGATTTGTTTTTGCCAGAGACAGCGTCTGTATAGTTGGCACACTAAACAGGTTGGACTGAAGGACATTTCCAAATTCAAAAATATTCTCTGTAGGGCTAATGAACTCTGATTATTTCAGAAACATGCCCACTTCCTGTCAGTGAAGGAACTGCTGCATCGCTCATGATATGACAGAGATTTGACACTCCTCTCTTCTAATGAGCTCTTGCATTCATGACTCATTCAAAGACAAAGGCCTCGTCAGAAATAACAAATAATAAGTAAATAACAAGCACCACACACCTGAAGTTGTTTAGATTGTCTGCTGGTAGTTTCTCACATGTACACAAAAGGGCTTGGAGTCTTTTATCCATATCTTGAATACTAGAGAAAGGACACAGGCAGAGATGCATTAAGGTATAGTATACAGTATAAGAACATAGTACTGTATGTTATTTTTTTTTATTTTGTCCACAGTGATATTAATGCACACAAAAACAGATAAACATTTGGCTGATTTTACATTTTTATAAAACTATTACACTAGTAATTTACTGAGAGTATACTCCAAAGTGTAAAAATAAAAAGTGGACTTGAAGTATACAGCTGATAAACTAACACCTACACATTCACTTCTACTACAGTTACAATACAAAATAAAAACATGTAGTACCTAACATTTACTTGTTACACTTAAAAGCGTACATTTATGAACAAATTGGTAACACTTTATTTTAAGGTGTCCTTGTTACACGTTACATGTACTTACTATTATAATAACAATAAATTATGCATAATTACATGAAAGTAACCCTAACCCTAACCATGGTTACTATATTATAGTAAGTACATGTAGTTAATTAATATTATTCAATACTTAAATGTATAATTATACTGTAACAAGAACACCTTAAAATAAAGTGTAACCCAAATGTAGTACTACTGAAATAGTACACTTACAAATCTACTATAATACATTGATATTAGTATATTTACTACATAAAGCATACTTGGAAAATATACTTGAACTTTACTTCAGTTTACTAATTATGCATACTTTTTTTGTAAGAGTTTTAGGATTGACAAATCATATTTGGGTTACAATTTATTTTAAAGTGTCCTTGTTACAGTGTAATTATACATTTAAGTACTGAGTAATAATAGTTAACTACATGTACTTACAATATGGGTAGGGTTAGGATTAGGGTTTGGTATAGGGTTAGTTGCATGTAATTATGCATAATTTATTGTTACTACTATAATAACAATAAATTATGAATAAATAATTATAAATTATTATAAATTATAGTAAGTAAATGTAACGTGTAACAAGGACAACGTAAAATAGTGTTACCAAAAATTAATCATGGTTTTAATACAAATAATAGCAAAAAAAAAAAAAGAAAACATAAAAAAAAAACACTAACCATAGTTTAACCATGGTATTTGGAATAAAACTGTGGTTATACAAATGGTAACTAATACGCTAAAAAGACATGGTTACTACACTTTTACTACAATAAAACCATGTTTAATTTTTGTAAAGGTTAGAGTTAGTGCATGTTGCTAAGCTAACATAATATTCTAATAAGCATACAAACATCACATGCAAATATTAGTTCAATTATCTGTAAAGCATATACATGATACTCTAAGAAGGTATCTCAGGCAGCATCATTTTTCAGCATCTTAAATGCTAGAGGTAGGTGGCTCACTACCCAGATAGCACATGCACATCTCCAAGATTTCAGTTAAAGACAGCTTCATCTGCAAAGCATCTGCTGTGTACAAATAGCTGATATGCATCTTTAAAAAGCAGTTTTACATATAGCTGGTCATAGCTGGTTTAGCAGGCTAGTTTTAGACCACTTCTTTAGCTTTTCAAGCTGGTATAACCAGCTAAAACCAGCTGAACACCAGCTTGGTCATCCTGGGAGACCATCTTAAACCAGCTATGTATTTTAGCTGTTTGTTTAGCAAAGGAAACGTTTTAGAGACATACTGTAGATGAGCAAATGCTCTAAAAATACAGCTTCCAGATGAAAACACACACATCAAATAGACGTCTCTGTGATGTACGTTTGCTATCAGGGTATGTTCTGGAACCGAGCAAATGTCTCACATGTATCTGAAAATGGCAAATGGCACTGGGTAATGGAGTCTGTGTTGGGGTAAACCTTCGATACTTACTTTGAAGCTTGAATCCATTCATCATAGAGTTCAAAGGTCATTAGAGGTTCGGGAAGTTCACGAAGATAAGACTTCAACGCTCCTGAGGGAAGCAGATGAGGAAGGAAAGAGGTCAGAGGGAAGGAGAGAGGCAGGGACACGGTGAAAGAGGGAAGCACAGCACGTGTGATAGGACGTGACTGGAGGTGTGATATTCTCTGCTTGAAATACTAAAGGGAAGTCTGACAAATGAGCTGTCAAAAGCCACAATCAGCGTGTAGAGCCTGTCAGCTGTAGCCCCCTACCTGACGGCTACTAGGTCACACTTCAGGCCCAGAGTAATGAGATCAAATTAACCTGGGACAGAATTTAATGTGAACTGCCGTGAGGTCTGAGACTTTGTAGCTCCGATCCACTAAAAGGACACTGTGGGTAGATCAGTGAACATTTTAAAAAGCTAAGAGGCAAGAGGCAGATGCTCACCTGCGATGGCATGTGGGTCGGCTGAGTACTCCTGCACATCAAGAACCCCGCAGTCCAGTGATGCCTTAAGTTTCTTCAGCTTGGAGGCCGAGGGGGCCACCCGAAATAAACCCTAAAGGGACAGGAAGAGTGAAGTTAAAACTTTTTGACCATAAAATCCCAAGCCCTGTCCCAAATGGCATCCTTTGCCCACGTGGTTTAATTAAATAATTAATTTATTTTATTTTATTATTATTTATTTAAATAATTTATTTCATTAATAATGATATTATTATTCTTTTTATTTATTTACTTTTTAATTCATTTACTTGTTTTTTTGTTTTTTTATTTATTTTTTTGGCAATAGATCAGAGGTTCTCAACCTGGAGGCCGGGGCCCACTAGGGGGTCTCAGCAAACTTCCTCAACATAACTAAAATGTATTTAAATGAATAAGTGAATAACATTTAAACTTAAGGGCTATTCAAGTATATTTTCCAAGTATGTTTTGTGTAGTAAGTATATTAATATGCACTGTATTAACAGTATACTTGTGTACTATTTAATAATATATAATAATATATATAACAAAAAGTTTACAGAAAAGTGTAGATGCAATTCACCCTTTTAATTAGCTGAATTATTATTCATAATATACTATGAATAAAATAAAAAAAATAATCAAACTGTAACCTAAAGTAAATAAACTAAATTACTATAAACGAAATTACATAAATTTAAATGTATTTCTTATAAAATATGTATTATAATAACTTATAAATTATGTAACAAAAAAGTAATAAATAATAGTTTTTCACCTCAATAACTATTGTTTTTAATTGAAGAGTTCTTTAGTTCTGAAATTAAAATAAAAAAAAAAAAAAGTTGTGGGTTATTTAATAACTTTGTATAATTAATACAGACTTCATGAATGGCATATAAAGCAGCCAATCATGATTAGTTTTTTAAGTGTCATTTATGGGCATTCAAGTAAATAAATTAATTAACAAACAAACAAACACACAATCAAAGGGGAATTATTCAACAATATTTAAATATTAATTCAAATATTTGATCAGTGAATGGACTGTAGGCTGTCCATTTTTAATGCAAGACTATAAAAATCCTGCTCAATACTACTATAATTGCACTTAATCATCTGTCAAAGTGAAATCTCAGGGATCTTTCCAGAATATTTCAGGTTATCTACAGCTTACTGTCTACGAACGGTATCTTTGACATGCTGTTGACTGCCACAGACAACAGTTTCAACTCATCCCTCAGTTTGTAGAAACAAACTGTGTTTCCAGGTATAAATAAGCCATGTTGTGTTATTTGTCAGCAGTCTCGCACCTCTTCCTCCATGCCACATTCGAGCAGCATGGTGACGCACGCCTCGATAGGAAACGCAATCTCCCTGCCACTGATGGCAAGATGTTCCTCTAAGGCCTTTCCATACGACGGCTTCTCTATCCAGGCCTCTGAAACACATCATGATGGACGTTAAAATGCAGGCTCCTAAAAGCTACAGAAACAAGTTTACTGACAGACCCACACATGCACTTGAAAGCCAGCACTTAACCAAACTTGTACGCTCAGACATTAAAGTAGAAGTGGAGAGTCACCCTGGTGAGCTTTGATCTGTGGCAGCACACTCTGTAGAATCTCCAAAGACTTCCTGTGATACTCCGCCTGAACCTCTATGAGCTACAGCAAGACCAATAAGAGGACACACACGTTATGAGGTATTCCAACCAAAATTACACACTTCACCTTTAGTGCCCAGAGGTACTTGCCGTTTGAAAGTAGTTTGCATAGTCTATTTCTTTGGCCATAAAGTTGTACATGTCCGCTGATAACTGGTCCTACAGAGAGGAAGACATGTAGGTCTACATTATCATAAATCATTCAAATGTCTAATTAAAAAAAAAAAAGGAAAAACATTTTAAGATGGAGATTATTAGGTAAGAGTAACATACTAATTTTGCTTCGCATTTGGTTACGTTTTTAAATAAATGCAGAAGAAAGAGTGAGAGCAATTGTCACCCTGCAGATCTCCATCCGATTGGCCGTCTCCTCCATCTCCTCTCTCAGGGAATCAGCCTTGGCTCCGCCCTGCTGCACATTACTAGGGTGACTTGAAGACTTGGATGACTGTTGCCACCTACAGGTCAGGAGGAACATTGACACTTTCAGAGCAAAATGTGGGCAATGCAGATCAAGGAATCAGCAGTAAAATTGCTAGTCCATACCGTGTCCTTGCAGAATCCATGTCCAGGACAAGTTTGGCTAAATGTTTTCGCTGTTTCTGAATGTTTGGAATTTCCACCTAAACAGCAAATTGTGTCCATATGAGAAGAATTAAGCAATACAGTACAACCTTCATGCACAAAAACCGTAAGCATTTAGGGATTAGCTTCTATCCCTATAAAGTCTAGTGTATCGTATTTAATACACATATTTGATACGCAAAGCATCTAAATTATCAACATGATCAAAACTTTACTGAAGAACCTGCTGTATATATGTTTTTCCCCATAATAAAAACTACATAGCTTTGATCATACAAATAAGCATTTAAATATCATATTACAAATTTATATTTATAAGCATTTTCTGTAAGTAGTCTGTTATCAGTGTTGGGGAGTAACTAGTTACATGTAACTGAGTTACTTAATTTAATTACAAAATAAATGTAACTGTAATCTGTTACAGTTACTGAGAAAAACTGTGTAATTAAATTACACTTACTTAATCATCTATCGGGGGAAGTCGTGGCCTAATGTAATTAAATGCAACCTGAAGGTTGCCGGTTCGATTCTCGCACCGGCAGGAATTGAAGGTGGGGATTGTGAATGAACAGCACTCTCTCTGCCTTCGATACCATGACTGAGGTGCCCTTGAGTAAGGCACTGAACCCCCAATTGCTCCCCGGGCGCTGGAGCAATGGCTGCCCACTGCTCCGGGTGTGTGTTCACGGTGTGTGTGTCCGTTTGTTCACTATTCACTGCTGTGTGTGTGCACTTGGATGGGTTAAATGCAGAGCACCAATTTCGAGTATGGGTCACCATACTTGACAATACGTCACGACTTTCACTTTATGAAAATGTTAACGATTACAAAAGGGGTTACATCTGAATATTTTCACACACATAAAGATTTGATTGATTTCTCTCCCAAATTGCACTGACTGCTCTAAAATATGAGACACCAATGTTTCAGGAGTTCAGGACACAGAATAGGACACAAGCATATTCGATTTGAAAATGAATAACAGTTGAAAACGTTCATTAGAAATTTAGAAAAGTAATCAAAAAGTAATCAAATGTAATCAGTTAGATTACTTTAATAAAGTAATTGAAATAGTTACACTACTTATTACATTTTAAATATTGTAACTTGTAATCTGTAACCCATTACATTTCTAAAGTAGATGATACTGTCTGTTATACTGTTACAAAGATCTCACTGATTTATATTGCATTCATCTTTCCTTGTGGCCATATAAATATCAACAGCTGCACCAAATTGCTTTTTTTCTCTTTTGCTCAGTCTGGGTTTTTTCCTCCTCAATTTTAAGCTCCATATTCTTCTGTATCATACTATATGAGCCATTGAAGCCTGATGCATCAAATATGATACTCAATTAAAAAAAGAGAAGGTTATTCTTACTATTATTTCATATGTCTTGTACTACATGGTTACATGCAGATGAAAAAGGATGCAATATGTGTATTACAGTGTTTGACGGGAAAAACACGCTCACCTCAGCCAGGACATACAGAGGCTCCACAACATCTCTTTCAATCTGAAACTCAAAGACGAGCAGCTCTTGAGCCAACTTCTCCTCCGTGTCACCACAGAGCTTCAACATCTTACTGCAGAAGGAGACCACAGGTTAGTCAAACCAGTCAACCAAACCAGGGCTGCATCTTATTTCACAAATATCTTGGTGAATGTCACGAAAGATCTTAAGAGCTTGAATGTGAGCAGAAACGACCCATATCTTTTGATGTTGACGTCAAAGGATGTGTACCTAATCAAACACTATGATATTTTGGCGCTATTTCATCTGTCCCTTAGTAGAAACTAGCAAAATTAATTTGGTGCAAACTAATGCAGGTTGCTTGACAAGAGACATTTAGAAAACAAACACTGTCCACAAGAAGTCTGAAGAAGGTGTGTCAGGTTAACATGACCCTTGGTGTTAGGTTGAAGTAATTACACAACCTCGCTGATAAAAGTGGTTGTGGCTAGAAGGGATACAGCTACGGCCGGAAGTGACGCAAAATCTCACCAGATGGACAGGAAGAAAGTGAAAGAAAACAATTAAATTGACAGTAAACATTGTGTCAAAGTCCTTTGAACCAAATTCTCTTAAAATATTGCCAACTGGACAGTAAAAAATGAAACGGACAGTGAAGAAGACAACTAGCGAACTAGTAGTAGTAGCTGTATCCCTTCTTGCCATCACAAAGAAAAAAAAATGTTTCAACTAAATGAAATGAAACAATTTTAAAATAAAAATAAATGAAAATAAAAAATAATACTAATGACAAAAGCACATCACATTCCAAAAACAAAATATTAAAATGAAAACTGAAAATATAAAAATAATAGTATATATATAGATTATATATAATCTAAGTGACTGATTCACCTTTTTGTCTGCGTTTTCATTTCTGTCTGACTCGGTATTATAATACAATCAGTATTTTTGCTAAAATATTACATCAGTTTGTGTGAAATGAGTGAAGTGACATCACTGAATCTGAACATATCACAGCTTTTTTGGCTTCCTCAGCTCAACCTGGAGCCATTTGTACTGACATTTTTTTTAGTGTACACTAACATCCCATCTGTTAATTTCCCACATTTTCCCTTTTTAAATTTTAAGACATTTACTTGAGAAGCAAAATCATGTTCTCAAAGACAAGAAAATAGTCTGCCAGCAGGGGAAAAACTAGAAAATGACATAAGTCATAAGTCTTGTTTTCTGAAAAAAATGTCATAATTAAATTCATGCTTAAAACAAGAAAAAAACAAAAAGTGGTGTAAGAAAATAAACAATTCAAAGTCATTTATCTTGATTTAAAAATGGTTAGATATTTGTACTGGAAAACAAGACAAAAAATAAAAAAATAAAAATACTGAGAAAATCACTTTTTGCAATGTGGGTTTAAAAGCATAATTCTCCACTGATGCCCATTTGATTGTAAATTATGATGCAGCCCAAGGGAAACAGTTTAAAACTGTTTTAAAAACTGTTTAAAAAATCTGGTTAGATGTCGAAATACAAAACCAAACTCACCCAAGAAGAGAGTCGTCTCCTAACACAGCTGCTCCCTCCACCATACATTGAGCAAGTATCGTCAGGGGCAACTTTTTCTGTTTAGGGAAAATTACAATCAAGCTGTTATGAGTGTAATTAATTGCAGTGCAGAAAACAGAAGTAACTGAGGTGTGCGAGCTGATGTACCGAGGGAGATTTGACTGATCTCTTCTCTAAATCGGTGCCTTGTTGTCCCTGCAGACAGGCGGTCAGCTTCTTATGTGTGCTATGAGAGACCTGCTTTACCAGGTCTAAACGCTTCTCCACCTGAATGCAAAATAAACACATGTGAAACATATGAGCAGTGTAGTATAAATAAGAGTAGATTAGAGCAGTAGATAAATATACTGCTTGTGTTCACACTGATCTGATTTGATCTCACCTGCAGCAGGTCTTCACTCAGTACCTCTGTTTTTTCTGCCCTGTAATATCAGAGAGAAGAGGCGTTTAGGTGTTGCACTAGCAAGAGGCTGGATCGTTTTGCTAAACACACTTTATGGGAGCACCTCTACCAGGGGAATGACTATAAATCCCTTCAGTAATTAATTAAACACAAGTTATTTAAGACACTTACATGCAAAAACACATGCTCCGCAGATTTTTGACTGGATTTTGAAGGCAACCTCATATAATGTGGTAATTATCTGAGTTGTAAAGTAAGTTAAAAATAAAAAGTTGTATTGTAAGTTAAATGACATACTATGGGCTCAGTATGTATTTTATACATATATGTATTGTATAGAAATTAATACTTTTATTCAGCAAGGATGCATACAATTGATTAAAAGTGACAGTAAAGACATTTATGTTACAAAGGATTTATATTTCAAATAAATTTCAAATAAATGATATATAGACAGACAGACAGACAGACAGATAGATAGATAGCTAGATAGATAGATAGATAGATAGATAGATTCCCTTTCAGTCGGTCACTCCGAGTCACGTCGGATGACCAACGAAATTGGGATCTTGCCAGAGAGACCAATCCACTTCGAGTGTAACTAAACGAGCCAATGGACATTGGTATGCGATTATTGCATCCAGCTGCTACTGATTACAGTGTGAGTATAAGAGGCAGCAGATGCACCGCATTAATTCATCCTTTCGCTTCGGAGCCGAGCGTTAGTGGTTGAAGCTACTGCTCTCCCTTTCCTAGAGAGTGTTCTGCTAGACGAGTGCGGGCGATACGGCGCAGCAGCGGTGGTTACGGTGTCTGGGAGAGAAAGATCGTCTTCCTGCTGACAGCCACACTAGGAGTGTGCGGTGGCCAGCTCCCCTGCTTGCTTCAGCATTAAAAGAGCATTTCTCTAAAAAGAGCAATTTCTCTAAAAGAGTAACGGGTGATCGCGTCTTTTTAAAGATGTCTTATCACCCGTGCGTTTCTGGGTGTGGTCGTTTCCTGGCGCCTCAGGACGGTCACGATCGCTGCCTCACGTGTCTGGGCATTCAGCATGCTGAGGAGGCTTTCGTGGATGGTTCATGTTCTTCTTGTGGGGACATGACCATCTCGTAGTTGCGTAATAGTCAAACATGGCGGAGTCCCTCTGCCTCTGCCGTGATCTGGCGTGCGCGCCGCTGGATCCGGTGGAGTCAGAGGTGATTTGAGGATAACGGTGAGGGCTTCCCCAGGTGGAGCTCCTCACCCCTCAAGCACTCCGCAGCCGCTGCGCCCTCTGCTGAACGGGGTGCACCACGCGTTTCCTTCGGTGCCCCCACTGACGACCAGATGTCAGTCACTGCATCGGAGGGCGTGCCCTCTCTCTCCGGGGATGACGACCCGGCTGCGTTGCCTCCTTCGGGTGTGGTAGCGTTGTCCGAGCCAGACCCAGAGATGACGGCTATGCTTTCCCGGGCCACCGAGAATGTCGGGCTCGTGTGGAATCCTCCACCGCATCCCGATCCTTTGAGGCTGGACGAGTGGTTTCTCGGTGGGGGTCAGCTGGTTCTCAGCGTCCCCCTCCGGTGCCATTCTTTCCGGAAGTGCATGGGGAGCTTACAAGATCGTGGAAGGCACCTTCCACTGCCCGAAACAAATCTTGTGGCTCCTCCGCTCTCTTTGGTGTATACAGGCATCCCCTCGGTGGAGCGGTCTGTGGCCATGCAACTGTGTCCAACAGCCGCTACCACCCTGCGGGGTGACCCGTGTCTCCCCTCACGGGCCTGTAAGTATTTGTCAGATCTAACTGGCAGTGCTTATAGAGCCTGTGGGGAGGCGACTTCTGCCCTCCACGCCATGGCGTTACTGCAGGTCCACCAGGCCAAAGCCCTGAAAGACCTGCACGAGGGTGGTCACGACCTGGCGGTTCTACATGAGCTGCATGCTGCGATGGACCTCGCGCTTCGAGCGACGAAGGTAACCGCACAGTCTCTGGGTCGTGCGATGTCCACGCTAGTGGTCCAGGAGCGCCATCTCTGGCTGTGTCTCGCTGACATGAAGGAGCAGGAGAAGGTACAGTTCCTGAATGCTCCCGTGTCGCAGACCGGCCTTTTCGGCGATGTTGTCAAGAGCTTTACCCAGCAGTTCTCGGCAGCCCAGAAGGAGACTGAGGCGATCAAACACAATCATGCGCCAGAGGAAACCTGCTGCTTCCACTCCGGCCGCAGCCCCTCAGCCTGCTCGTCGGCGTGGGCGCCCCTTGCGGCCACCCTCGCTCCCGCGCAGCCACAGCAGCCTTCCACCAGGCAGCGTCGTGGAGCCGGTCGCAAGCAGGATGCCCAGCCCGTCCAGGCCCCCGCCAAACCTGGCGGCAAGCGCAAATGCAAGAGGCCCTGGGACGGGCGACCCAGAGATGGAGGAGACTGCTCGTCGGGAGATGGTGACTGCACCACTCCCTCCCCTGGAGGAGGGCCGGATGGAGAATCTTTTGTTTCATTTTGTTCCGCCGCTGGCCCAGCAGCCAGCGGTACCCAAAACATCAATAAAGAGTGGTCTCGTCGGTGGCCGTTTGGTCCCGCTGGTACGGTCTCTCGGAGCCTGGCTAGCGCTCCCCAGTCCGTCTCGGTGGCTCCTGCGGACCATCAGACTCAGCTACGCGATTCAGTTCGCCCGGTGTCCCCCCAAGTTCAGGGGCATCCAGTTCACTTCAGTCAAGGCCGTCGATGCCCCTGTCTTGCGCACGGAAATTGCAGTCCTGCTGGCGAAGGACGCGATAGAGCCGGTCCCTCCAGCCGATATGAGGTCGGGGTTTTACAGCCCTTACTTCATTGTGCCCAAGAAAAGCGGTGGGTTACGACCGATCTTGGATCTGCGAGTTTTGAATCGTGCACTTCACAAGATGCCGTTCAAGATGTTGACGCAGAAATGCATTTTTGGGTGCGTCCGTCCCCTAGATTGGTTTGCAGCGATCAACCTGAAGGATGCGTACTTTCATGTCTCGATTCTCCCACGACACAGGCCTTTCCTGCGATTCGCGTTCGAGGGTAGGGCATATCAGTACAAGGTCCTGTCCTTCGGGCTGTTCCTTTCGCCTCGCGTCTTCACCAAAGTCGCAGAGGAAGCCCTTGTTCCCCTGAGAGAACGGGGCGTGCACATCCTCAATTACCTCGACGACTGGCTTATGCTCGCACAGTCTCGAAAGCAGTTGTGCACACACAGGAACCTGGTGCTCAGGCACCTCAGCCAGTTGGGCCTTCGGGTCAATTGGGAAAAGAGCAAACTCGTCCCAATGTAGGGGATCTCTTTTCGTGGCATGGAGTTGGATTCGGTCAACCAGACAGCACGCCTCACCCAGGAACGTGCTCAGTCGGTGCTGAACTGCCTCAAGACTTTATCAGGCAGGACAGCGGTCCCACTGAAACTCTTTCAGAGGCTCCTGGGGTATATGGCTGCAGCCGCGGCCATAATTCCGCTCGGTCTGCTCCATATGAGACCGCTTCAGCACTGGCTCCATGGCCGAATCCCGAGGTGGGTGTGGAAACGCGGTACTCACCGGGTTCAGATTATACCAGCCTGCCGCAAAACCTTCAGCCGTGGTCAGATCCTTCGTTCCTTCGGGCAGGAGTGCCTTTGGAGCAAGTATCCAGGCATGCTGTGGTATTCATGAATGCCTTGGCCACCGGCTGGGGCGCCACGTACAACGGGCATGCAGTGTCAGGGGTTTGGACGGGTCCCCAACTGCGTTGGCATATCAATTGCCTCGAGTTGCTGGCAGTACGCCTTGCATGAGCACCGTCCACAAGATTGGCTGATGCACTGAAGTGGAACCTGTTCGTCGAATGGTGTTCCTCTTACCATGAGGACCACCGGAGATGTTCGATCAGAGCCGTGCTTTCCTTTTTGCAACAAGGTTGGAGCGTAGGCTGTCCCCCTCCACCCTTAAGGTGTACGTTGCTGCTATTTCTGCCCACCACGACCCCATAGAGGGGAGGTCGGTGGGGATGCACGATCTGGTCATCAGGTTTCTTAGGGGGGCCAGGAGGTTAAATCCTCCTAGGCCTCCTTCCCTACCCTCTTGGGATTTGGCATTGGTGCTAAGGGCCCTACAAACTGCCCCCTTTGAGCCACTGCAGTCAGTCGAGTGGAAGTTTCTTTCTATGAAAACCCTACTCCTGACTGTGTTGGCCTCAGTCAAGAGCGTGGGGGACCTGCAGGCATTTTCGGTCGACGAGTCGTGCCTTGAGTTTGGGGCGGCTGACTCCAGTGCAACACTGAGGCCCCGGCCCGGCTATGTGCCCAAGGTTCCTACCACTCCCTTCAGGGACCAGGTAGTGAGCGCTGCAAGCGCTGCCCCTGGAGGAGGCAGACCCAGCCCTAGCTTTGCTCTGTCCTGTACGCCCACTGTGTCAGTACGTGGATAGATATCAGAGCTTCAGGACCTCAGAACAGCTCTTTGTCTGTTACGGAGGACAGCAGAAGGGGAAGGCTGTCTCCAAGCAGAGGATGGCCCACTGGATAGTGGATGCCATCACCTTGGTCTACGAAGCACAAGGTGTGCCCTGCCCGCTCAGGTTGCGTGCTCACTCCACTAGGGGTGTCGCATTGTCCTGGGCGCTGGCTCGTGATGCCTCGCTAGCCTCTGTAGAGCTGCGGGTTGGGCGACTCCCAACACGTTCGCTAGGTTTTATAGCCTACATGTCGAACCGGTTTCCTCCTGTGTTCTCACCTCAAACGGGTAGTGGCACTGAGAGGCCCAGCTCAGAGTCAGCTTGCGGCGTTGTTACACCTAATTCTTTAGAGAGTTCCTTAACCAGGCAAACCCTGTCGAGTCCTCCAGCACTCCGGCGACTGGACGTGGCGGAGCGTCCGGCGCCAGGCCTTTCAGCCAATGAATTCTTGAAATCTGATGTGAGGCTAGTGCCCATATAAGAGACCCTGCCGGGATCCCATATGTGTACTCCACGGTATGCTTATTAGAGCCGTGTTTCCCCTGGCAGACCACGTTCTGCCGTCTCTAATGATGCAGCCTAAACCATCTAAGAGACTTCCATGTGCAATAGGGCCCTGCGGGGTTACTTCACATGTCTAAATGTCACTTACCCCCTCTGGGAGGAGGTGACTCCGCAGTGTGCCTCTTCCAAGTGGAAGGGCATGCTTCCCAGTGTTGTCCTAGTCCTACTGTTTGGGTTGCTCAAGGAACAACAGTAGTTGACCTTCTCTGTGTAGAGCCCGGTCCTATCGTCTGCCTTATAGGAAGGATCAGGAGGCCTACACAGGGCACTGGAAGGGGCAGCTCCTGTGGCGCTTTGGTAGGGATCCCAATTTCGTCGGTCATCCGACGTGACTCGGAGTGACCGACTGAAAGGGGAATGTCTCGGTTACGTATGTAACCCTCGTTCCCTGAAGGAGGGAACGGAGACGTCACATCCTGTCGCCACAGTCGCTGTACCACCACTGAGCTGCGGGGTCACCGGCTCGGCTCCTCAGCGAAAGCATGAATTAATGCAGTGCATCTGCTGCCTCTTATACTCACACTGTGATCAGCGGCAGCTGGATGCAATAATCGCATGCCAATGTCCATTGGCTCGTTTAGTTACACTCGAAGTGGATTGGTCTCTCTGGCGAGATCCCAATTTCGTCGGTCATCCGACGTGACGTCTCCGTTCCCTCCTTAAGGGAACGAGGGTTACATACGTAACCGAGACGATAGATAGATAGATAGATAGATAGATAGATAGACAGTGTTTGGAGTAACGCATTATAAGTAACGTGTGTTACGTAATCAGATTACTTTTTTCAAGTAACAAGTAACACGTTACTTTTTATTTTACGATAAAATATCTGAGTTACTTTTTCAAACAAGCAATCCCATTTTATAATCAGTGTCTTTGCTGCTGACCTTCAATGATCCAATTTAACCATACTAAGAAGCAAAAATGACTTTAGATAAACATAACATTTGTGAGAATATAGTTGTTGAACTTTCTTCTCCTGCGTCCTATTCTTCATGCAATCCAGAATGGCAGCACAGCTATAAGGCTTATTTGAGCTTTTTGAATTTATCTTTCCTTCAGCCTGAGGCTTATTCATTTCACTTTTGGTGTGAAAGGGCTTTTACATTTACCAAAGAATAGAAGGTTATTATATCAAAATCAAACAAGCAAGCAAGGCCAGACGAGAAAATGTAATGCAAATGTAACATCATGCATTACTTTCCATAAAAAGTAACTAAGTAACTTAATACATCTTGAACTTCTAAAAGAAACTACAAACTACTAAGCACCAGCTACTAAAACAAGATTATCACTGGATCTTTCCTTATTAACATTCTGTCATTTGATACCAGGCCATAAAAATTAATCTCGCCTTGAATACTGGGAATATCATAAGAATAGCAAATCAACAGTCCCTATATAACTAGCTGACTGAGAGTCATTTCTTAGAGCAATTCAAACTGGCAAGAGGAACTTTTCACAAATGAGTAGAGGGTCGACTCCACCCAATCCAGCTCACATACATTCATGAGCTATGAAAATCAATAAAAACAATTTTCACAATCCTCTATGAATGCACCATATTGAACTCTGGTCATTACATATTCATAATGAATCACAGCGAGGATGCAGAGTAGGTTCTGTTTCTGCTGAGCCTCAGATAAGCAGCATGACCCATATGGCGCTCACATACATACAGAAGAGCAGGTTGCCATGGCAGCAAATGCTGAAAGCGAATGAAAATAGACACCAGCACATCTCCTTCCCATCCACGATGACTGTGACTTGTTAAAGTGTAAAAGAAGGTCTTGAGAAAGAGGTGCATTTTATATCTAAGGCAGAGACAGCAGCGTGCGTGTTTTTAAAAGAAAGAGGCAATTTTAGAACAATGATGGGATTTGCAAAAATCTACAAGGTTGGAAAACTGAATCTCTGTTATAATTAAGTATATAAGTACTGTACATATGCTTTGACTTTCCAGAGAAGCCAGACAATAAATACTAAATGACACCAACATTTCATTAGGCTGCTCTGAACAACATTTAAAGTAGTTTATCTATGATTTACTGGGGTCTTGATTTTTTTTTAAAACCCTTGTATTGTTAAATAAAAACTATTTTTAAACATTTTTTCACAAACTGTAAAAAGTTATTATAGTTAAGTAAAACCACTTTGTTACTTGAAATAAAATAAAATAATTTTAGCTAGTTGCCAAACGAACATTTTTCATTTTTTTTGTTAAATAAAAAATAATAAAAACTATATAAACACTAGATACACAATAACTAATGGAAATGACAAAAACACACAACAAAATTACTAAAACTTTAACTAAAATTAAAATGAAAATGGAAAATATGAAAACAAACTAATTTTATAATGAATATTATAATAGTATCCTTTGATTATTCTAATTTTTTAAAAAACATTTTAACGTTTATATATAAAAGGTGAGGAAAAGCAATTGTATAAAAATGTACGCCTTCAATGCAGTGTAAATTTCTGCAGATAAAAGCATCTGTCAAATGCTTAAATGTAAATCTGACATAAAATACATCAAAAAATGTCTGTACAGTTATCTTTAATGGTGAAATATGTGGGCATATTGACCCACAAACATCATAATTGTAACAGAAACTTTGTACACACATTACACAACAGATCAGACATAACACTTTTGCAGGCATTTTTTTGATCCTAAATAAAAAAAAAGTCACAAAAATTTCAAGAAAAGCATCCTAGGTTAACCAGTATTTCTAACAACTCAAAAACCTAAAATGGGTCAAACGGACCCGTAACATACTATTGTATTTCTGCAACAGTGAAAAAAATCATATTTACAGTAGTTCATATTGTTTGGCCACACATCAAATAATTATTTGGAAGACTGCTAAATTTGAAATTAATTAAATCAATATTTTAAATTAGATATTTAATTATAATTATTTCAGTTTACACTTTATTTTAAGGTGTTCTTGCTACAGTGTAATTATACATTTAAGTACTGAGCAATATTAATTAACTACATGTACTTACATTGTTGATTAAGATTTCTTTCTTTTCTTTTTCTTTTTCATTCAGCTTTACTGCATAGGGTCTCTGAAGGTTAAAAATGTCATGCATGACTTTTGAAAGTCTAAAGCCTTGAAATATTCTCTTCACTCCCGTTTTACACATTTTAGCAGTAATTAAAAATTAAAAGACTATCATCCTAAACAACAGTTTTCAATTTCAAGGCATTTTTGCCCTTACTAAAAATCAGTATGCCGGTTTTCTTTCTGTTGGTGAATCATCACTCAGTCTGTCTGTTCACTTTGAAGGCGACATGAAACAGACCCTATTGACTTGCCATAGAAATGTCCCTAGTCTTATTGTGTATGACTCATCAGTGCACATTATTATATAGACAAAAAGTGTATGAAAGAGCCACATTCATAGCCATTTAAACTAGCAGACATGCTACATTAATGAGACAAGATGCTACACTGCATGCCAATCAAAAACAGCCTAGAGTTAATTCAGTTATTAAATTTCCCACATTTAACTATTTATTGAACAGCAGTGTTTTTGTTGCCATAAAATGACTGTAATGCCCAGACTCTAAAACAAAATCAGTGTTACGAAATTCTCTCTCTCCTGTTTTTGAGCAGCAGTATCCTCCTGTTTCAGGTCGATTGATTAAAAAAAAAAAAAAAGAATCCCAGGCTGCCTACAACAGATGCTTAATGCTGAACCGCTCTTCTACACTGCAAATTTCCCAAGGCAAAGACAAAAACAAACAAGCAGCCTGGCAGAGGAGAACAGAAGATGCATGTGAATGACCTAGTGCTCAGTGGGACAGGCCTGCTGGGGCCGGGCCAGAGCTGAGGCACTGACCGGGGACTATAGAGCCCAGAGAGTCCTGCACACATCGACTCGGCCCATCAGTAGACTCGTGAAAGCTCTCCTCCACTCACTCTTCAACATGACTCATGGGCAGCAGGAGAACTCTCAAAGATGGCAATTAGTTTGCAAACATCTTGAAGAGATGTTTCTTTTTATTACCGTGGTTGCAGGGCTACACTGTGTTGATATTTCCCATTCCTCATTATTAAACTTCTGAAATTAATTCAGTGCTTAACATATAGATCATTTCGGCCTGAGGTGGGCTGCACTCTTTGGAAACTTTTAAAGACTTTTAAAAATTCAAATCTTCCATTGGATTGATGGAATGTTTGCCATTCAGAATTTCTTCACAAATTCCCACATGGAAATGATGTCATAACAGTGCTGATAGGCTGAAGTCATTACAAGAAAAATACAGGAACATTTTTGAAAAAGCTTTCATTGGATATGCTTTCTGCTGCCGAAAAGTGTAGCAGTGGCTAACTGCGTATGCTCACCAGTCATCTGAAGACCCAAGGTCTGCCTTAGACCCTCGCAGGTTCGGGTTGAGAACAACACAATATTATGGAAATTTGTAACTATTTCACATTTTGGTGAAACAGCAGTTGATTCATATGAATTTTTCTGATTCATACGTTTTCGTATGACCTGCTTATGCCCAACTGACAGTTAGGTTTAGAGATGGGGAGCTTCATGCTTACTTTTTTCCGAACAAAATCTTCATTTTCGTACAAATGACATTGTATGAATTCACATGAAAATGCCATAAAATAGTTAAGTTTTCTCATGAGATCAGGTTGGTTGAGACTGATATTATTAGCCTCAGGTCATTTCAAATAAAGGTGCTTTACTGAATGGACCTGAAAAGCCCTTATTTTCTATAAACTATGCCAAATTTTCATTATTCTTTTGGGGCATTTAACAATATTTCATAAAACAAATACATGTTTAACAATGGTATACTCTCCACCTCTCTGTTCTCTGATTTCATAAAAAACATGGAAAGCTGCATACAAATTGCTCGATTAATCGATTTATCGATGAAATACTTGACAGATTAATTTGATCAATTACCAAAGTAATCATTACTTGCAGCTCTAATTGTTGCCACACATCAATTATCTTAAACAATTATATATCAAATATTAATTATACATCAAATATCCTAAACAAAAGGTTTATTGGATATAAGAATCTGTGTATTTATGCAATTTATTGATTAATCAAAAAAAATACATGAAGATTAATTTAATCAATTACAAAAATGATAGTTAAATGCAGCCCTAATTGTTGCCATATATCAATCACAGAAAACCACCTAAATGCAGCTGATGTCAACTTAGCTCAACTAAATCAAATAAACAAAAATTAAGTATATTTTCATGTTGTTTTCTCTCAAAATAAACAATTTGCAAAAATCCATGTAAAAAATATTCTCTGACATTTTCGATATACATAAACAACACATAATCTGGCAACATGGATTAACAAAAGGTAGATAACAAGAAGTGTTTTGAGAATGTAGGTAGAAAAATGAGCATACTTTTAAATCTACACCTGCCGTGGTGTTTCTTATTTGTCATCTCTATTTTTGGTCTGTGTGATACTGAAAAAGACACTGCTAACCACAGGCTGTGAAGACAGTGCTGTCTTTTACATTCGGGTCCAGTTGGGATCGGAAACCCCCCATCATGTTGGACTCAGGTTGGGTTTTTCTTTTTTTTTTTTTTAATTAATTTATGCATTTCAGGTAAGAAGTGATTCGGGTCAGGTACAAATTTTAGAACCCGAGGGGTCCTCTAAATGACACCCATCTATGACCATCTTCCATACACGTCTCTCTAATTCCTGGAAAACTGAGTGAATGAAATCCCTGCCATTCAAGTCTATTATTATTATCCAATCCCAGCCAAAGAATTCCAAACTCGGCCTGTGCACACGGCACTTCCTGTGTGAGCAGGCTGGTGCCTGACACCGAGGGGACCACAGGAACAATGTGTGTATGAACAACCTTAATCACAGACCTCAGAACAGTCAAGACAGCAGCCACACAGACTCACACCCTTTTTCCTACCCACTTCCTGTCCTGTCTGCAAAACCTCTTCCTGCAATTGTGACTCGAGTAGAGCCACGCTGCTGCTGGGCTGATCCGCATAATAGCCATTCTACTGCTTTTATTTAAAGACAGAATGTGACTTTATCACTGCAGAGAAGAATAGTGCTGCTATCGGGGCTCTTATCTGATGCCAACAGCCCTGTGGTGGAGGGATTGTTTTAGCCATCTGTTCCTTGGCTCCACTTCTTCCTCCATCTTATTTCAAGCACTTCGTCAGGCCTACAACTTTTGGCACTTTCCAAGAATAGGGTACAAAATAGGGCCTGAAACTCTTAAAAAATTAAGAGCTTTTTTTTCAATTGGTCAGTGAAAAGAGGTGTTTAAACTAAATATTACAGGTGCATCTCAATAAATTAGAATGTCGTGGAAAAGTTCATTTATTTCAGTAATTCAACTCAAATTGTGAAACTCGTGTATTAAATAAATTCAATGCACACAGACTGAAGTAGTTTAAGTCTTTGGTTCTTTTAATTGTGATGCTTGTGGCTCACATTTAACAAAAACCCACCAATTCACTATGACAAATTAGAATATGGTGACATGCCAATCAGCTAATCAACTCAAAACACCTGCAAAGGTTTCCTGAGCCTTCAAAATGGTCTCTCAGTTTGGTTCACTAGGCTACACAAACATGGGGAAGACTGCTGATCTGTCAGTTGTCCAGAAGACAATCATTGACACCCTTCACAAGGAGGGTAAGCCACAAACATTCATTGCCAAAGAAGCTGGCTGTTCAAGGAGTGCTGTATCCAAGCATGTTAACAGAAAGTTGAGTGAAAGGAAAAAGTGTGGAAGAAAAAGATGCACAACCAACCGAGAGAACCGCAGCCTTATGAGGATTGTCAAGTAAAATCGATTCAAGAATTTGGGTGAACTTCACAAGGAATGGACTGAGGCTGGGGTCAAGGCATCAAGAGCCACCACACACAGACGTGTCAGTGAATTTGGCTACAGTTGTCGTATTCCTCTTGTTAAGCCACTCCTGAACCACAGTCAACATCAGAGGCATCTTACCTGGGCTAAGGAGAAGAAGAACTGGACTGTTGCCCAGTGGACCAAAGTCCTCTTTTCAGATGAGAGCAAGCTTTGTATTTCATTTGGAAACCAAGGTCCTAGAGTCTGGAGGAAGGGTGGAGAAGCTCATAGCCCAAGTTGCTTGAAGTCCAGTGTTAAGTTTCCACAGTCTGTGATGATTTGGGGTGCAATGTCATCTGCTGGTGTTGGTCCATTGTGTTTTTTGAAAACCAAAGTCACTGCTCCCCTTTACCAAGAAATTTTGGAGCACTTCATGCTTCCTTCTGCTGACCAGCTTTTTAAAGATGCTGATTTCATTTTCCAGCAGGATTTGGCACCTGCCCACACTGCCAAAAGCACCAAAAGTTGGTTAAATGACCATAGTGTTGGTGTGCTTGACTGGCCAGCAAACTCACCAGACCTGAACCCCATAGAGAATCTATGGGGTATTGTCAAGAGGAAAATGAGAAACAAGAGCCCAAAAAATGCAGATGAGCTGAAGGCCACTGTCAATGAAACCTGGACTTCCATACCACCTCAGCAGTGCCACAAACTGATCACCTCCATGCCACGCCGAATTGAGGCAGTAATTAAAGCAAAAGGAGCCCCTACCAAGTATTGAGTACATATACAGTAAATGAACATACTTTCCAGAAGGCCAACAATTCACTAAAAATGTTTTTTTTAATTTTTTTTATTGGTCTTATGAAGTATTCTAATTTGTTGAGATAGTGAATTGGTGGGTTTTTGTTAAATGTGAGACAAAATCATCACAATTAAAAGAACCAAAAACTTAAACTACTTCAGTCTGTGTGCATTGAATTTATTTAATACACGAGTTTCACAATTTGAGTTGAATTACTGAAATAAATGAACTTTTCCACGACATTCTAATTTATTGAGATGCACCTGTATATGAGCTGCTATTTTCTATTATTTTATATGAGGTTTGCATTTTTTCAACCCTGAACTAAACAGTCTGTGTAAAGACACCTGAATGCCATTTCAGAAACACTTATGTGCCATCTTTGCTGTGTAAAAATTTTAGAGATGCACCAATATGAAAATTTTGGCCGATAATAATAACCTATAATTCTTTTTATTTATTTGAAACAATATGTTGGCCGATATATCATGCATTCTTAGTAAGTTTGGCATAAGACTAAATGCTGGTTTGTAGTAGTTATTAATAAACTGATATTGCCCTTAATTTCAATGGCTAGAGAGTGCAACAATGGTAGAAACAATCATAATAAGGTGGTGAGTTTATACATAATATTTGTTTGTACCAAAAATAGTTTTGGAGGGCCGAAATTATTGATTAAAAATGTTAGCACTTCTCTGATGACAAGTTTTGACTGTTTCAGCATCTATTTCATGCACACAACGTGGATAAACTACAACAGGTAAACATATTAGCTGTGTGGATGCACTTTCCCATGGAAAAAAAGCTTTCCCATGCTAGAATAGTTTGTTTGGCTACTGTGCTAACTGTGCTAGCCAAATTACCTAAATTTAATTACCAAAAATGTATTGTTGGTTTCAGTTTTTGACTAAATGAAAACCTGAATTACGGTTTCTGTTTTGTTACCAAAATTTATTCTGGTGCATCCCTAATATTAAGGTGAATTTAATGATAAATAACAGTTTATCAAACATATTTAATAGCTCTAACAACAACTACAAGTTTCAAATGCTGGACTGATTAATGCTTCAAAATTAAGAATTGGAGCCAGTGCTCTGCATTTGTGGAAAGTGTTAGTTTTTCTGAAGCTTTAGGCATCCTTTTAAAGAGCAGCAAAAGGACAATATACTAATAATGTACTTAGACAAGAGAGAAAGGTTACATTTGTGTGTTTATGACTGAATATTACATCCAAGCAGTGTCTAAAAGTCTCATATAGTGGGATATGAGAACAGTTATCTGGGGCATCACACACAGAAGTGGACCACCTCTTTCTTAAGGATGTTCTACATGCAGCCAGAGAATATAATATGGAGAGATTGTGAGCAAAAAATAAGTAATTTTATTTGCCTGGCAAAGGACCAAAATACCAAAATATGGAAATTGACTCTTTGCAAAGACCCGCTCCCCCTTAGTTACCATTGCTACGACAAGCCATTGCGCTCTCATGCCACACAGCAAGTTCTCACGCAATGAAAAATACATCACAGAGCAAAGAGAAAACTGACAACACAGGTTACTTCTGGTATGAAACAAAGTCTCAGCTTTCAAATGTTGGCATTTTGTAAGAAATTCATGCAATAAAAACGTGTGAAACGATAATTTCCTCCACTTTACTAGTTATAGCACTAAATAAACATGAATGAACATCAGGAGGTATCATGTTTGAACCGCGGAAAGACATCAATACACATAATTTTTCAAGTTCAAGTCCACTTACATAAATCTACTCTCTTGTCTGGTTTGTTTGTCGGACAAAGTAGCAGATTCGGCATTATGAGTGGTCAGATCACCTGTCAATCAAATTCCCAGCAAAGGGTCAATTACAGGTGTGTACACAGCACTACGAACACAAACAAAAAAACAAAAAATCTGTTTACTGGTATTCTACACCGTTATTTTTCTTAATCTCGATATATCCTCCACAGATCTACACACAACAAGATACAGAGAGCAGAGCAGCTGTGGGTCTGTCATCCTGCATGTGTGCAAACAGCCCTTGGCAGTGAGGCAGGGTAAGTGTGTCTACACACTAGCGAAAGCTATGCTGGAACCTCTGATGAAAATCAGCCACATCATTAAAATCACCTAATATATTGTATGTCCCTCTCATGCTGCCAAGCAACAGCATGTGTTGAGGCATGGACTACACAAGACTTCTGAACATGTCCTGTAGTATCCGGCACCAAGATCCTTAAAGTTATGAGATGGGGCCTCCATGAACAGGATTATAGATATATTGGTGCCCATAGATGCTCAATCGGATTGACATCTGGGGAATTTGTAGGCCAAGGCAAGACCTTAAACTCTTTGTTATGTTCCTCAAACCATTCCTGAACCATTTTTTGCAGTGTGGCAGAATGCAGGCCACCGCAGAATGAAAGAGGCCACTGTAATCAGGTAACACTGTTTACCATGAAAGGGTGAACATGGTCTGCAACCATCTTTAGGTAGGTGGTACATGTCAAAATAACATCCACATGAATGCCAGACTCAAGGTTTCCACCGGCCTGCCTTCTTCCCATAATGCATCTGCTGCCATCTCATCCTCAGGTAGATGACGCACATGCACCCATCCATCCACCTAATCTAAAAGAAAACGTGATTCATCAGACCTGGCAATCTTCTTCCATTGCTCTATGTTCCAGTTCTGACACTCACATGCCCATTGTAGTCACTTTTGGCGCTGGATGGGGGTCATTAAGGGCACTCTGACTGCTCTATGCAGCCCCATACACAGCAAAATGAGTGTTCTGACACTTTTCTATCTTGGCCAGCGTTCAGTTAGTCAGCAATTTGAGCTACAGTAGCTTTGAAACCAGACGGGCTAGCCTTTGCTCCCCACACGAATCAATGACCTTTGGTTGTCCTTCCTTGCACCTCTTTTGGTAGGTACTAACCACTGCATACTGGGACACCACACAAGACTTGCTGTTTTGGAGGTCCTCTGATCCAGTCGTCTAGCCATCACTATTTGGCCCTCGTCAAAGTCCCTCAGACCTTTTCACTTGCCCATTTTCCTGTTTCCATCATGTGAAATTCAAGAACTGACTGTTCATTTGCTTCCTATTATATCCCAGCTCTTGACAGGTGCCATTGTAACAATATAATCAATGTTATTCACTTCACCTGTGAGTGGATTTGATCATTTGGCTGATCAGTGTATATACAGTATATATTATTCTCTAGCACAGATGAATCATGAACAATATGACTAGCCTAGGAACATGCATTAAGAAAGAATATAGTTGTGCTTGTGCTCTTCCTCTGCATCTGGAAACCAATGGTGTGTAGACGCCCTAAGGTTGTGAGAGACTGATACCCGGAGGAGTCCAGCAGGCAGACATATCCATCCAAGTGAAGCCATCCTACTCACTGGGCGGCTACACTTGTCTACCGACAAGAGCCCCAGAGAGCCAGCAAGATGACAGCAGCATATGTTTAAGAGGACACTTGAGTGTCTCCCGCAGCCTCCAACACAGGAGGCCAGAGGGGATTGTTACCAGAAACAAGATCAAAGCCGGGGGTCTGTATCAGCATGGATCTTTACAGAGACAGACTTTACACTGTTTATTTTCAGAGGGAGGAGTTTCCTCCTGGGATATCTGACATGCTTTTGGTCTGCCTGTCACATCAAGTGCCAAAAGCCAATTGCATTCTGGACAGGACAGGATATAAAACCAAACAATGTGGCCATATTGACCTCAAACGTAGACAGGATGTGGAAGGAGGAATGTAGTTTGTATGTGTGAATATTTATGACTTGTATACTCTGTATGATGTGGCCTACATATCAAATTTATTAGAAGTGGATAAATAGAGTGGTCTGTGCTTGTAATCATGTGAGTAGAGTCACGTAAAAGCAGTTTGAGACAGCCATCTGTCACCATCTCTCTGTACATTACTTACAGAATTGAGATTCCTGAAACTGAAGCCTTAAAGGGACAGTTCACACAAAAAGGACAATTATATCATTTAATTATCTGTATGACTGATACTATTTTTTTTTTCGTTCAAATACAAGAAATAAAAGAAGTTTTGCGCAAAAATAATTCATGCTGCTTTTTAGAATTTCACTCTGTGGTTAAAAATTCTATTTTTGTGCTCCATGGAAAAATAACAGAACTACCGTTCATAAGTTTGGAGTCATTTAGAGTGTTTATTTATTTTATTTTTTAAAGAAATGAATTCTCAGCCAGCACACATTAAATTGATCAAAATTGACATTTATAATGTTACAAAGGATTTCTATTTCGAATAAATGGACTTCTTTTGAACTATTCATCAAAAAATCATAAAAAATGTATCACAGTTTCCACAAAAATATTAAGAAGCTAAACTGTTTCAACAGTGATAATAAGAAGAAATGTTTGTTGAGCAGCAAATCATCATATTAGAATGATTTCTGAAGGATCATGTGACATTGAAGACTGGAGTAATGATGCTGAAAATTCAGCTTTGATCACAGCAATAAATTACATTTTAAAAATATTCAAATAGAAAACAGTTATTTTCAATTGTAATAATACCATATTACTGTTCTTACCGTTTTTTAAAATTAAATACATGCAGCCTATACTGTGTAATGATTAAAAAATAGATTGAATCATTAGCTATTTTAAACGTTTCATATGTTTGCTTTAGTTTTGGGCATTTTGATTCCCCTGAGAGACTCTTTTCAGTCATTTCACTTAAAAAGCTTTGTTCGGATTCATTCACTGATTTATTCAGTGGCTGAACGAAGGTTACATCAGTACACCTGATTCAGGGTGTTTCCTCCAAGAAGGCAAAGGATGCAGTGACTACTTAAAAATGAGAAAGTATGCATGAGAACATATAAACAAATACAAGCAATTTAACAAAATTCAAGATCAAATAGTTTGTAAAACACTCATTTTTCTAAAGTAATATTGTTTAACTGTGACACCAGCAGATCTCCTTTTATCGAGCTCCTAAAGCATGGTGTTTAATGTGAGGGGAAATGACAAGACACATATAAAAAGTCACATAAAGGGAGGCAGTGCCTCCACATTGCTGTAATTGGCTCATTACCCCGTCAACATGATAATGCCCACCTCTCATGTTTGCAAACGGTCTGCAAACCAACCTGAAGGATTTAAACCGGTGAAAATGGACAGACTAATTAATTACAAAGTAATTATTTAAATCACAACCCCTCAGCTAAATTAAACACACACCTCTGTGTCTGCGATCTTTGGTCTTACAGAGAATTTATTGACTAATGGTCGGAAAAGAAGGCGTGTATTAGTAATAACAGGCAAACAAATTCACCAAAGCATTCAAAAGAGAGAGATGAAACACTGCATGCAAGTGAACTAGAACGATTTCTTCACTTCTTAAAATATTTGCTCAAAAACTTGCTGAGTGTAATCAAAAACACCACTAGTTTGCTGAAATATTGGGACACAACAGCACTATTCTTCACACTCCTTTCCATAAATCAAATCCTAAGCAGATACAGTTGAAGACTTTTCTACACTACATCATATTCTATACTCCCATTATGTTAGGTTTCTTGCACCACTAATAATTTAGCTCTATGACCATTTTCCAGCTTCTCTCTGACCCTTTGAAATAAGCTGCATATTTTTGCTCATGTACCTTTAAAACTTCTATGTAAATGGCCTCTATTATGATTGGCTAATCTCTGCTTACTGACATCGTTCACACTGTTGTTCATCAAGCCAGGCCAAGTTCTGAATACTGAATAGGCGCTGATATGTGAACGTGGGCGGTTATACTGTATGTTCACACGCTCATGGTTGTCAAGGCAATACTATCCCATTTTTTATTTTTTTGTGGCTTATTTTCCATAAAAGATGTGTGTGGAGTGGGAAAGGAGCTTTGCATTTTGAATGTCAGAGTACGTCTACATAGTACATCAAACTCATATATTTCAAAAGAGCAAAGAAAATCCTATTTTCCAAGATATGTCCCCTTTAACAAGCTCCTGCCTTTAACCCCAGGAGTGATTTTAAGACTTCAGCCTTAAGACGGTTCAGCTTCATAACCAAATATGAGATGATGTGGCTCAGAGAAACATTTCTTGCTAGAGGTCACACTTGCAATTTGTCTGTATTCGACCAGGCTGACATTTTACCTTCCAGCACAGTGCGGTTATGAAGCAGATATTTATTGGAATTGATGGTTCCATGAAGAACGTTAAACATCTGTGGAATCTTTCCATGGCATAAAAGGTTCTTTATAGTGGAAAAAAGGTTCTTTAAATTATTAAAATGGTTATTTTGAGAACTGTTCACTGAAAGGTTGTTTGAGGAACCCAAAAATGGTTCCTTTGTGGCATTCCCCTCCCCGCCCGCCCCTTTATTTTTAAGTACGTAAGAAAAATGGTGCAGAGGCAACTGGCTGCTCAAATTCTTCTTCCTCCTCCTCCTCCTCACTCTGCACCTAAGATGAGTATATCTGATCTAGAGAGAGTAATACACTCCTATCCCACTGTGCCGCCCACTCTCCCTCTCACACAAGAGATGCTACATTTTAATAACTGGGAAACAGAGAGAAAGAGAGTGTGAGAGAAAGAGGAGCAGGAGGAGGCCTGGAGCGTTGGCGGTGAACTGCTTTTTCATTCGAGACCTGCTTTTGGAGGATCTCTACAGAGTATATTTATGAAAATGTCTACATTGAAATGCAGCGAGAGACATAAACGCGATCCTAAGATGATAAGACTGAAGGACGGGGAATGACACGAGACAAGTAAAACAGAGAAACCCAATTACTAGGGCTGTGTGGTGAACTAGGTCACCACTCTGTTAAATATGCAAGAATAACGTCAAGGAACACACACACACACACAAACACATTCTGAAACATCATTCATTCAGGGAGTGTAAAATCTGATTTATAAAAATAGCATTGAACCTTCCTGCCCTGCAGCACAGCACATATGCCCAGATGTCTGACCTAAAGGTACAACATCAAATGAAGCACAAATGTCTTGTTGCTCTTTCACAGCTTAGGATATGTAATGGAGTTCTTTGTTATGTTTTAGCAGCATCTTAATCTTAGATGTTTCTCCTAGAACTCTTTAGGGAAAAATAGACACAAATAACAATATTACAGAGATACAGAGCTATAAAATGAATGTGAACAGTGTAACTCAGATCATTTAAATTTAGAAGAATCTGATTTGAGTTCATATTGAAATCATATTGTATTTGAGCACTATTTAAGAAGTTATGAGATCTCTTCTGACATTCCAAAGAAAACAAACAAGAATTCCATTTTTTATGGGAAAAAAATAAATAAAATACTATGGAGGTCAATGGGTACCGTGAACTATTTACCAACTTTCTTCAAAATATCTTCTTTTGTGGAACTTGAAGGTGAGTAAATTATGAAAGAATTTTATTTATTTATTTATTTATTTTGGGGGTGGGGTATGAACTATTAGAACTTTAAAGGGAACCCATTATGCAAAATTCACTTTTACATGTTGTTTGAACATAAATGTGTGTTGGCAGTGTTTGTATACAACCACCTCATATTAAAAAAAAAATCCACCTGCTCCTTTTTTTTTTTATCTCCATAGATCATAAGCAGTGTCTCAGAACAAGTCATTCGCAGAATCTGTAAAATGTGATGTTATATTTTACAAGCCCCGCACACAGCTGTTGACGGACACTGCCGTATTAGCAGAGACCTCGCCCTGAGTCGCACACAATCCGCCATGTTTATCTTCATGCTACAACATTTAAAAGCAGCATTCAAGTAAGAATTGTCTTCTTATTTGAGCTACAGAAATGATTAATTCAAGAGCAGTGAGTGATTTTGTTTTTATTTTGTTGTTTGGGTCATATTTACAGCGTAGACAGCAGTATAGGTACTGGATATTACGCTGCTGTCACTTAATACATAGATTTAATATAAACATGCGATTTCCTTCCCAGCTGTTTACCTTCACAGACATGACAGTTTAAGCGCAATAAGACATGAAAGAGAGTTTAGTACTCACATGCTGTGCAACAGCTGCTTTCTTTGTGTGTGCTTTGAATGTGTGCGCTCAGAAAACCCTATATAAGAAGTTTAAACTGATATGACTTTAAAATGCATGATTTCAGCATGACAGACATGATCTTTAAAACCAAACAGATGTTTTTTGGCAGAGTATCTGAGATACGAGCTGTAAAGGCACAGCCCTATTCTGGAAAAGGGGGCGGGGAGCAGCAGCTCATTTGCATTTAAAGAGAATGCATGAAAACAGCCTGTTTCTGCATTCACTCAAAATAGGCATTTTCAAAATTATATAATAAATGATATGTGGGGTATTTTGAGCTGAAACTTCAATAACAAACTGAAAGATCAAAAACATGCATTTACAAATAGATTTGAATGTTCATGCCAACTTTAAAGTGCAAGAAAACAACTGAGACATTAAAAACATCTTCTAAGTGATTTTTCTTTCCTCTGGGTAACACAGCTCTAAAAGCTGATTATAAAGCAACGCTGCACATTACACAAATTAAGTCTTCTAACAAATAATATGCGGCCATTTAATTACTGCATATTTCTGTAGGGTGCATTTGGACCTCGGTTGCTAGAAGCACAGGGCTCTGCTTTGTCTTTTCACCTTCCTGAAATAACAAGATGTAATTACCAATATCAAGTAGGCAGCATGCTGTAGATGAGAAGGCTTTAAAAACCGAGATGCATGGTTACTAGGCAACCAAATGTGAGATTCCTATATCATTAACAGCCAAGACAAAGTTCTGAAAAAAATGGACAGTGACAGTGAGAAGTATACAGATCTGGAGGGGGAATTTGGCCTGAGGAAAAAGCACAATGGAGCCTTAATTTAAGAAAGATTAACCAGATCCATAGCATTTAACAAGCCAGGAAGAAACAGACTAATTTATTGCTGAATTATACAGTTGATACGGTAAATCTCTATTTCAGACTAAATGAAACAAGAACTGTTGAAAAAGTAAATATTGTAGAGATACCGTGCCTTTAAAATGAGTGTGGACTGCATAACTCTGATAATTTAAACTTGGAAGAATATTTGAGGAATATTTCAGTTTATATTAAAATCACAGTGTATATTGGCAAAATTTGAAACATTATGATATCTTTTCTGACATCCCAAAGAAAACATTAAATCTCTCTGGTGTCTCTAATATAATTTTAAAGCAAACCCCAATTATTTAAAGAAGACATTAAATCTCTCTGGTGTTTCTAATATAATTTTATTTTAGATATTAAAGTTATTTTAATATTATTTATATAGTATTCTAGTATTTATTATTATATAATAAATATTATTATGTAAGGTTTAGTAATTTATTTATGCTTTTTGTCTTTTTTATATATATTTATTTGTTTTCTTTAGTTGTTTTTTTTTTTTTTGTATTTCTATTTAGCTAATTTATTTCAGTTTAATTTTTTATCATAGTAAATATACTACTGCAACTTAAACTTACATTATTATTTATGATTATTTCAGTCAATTACCAAGGCAATACTTCAGTATAATAATAATTAATTTTTTAAGTTTTAACCTTTATGTAGTTTTTTTTTTTTTTCTGGTAATTTTAGCTTTATTTTTCCAAAATGTTAAAAAAAAAGCTTCAACTTTTAATAGTTTTAGTTTTAGTTAGCTATAACAACACTGACCCCAATATCTTAAATACTAATCAAGGATCAAACACAACAAAAGTAGCTGAAAAGTTGCTTGGATCAACTCATGATTTCTATATTTTATTTCTAATTACATTTAGGACTGTGATAGTTCTGGCAAATGGCTTCAGATGCAGACTATACATGATATCTGGCCAAAATGTGAAGAAGCCTGCATTATCATGACTCAATTTCAACTGCTGCCTACTTGGTTAAATGTTTGTAATTGCAAGACGGTAAAATCTTTTGTACTGCCAGCACTAATCAGTCAGCAGCTGTACAAATGAACCATTTCTGTACAAATGAACCAGTAACTGTATAATGTTCTGAAGCAGCTACACTGACGGCCACTGTAACTTTCTGCCACTCAGCAATCTATCTTTTATTATAACCCCTGCAAAGACCAGCAAAAAGAAGACTTTCATCAAGCCTTTACATCTATGAGTAGGTAATACCTCGACTCTGCAGTATGCAAAGTTTCTTTTTGCCTCTCTTCTTGGTTCCTCCATTGCTACTGCTCATTGAAATACATGGCCATGTTTTATGCATATAAGAAATTTAATAATTTAAAAAGGCATCTTAAAAACCATTCGCGGTCACTTCAGGGAGCCAAGGTGTTACCAAATGCTTGTGCATGTTCAAAAATACAAAGAAATTGTGCACAGAACATGTCATGCTTTTAGTTTTAAAAAGCTATTCTCTTTTTCCCTTTCTAAATTTCTTGCAATGCAAATAAATCTGCAGTTTGTGCACATGCAACTTAAGGCATGCAAATTACACTTAGGTTAATGGATGAGATTCAACCTTCCAAACAGTTTTATCACCAAAAAAAAAAAAAAAAATGCATGATCCTGAAGTCATCAAGAACAGTTAGCTACCAGAGGAGGGCAATTTAGCAGTTATCCAAATCATATACTCTGTAAGTGCTCCGAATTATCAAATGAGAAATGTATGAGTCAGTCTAATAATGAGCGCTGCCTCATGCAGGTAAGAAAAGTCCTGCAGAGTCTTGAGCAGTAATGACATCTCCCTGATTCAACCAAACATCCAATCATGCCAGAACTCCTGACTGAGAAAGCCTTGTTACGTCTCAAGAACTGAGTGATCTCATCTCTGCTGTTTCTGACCAGCTCATCACTGCTAAAAACAATGAATCACATGCTCAAGTTGATGCACAAACTTGAGCAAAGTTCTTATGCACAGCCATGAAAACAAGAGAAGTGCTGCTTATTGTCAAGACAACAGAAACATTTCAGGTGACACTGCGTTCAAATCAGTTCTCTGGGAATCAAACCTATTTACTTGCCATTGTTAGTCTCCTGCTCTATTGTTTGAGCTTCAGGAACACATCTTTACAATATGGAGGTGGCATTGATCCACCTTAAACTGGCAAACCAAATCCAGTTTAACACTTCAGATCAAATTGGATGCGTCTACCCGGAGCTTAAGTAACAGCATCCTGTTGTTGGAGCTGCCAAACAGAAAAGCTCTGAGCATGTGAATTATTAGGTATATTGCATGTCTAACTGTGAAAGCTTTGCACCGCTATGCTGCTGATGATATACTGAATCATTGCATAATCACATTGTGATTCACAGCATCAAAATGAAATCAACTTGGCTGGTAAAGCTGGACAACAAGCGTAGTCTCTCTAGTGATGCTGGTCGTCCAAGGTAGTGTTGGATTAGCAATAGCAAGCTAGCTTTGAAAGCATAAGATCCTACCCTCCCTGCATAATCACTCTCCAAAGCCATGCCTCCTCCAAAACACATGAACGCGCACAGGAATAATAATGTCTTTAATTCTTGCTCGGTCTGCAGTAGCATAATGGAATGAACTGATGACGTATCATGTTTGCGTGAACAAGGTGCGCGGAGGTATGCAAATACATACGTTGGCAGGCAGGTAGGACAGCCTATCGTAATCCTCGGACCGAAGGATATGATTGGACGAACATTTTATGGTCCTACACCTTCCACAGATGATATAAATACGTTTAAATACACTTAGACCACTTAACTTAGTGATTGCTATCGGGATGTGAAGAAACTTTCAACCAGCAGCATAACAAAAAATGGTTTTGAACCAAATCACCTACCCTGCCTTTAAGTCAGTACTTTAGTTTCTCATATTCGGGACCAACATCCAAAACACAACATACACTGGTGACCAGCTATGATCATTTTTTTCAGCAGAACTGATATAAAATATTTAATACCACAAGAAGGTACAACCAAAATCCCTTTAATGTTAGTCCATTTTGCAGCCCATTTGGAAACTCCCTCAGCAGCTATTTTCTATATACTGTAGGTAATAGGTATCAACCTATAACCCTTGTCAACCTGAATGGGGTAAAATAAGCTATAGTTCTTTTGCTGAAATCAGGCAGGTTCATTGGAAAAATGCGCCTGTGTCGACATTTCTTCAAAATGGTATTACTTTGCTTCTTGCTTGTTTTTTTATGACACATTGAAAGTGAAATGTTCAGTGAGTGGTGCTAAAAATGTGTTTAGCTTTAACCAAAACAGAAGAATGAGAATCTATGAATCTCAATGTTTTTTATTGTACGTGTCATAGCAGTTTGGAAATTAAATATCTGTTAAGTGGCACTGAAAGTTAATGCTCTATTGCATTTGATAGTTTTAACAAAAGCAAAAGTGACATAAAAATGCATTTGCTGTATCAACCATGCCATTTTAGCTTGCTTTTACAAGTGTTTGAGCTCTTTTATCGTGTTTTACAAAAGCTTTGCAAGTACACTGCTGTACCAGGTGAGCTACCGAGCAAGTTTACTACATCAGAAAAGCTAAACATATGGAGCCAAAATGTACGAGTTTAAGAAAACATCCACAGTAGTAAAATTGTTTTGAGGACATAAGATGGTATTATGCAAGTATCAGCATGAAAATACATTTTTATTAATTCATAATCTGCCCCGTAATCATAATTTGTGTGAAAAGGAATACAAGCTGTTAGTGTTTTACTGCCACTAGTGCTCACAGTGGGAAAAAAACAATAATAATTTCAAATTTAACATGATTACAGTTTAATTCTGCTTTCTAGTCACTGCTCGGAAATCAAATAATTAATCTTCCTTTCTTACGGCTGCCATATTGAGTCTTGCACTTTTCCCAATCATCTGTGCTCTGTCCATTCTTCATTATACTGTTAGTTTTACCTTGTTTCACAGGACATGCATTCTGACACACAGCCTTGAGAAGTCTCACACATCCCAATCACAGAAAGCAAGTCTCTGCTCAGTAAGCCTAGTCAATCTGGGTTCGATTTGTGACTGCAAATGCTTGCTTGTGGTCAGAAGGACGTCATGAGAAGCCAGTGTGCCAACTCAGCGGTAATGTATTCCGGCTTGAGAGTGTGTGTTTTCTGAGCCAGGCATAGGGGCGAGACAGATTGACAGAGACAATGAGTGCGAAAGAGGACTGTCCATTCCAAACAGTGGATTCGTTTGGGTAATTGGACCGTGCATTAGAGAGGGGCCGCCTGCCCTTAATTGCTCTACAGACATCTATTACTGCACAGCAACGAGTATTATTTCAAAAGGCCTGAGCTTTTGGAATAAGAGCAGGGAGTGAGAGAGAAAAAGGGGGGGAAAGACATAAGTGGAAAGTGTGCTGGTGGGTACAAGGATCTGACGCTAGAGGTCTCAGCTAATATGTTCTGTTCTGGATTGTTCTGGAATCTGTAAAAAGAATTATCATGTGCTGTATTTATCAATTACACTTTAAAGTTGCTTTTTGATGTCATCACATGATTCATCTGGAACGTCTGCTTAAAAGACAGAAGAATTCTTTACTGAAGTCTTAATTCAGGGAAAGGCCTTTCTGGCCATTTGAATTTCAGGTTATGAGTACTGACAGAGCAATCATCTAATCATTTGGCCATAGATTGGTCTATAATTTCCTATATATATTTGTCCACCAATGAGAAAAGCTGCTGTTACTTTGGAAATGGGAACTATGGGAAACATTTAACAGTAACCTTGCACTCACTGAGTAATCATATGAGTAAATGAGTAATCATATGAGTAACTCTACATCTCAAACAACCTACATTAATGTTGAAAAGCTTGGGATCCATAAGATTCAGTAAAATACAGTAACAACAGTTATGTTGTGAAATATTACTACAATTTAAAACAACTTTTTTTATTGTAATATATTTTAAAATGTAATTTATTCCTGTGATGTTAAAGCTGAATTTTCAGCATCATTACTCCAGTCTTCAGTGTCACATGTTCCTTCAGAAATCACTCTAATATGCTGATTTGCTGCTCAAGAAACATTTCTGATTATTATCAATGTTGAAAACAGTTGTGCTGCTTAATATGTGACCCGTGCTGGCAAAATGAGTCGGAATGCGCACAGTCTAATTTTGAGCTACAGACAAAAAAAAATTAAACATATCGATTTTGGTCGAATTTCAGGTTTTCACAAAAATTAGTTCATTAAGCCCTTGTCTAGCAATCCCAATGCTCCATAAATGAAAAAAAAAAAGTAATGCAGTATTTGTTTCTTTCTTATATTTGTTCTAATGTTTTTTTTTTTTTTGCATCTATTATTTATAATAACAAAGATAAAATAAAAAATAGCTATATTGTGATTATTAATATAGTAATGATCATTAAGAAAAGAACTGGAGGAAAAGATGCAATGTTGCTAGGTGATTTTCTCGTTTTTTCTCAGAATAGACTTTGCTGACTCTATCAACTTTAAATGGGTGTAGTTCAGTCATTTTTCGTTCAATTCCAACAAATCATATATCATTTTGAAGGTCTTTTAATGAGAACATTCAGAAATTCAAAAATAAAAATAACTCATTTTTGAAAATTTGCTCAATGTGACTCATTTTGCCAGCAGAGGTCAGATATTTTCGTGGAAAAGGTCATAATTTTTTTCAGGATTCTTTGATGAACAGACAAACAAACAAAAAACAGTATGTATTTGAAATAGAAATATTTTGTAACATTATAAATGTCTTTACTTTCACTTTTGATCAATTTAATGCATCCTTGCTGAATAGACGTATAAAGTTCTTTTAAAAAACTGATGCCATTTTGAATGATAGAATGTAAGAATATGAATATTTTGCAAAAACAGAAATAGAAAAGATTCAGTTATTTCAAACATATATTTATTTTATAATTACGGACTTATAGTCTATAGTTTTCTATTGCACCATCTGATATATTGTAATGCTTGTTATGCATAATGCATAGTTCATTCCCCTATAAAACATTTTAGGCACACATTCTAGTTTTTTCATCCTAATGCTTTCTTTGAATCTAATGGTCTAATACACTATTATTCTATTATTCATCATGGAGCAAGTTCAAATTAAAGGTCTACAACTCTTTATTGTATTTTTGAAATTCCAACAGAAAATGAAAGGAAAAATGATTTCCAGAAGACCAAAAGAAAGGCCACTTAAAGCGTAGGTGGTCTCTGCTGTGCTCTATTGCCAGTGAAAAACTCATATCAGTCATCCACTCTCTCTCACTGCAGGGACCGATCACCAGTAACCAGTGAACACAAACCAGAAGCTGGCATGAGTTTAGTCTTAGTGCTGCTGACACTGCACACCTGCACGCCCCCAGAGACACTGGGGTGGAGGCAGGAGGAGAGAAGAGAAGGAAGGAAGACCTCTTTATAGAAGCGTTTCCCAGCTAATTAAAAACTAGGCCACTGCAGATACATAGACGAAGAGACGCCATGATGTCTGAAAAAAGACACTGTCCCTGTGACTTACATCAAATATAGGCTAGGCTAATGATAGAGTTACAGTAGCGGGGCTAAAGACTGGGCTTCTGAGCCCAGGCTGGCACACACTGAGCCTGCCCTGTTAGGACAAGTTTTAGAACTTGAAAAGTATCTGAAATTGGAGGCGTCACATTGTCTTCAAGGCAAAGAATGATAACATCAAAGAAACAATAAACTGAACCATTGGACTATAGAGATGTGAAATATATTGGAAATAGACTATATTGGTATAGAACAACCGGCCAATGCCAGAAGAAGATAACTGCTTCATTCTAGCGAGCTGCCTTTTGCTGGTTTATGCTGGTACTTTGCTGGTTTATGCTGGTCCATTGCTGGTTTATGCTGGTCCTTTTATGCTGGTTCTTTGCCAGCACACGACCAGCATAAACCAGCAAAGGACCAGCATAAACCAGTAAAGTACCAGCATAAACCAGCAAAGGACCAGCATAAACCAGCAAAAGACCATCATAAACCAGCAAAGGACCAGCATAAACCAGCAAAAGACCAGCATAAACCATCAAAGGACCAGCATAAACCAGCATCCCAGCATCAAAACATACCTAACCAGCATATGCTGTTTTTTTTTTCAGCAGGGAGGTGTGGTTTCATATCAGCTAAGGGTATGTTTACACAAAAACGATCATACTAAAATGGAAACATTTTTCTTTACGTTTTTACAGACAACACTGTTGTCAAAATGATCCCTGTTTACACAGATCCACGAAAAATGACTTAAAACACTGTATTATGTGTTTTCACAAATTAGTTTTTGGAAGATTACAGTATAGTTTTCAAAAACTTGCACTTTGAAACATGTGGACCCCATTGTTGTGTGAATGAACGGCCAAAGATATACAACTCCTTAAATATAAGTGTTTGGTGTATATATAAGAAAGGATTCCCTGCAATGTGTGCATGGGCACTCCCTGTTGTATGAACACATTTGTAACGCAGGGCCATTAATCAACATACACACTGTTCCCAACCTCTCTGCTGACGGTGAAAAACACACACAAGTCCATAAGCACTTACAACGTACTGTTCCCATTAACAACAAGCTGGCAGTTCTGGAGGAAGAGGGAGGCTGCCATACTTCCTGAGAGAGAAAACACTACAGGCAGTGCACAACCCCACCAAAAACCCTCACAAACACTCACTGCCACAAAAACATGAATGAGAGGACTATAAATATAATCACAATGAGAACACAGAGAAAGAGCACAAATACTGGCCCCTGAGCTAGACAGACACAAATATACATACACACAGAGCAGGGGGTAGTCATTTTCATCACAGTGGGCAAGAGAAAATGTAATTTACAAATGATGAGAAATGAAAACAGCGGGGAGGAAGGGGGACACAGCTATAAAAGCATCAAATGTCAAATACATAAATACAAATGTACACACTAAGGGATCACAGTATTGCAGTACATACAGTGTGATTCTAGACATGTTTGTTAGATACAACGTGAAGAGGAGTTTAGTTGTTTACGGTTGCTATACATTTATATAGATTAGCAACTATTTTGTGTATCAACTATTTTACAATGGCTTTAAACATGGCTCGTCCAACAGAATTTGGTTTGAATAACACTTAAATAATTTAAAAGTTTTGGGTCAGCAAGATTTTGTAATGTTTTTGAAAGTCTCACCAATGCTGCATTTATTTGATCAAAAATACAGTAAATACAGTAACATTGTGAGATAGTATTACTGGTTTCTATTCGAATATATTTTAAAATGTAATTTATTTCTGTGATGCAAAGTTAAATTTTCAGCATCATTACTCCAGTCTTCAGTGTCACATGATCTATTCAGGAATCATTCTAACATACTGATTCGCTGCTCATTTCTTATTATATTGAAAACTGTTGGGCTGCTTAATATCTTTTGTGGAAACTGTGATTTTTTTTATGAACAGAAAGTTAAAAAAAAATACTTATTTTATACAGAAATGCTTTGTAACATTATAAATGCCTTTGCTGTTACTTTTGACTCATTTAATGTGTAATTGCTGAATAAAAGGACTAATTTCTTTCATAAAAAAAATAAAATCTTACCAACCCCAAACTTCTAAATGGTAGGTTATTCATTTAAAATGTTGCTTTCACTGTTTTGAGTCTGGGTCTGCTGTTTTGTAAGTGCTATATAATGTAAAACTTATCATTCATATGTTAATAAACACATTTATCTTTGAGTTTTCGTTCATCGAGTTCCGAATAAAAACACAAAATAATCAAATAACTAAAAATGTGTCATAATATGGAAGGTACAGCGATTGTAATTTCCGTTTCATGTCAACTTTAAAGTGAAAAGCGAGCACTGAATACCGAAATGAAGGCAGATCTGAATGTGATTGGCTTGACTGCATACATAAGCAGAGAAAACTGATCATATCACAAAAAGAACAAGTTATAACATTTGGATTCAAATTTGATCCAATTATATTTATGCATTAAAAATGGCTCACAATAAGATAAGTACCACACATTAATAAAATAAAGTCTATTTTGATTTCATGCTGACTTTAAATATTCGCAAAGAAAAATGGTGTTGATAATGGATAACAAAAGTCAGTGACGTAACAAGAGTCATGGCTCATCTCTTACACTGCATTACCTCTGCATGTCAAGGTCATGAATACAGTGTCGAAGTGCAACTCTCAGGTGATATTGGGAGATGCAACTTTCTACTTCTAATAGTAAATGACAAGAACATGCAAATCTATTTTCCAAAGCAAACATCAGTCCAGCATGCTCTCCCAGACCCTGGAACATATTATTAATGAGTCAGGGCACTGTGTTGTTTAGGAAACATGTTGTTTCTCATTACCGCACAGCTACAGACAGAATGCCACAGTGGGCCGCTGCCACAGTTCCCTGGACATTACCAGGGAAAGGTAGAGAATACTAATGCAGGGCTTACGCACAAAAACACACACACACAATCTCATGCCCTGAGCAATGCTGGAACCGGGTTGGAAGAGCTTGGCTTGCCATTTTCCACTGGGCTGCTGATGCCAGCCAGAGGCGGTAAAAGAGAAGCTTCCCTTCTAACCACCCACTGAGAATGGATTTGAAATGATGACCCACAACACTGTGGCGTAATCACCCAGCAAGGAGCTGCCTGATAGCGACACACACCTTCTGGCCTTTCACAACGCCCCATGCATGACAAGAAGAGAGGTGGGTGAGCGAAGAACGTAAAGAACAATCTAAACATCTAAAAGGTCAAGCACTGCACACCCATAAACAAGATAAATGGGGCAAGCAAGAAAAAAAACACGGCAGCAACTTTTTGGCAATCCGTACTATAATGCACTGGATTTGGAAATTCGAAGCCTTTTTTCTGAAGCAATGATGACCTTCTCCATCACTGACAGATCTTGCTGATGTACTGCACCCAACTCCTCCTCTTTTTTTTTTTCAGAGATCAGTGTGCGATGAAAACATTGCGCCTTTGCCATTTTCCTCTCATCCGCATCCATCTGCATCAGCTTGCACTGGAGACGTCATTCTCACACCTCTCATTCAAATCAACGTAAGCTGATACAGCAGTGCTACATTAAGCTGCATTTGATGGAAATGCATCCGGGAGGCTTGTGCAGGGGGTGTAGTGTCAGTGGCACGGGGAACCTCCGAGAAGCATTTTGCTGGAAGAAATGCCACTGCAGTGAAGCCGTTACGCACAACACACGGATGCACAACCTCCAAATATGCCTTTATAATAATGAGAACAATGCCTAATATTGCATGGGTGTGATAATGCATAAATCTATTTTGAGATGCATTGCGCAATCAAGATGCTAGACGCTATGACTCCTAAAAATGTTTAAATATGCATTTATATATTTAGAAAACAGTGAAAGTTTGAATGGGAAAATATATGTGAGTTAGGGATTCTTTTCTGCAAATAAATAAGTAAATAAGAAATAAACAAACTTCGTCATGGTGTAAAACGATCGTATTTAAGATCATAGCGCTCACCTGCCAACAGTCTGGTTGGCGAGCTGTCGCATCCGATTGAATTGCTTCTTCATTTTTGTATTTTTTTTTTTTTTTTCTGCGTTAACACCTCGAGCGCACAACAATCCGCATTTCTCTCAAAATAAAGGGACGTAATCCGGTGCGAACATCCCCGTTATTTCCATCACACGCCCTCATGGCAAACCGAAAGAGGGTGGAAATGTCCTAAGGTGCGTATTTCAGTGCATTTTTGCGCTGCTGCTCGGCTGAGATGCTGCTGAGCGATTCTCACATCGGCAAAGTGACAGCAGCGGAACGACGCGAGCGCGGTGCAGCATGGGAAGTGTAGTCTTATTACACATGACATGATCCATGTGGAGCGCTTTTTTCACTTCGTTCGGTCGACAGGTATGCAGAGGAGCGGGTGGCGTTGAGTTTGCACTGCAGTGCAGTTCACTCGCAGCATAAACAACGCTTTTAGACAAAAACACATAAGTGGTCTTTCACAGCACACTTAACCAAGGCTAGCTGTTGGTTAACGTTTTTAACAATAAAACCCTGATTCTGAGCAGAGAGGTTTTAGCGGAGTTAACCCCTAAAATGCACAGTTGTTTAGCAACAGACAACCAATCATAAACAGCCTCGGTTCTTACCTCATTAAATATTCATGACTTTTTACAGTAGCAGCAACTTTCCCGCGTTATCTGAGGAAACTGTAAAACTGTAGGTGCGTTATTGACATGCACACTGATAACTATTAAGAATAAACACATTAGTTCCACAACAAGACGAGAAAATGTGTTTACATGGAATTTGAAATTAAGCTTATTTCCCCATTTTTTGAGAAGCCTTCAGGTGTTCACGTGCAGAGCGAATGCAGGGTAATGGGCAACAATTAATTATTATTTTAAACGATTCTTTTCAATTGAACATATTTAATGCATATGATACAATGTCGGGGTTATACGCACAACTGGAGAAAAATCTTGAATGAAAGCACACTATAATGCGCTGAGTGATATGAGACACTACAGTTGTTAATGTGTCCCAAATGACGCACTACGCTATGCACTTATTCTACTCAGCCGTCTAGTGCATTTATTATATAAGATTATTTTGTCATCCAACAGTCTGTTGTACAGATGCTGTAAAATCATTAAAAAAAAAATAGAATAAAAAATAAACCACGAACACCAGATATTAGATTTTGCGATGGTTATTTCCACTGGGAACTGAACAAACACCAGCCATATTTTTGCGAATGTTATTTATTTCCACTGGGAACCGAACACGAGCGGAATTCTGTTGCTTTGTGAAGATGACACTGCCATCTTGTGGCTGTTTTCATGTAGTTTGATCTGTATTGAAAGGACTTCCACCGCCTCCTGACAGCCAGCAATTGCATTATTGTCCACTGTAAATTTAAGTGAGGTTTTTAAAGCTTGGTATGATTCATAAATCTTTTGTCAACCTTGTTGTAACTGGACAACGATATATTTTCACACATTACAATAAAAGATGCAATGAAACAAAAGCAAACAACCAAAAAAGCATTTATTATGAAAATAAGAATTTTGAATATGTAAGAGGTGCTTTAATCTTGTGACTAAAAATATTATCATGAACTGTTCATCTCAGGATGTCCTTCCAAATATACTTACATCATTTTGACTCTTTTAATTAAAGATATATTCAAATATGCTTTACGGGATATGAGAAAACAATAAATCTGTTCATGAGCTGTGTAACTCAATATGAAGACGGGGAAGATGAGAAATCAAACTTGTTAGATGTAGATATAAGAATTAGAAACATTCTGAGAGAATTAGTTTAAAAATAGAGATGATGAAATGGTGATGACAGGCAACCATATGGTGTCATTTTGACAATGTTACAAAGGCTAAGATGATTGTGATTCACACATCTGACACAACAGCATATTGTTCGTTACTTGACAGTTGCAATAATCCAATACCAACTACAGCAGCCTAAGGTTAACAAAACTGAAATGGTTTGTCAGTTTTCTTGCATGTTGTAACATGCTGTCTATAGAGACATCACACATTAAAAAATCTTGTCTGTTTTTGTGAAATAGCTTTTACTAAAAAAGACCCAAAACAGCCAAAGCCACTTTTCACTTTCTATTGCTTGTTAATTGCTGGAAAGAAGATCTATAATATAGTGAAGCTATCTGTTAGCATTCCCATTAATCACAGTTACTTGGCTCACTATCAAGTTATTATTATTATTAACCTTTTAATATTAATCTTAAGGGGAGACACTGCAGGCAAAAACATAGTTTTTTCATGTACCTGTCAAGTTTGAGATTTTGGGCTTTTTGATTTTTCATAAAGTGTTTTTTCAGACTAGTGGAAAGAAAACATCCAAACAACAGTTAAGTGTTTCTTTTGTAGCACTTTATCTATTAATGTCAATAGATTTCAATTACAATACATATTTTTTAAAGGCCGTTTTCGCAAAATGAGTTTTTTCTCCTACACTGAGCCATAAATCTCCACTTCAGTAGCATTTAGACACACCAAACTTCACATTTTTATTCCTGTCTATATCCTGAAGGTTTTTACAGAGGGATTTGTTCATATATAATTTGCTTGATTATATACAACATTTTATTCCCCCCAAAATTGTGAAAATATAGTGTTTTCTGTCCGTTCTAAGCATTTTCTGAATTATGGAGTGACAAAAATGAGATACCCAAAATTCCCTCTGTAAAAACTTTTGACTGTAATATGTCAAAAAAAAAAATGAAACAAGAATTTTGAAACTGACATCATCCAGTGTTTAGATTTTTGTACTATAAATTTATGCAAATTAGTGCATATTTCAATAATTAAATTAAATAATGACTCATTAGCACATTTAAACCTAACATTTTAGAAAACTTGTAATACAAAAAATGTTTACAATTATCAATGTAATCAATCAGCTGGGTAAGGCCATAACTATTAGGATTTTTTTTTTTTTTTTTTTTTTTACCCTATTCACCTGCAGTGTCTCACCTTAAATTGCAAATCTGTTGTCGCAAGTTAATGGAGGTTGACTATGTGTTTTAATATTAGATGGTAGTGTGATATATGGCAACAGCCAATCACTCTGTTGCTGGACTTTCCAAAAGAGTTTAATTTTTTTTTTCTCCACGTTTTGCTTTTTTCTGTCATTTGTTAGCATTGACACTAGTATGTTTAACTGACTGAAATGCAAATGTATCCGCAAGTAACAATCATTGTCAAGTGTCAATCATTTAGTTCAAAATATGTATAAAAGTATGTACAAATTAGAATGCTGCAATGCAACAATACTATGCAAAAACAAACTGTCATATTACTGAAGATAACATGTTAGAAAAGTAAATAATTTAAAACATTCTTGGGCTGCAGGTGCTCCTAGAAATATTATACTATATATTATTTTACAATATAAAATATTGTAAAACTGTCTCTTCTTTTTAGACAGCAATTTATTTAACCATCTCTGGCAACTTGACAAATAAAAGTTAAATAGATGCCTTTGTACATTAATTATATAAAACTATATTGTCGCCATAGTTCTATAAATGAGTTTTTCAGAGAGTTTAGGTAAGTCTATCTTTGGTAACAGTAATTCAAAAATAAATTAAATTAATAAATAAATAAAAATATAAATAAATTAATGAATGAACAAACAACAACAAAACAAATTGTGGTTACGATCTAGGGCGCCCCCTGCTACGCACGTTAGTTAAGAAAAATAAAACTGTTCATTGTTAGTCCATATTAGCTTAAATAACATTAACAGATACAACTTTTGATTTTAATAATGCTGGAATCGACATTTTCCATTGTTAGTTTATGTTAAATAATGTAGTTAACTAATGTTAACAAATCGAACCGTACTGTAAAATGTTACCATTTTAGACAGAAGCCATGAAACTACAAATCTGGTTTATTGTTCTTGTTTAAGCACATAGGTGTAACTCTTTAGTTTGTGGGAAAATTCTTTTAGAGTTATTATACATTTTTTAACGACCTATCAAATTTTGAAACAACATATTTGCACTTTTGATAATTCATTGGTCACACTGCAGGACTACTTGAGTGAACTGTAAAACAACCTAAAGATTATTAAAATAGTTACAATTTTAAATAAAAATTTTGATTGCTTCTATTTGTCCTCATTTGTAAGTCACTTAAAAAAGCATCTGCTAAATGACTAAATGTAGATGTAAAACTGTGAAAACCATCTTAAAAATAGCTAAGATATACACTTTCCCAAATACAACTCATATACATTTTAACCTAAAATCTCCATGTTGAAGAAGGTTCATGAACATTTGTCATGTTATTTGTCAACTACAAATAGAACAATCAAAGCTTTTCAAATAAACTACAAAACTAACTCACCCCTGCGTCCCCCCTCCCCTGCAAACTGGCGGTTGTGCAGTCCATTAGTAGTTAATGGGGCAACAGGTGGGCAGTGCACTGAGGCCTAAGGGTTCAGAGGCCTCACTGAGTAAGTGATACTGAAAAATAGCCACTCGCTGCTCCTACCACAGGGGCCCCATTAATCTGGATGGCTGGAAATTGAGAGGACATCCTATGAGCCTTGATCTCGACCCTCTGACCCCAACTCTGTCATTCGTTTTTATTAGTCTGGAGTCAAATGTTAATCACATCTAAGCATTGACGAATCTTTTAGTGCTGCCAGACCTGTGCAGAAACCGTGGACCAGCAAACAAGCCGTTTTGGATGCTCTCCTGACTGTCTTAAATCAATATGAAAGGGGCTCCCAAGCATGTATATTCCCCTCCAAAAAAAGACCCCTGCCTCTGAATTTCCTTCCAAAGCTCACTTCATCATTCTCTTGTCATACTGAGAAGAGACAGGAATGTAAGAGGGGAAGAGGTCAAAGGGGAAAGGGCACAGTGCAGATATTACTGAAAACATGAAGCTCATGAAAACAAATCAACTATAATTTCATTTTGTGTATTTACTTTATGATTTACAAATAATTCCATGAAAAATACTAACCTTAAAATCAAGTGTTTGTTGTGTCTTCCTTTGACTTTGCTCTCTGGTGGCTTGTGATTGTCTCAAAGTACAGCTGTTATTGAGCTAATAAAGCTGTTTCCTCAAAAGTTCACGACCTTTAGTACCCCTGCCTTTTGCTGTTGATCAAACTAAAATGTTCTGCTTTCCATTTGAACTTGCATGTAGGATATTTCTGCTTGATATTGCCGACTTCTGACCACAAAGGTGTTCCTGACATTCAGAAGATAATGTAACTAGCAAGTCTGCTAGCAACTGCTAACTGCTATGTGGCATTTCCGCTTCAGGTGATAAATACAGAAGTTTTTTTTCATACCTGTCCTTGCAAACATTTGCATTTCTTTGTCATGTAGAAATCTTTTTGTTATTGATGGATTTTATTTGTTTTTTGGACATTTAATTGCATGTTACTTGCTATTAAATGAAAATGCATTCTAGTTTAAATTTAGAATGCTTTTCTGACCCACTTCAATAGGAGTTAAGTACTTCTTTCATGTCATTTAATCATTTCAATTGATTTAAAATATATTTTAAAGTAAAACTTTTCAGTTGGCATTATTACAAAATGAAAATTTTTAAAGTATACTTAAGGGTGTCATGAAAGTGTCCTTTATTTCATTAATATATTATCTGCAAGTACAGTTGAAGTACACTACGACTTGACCTTCAATACAGCAAAGCACAAGTGGGAGGGAATGCAAAATAATACTAATTTTGAATGTCTTTAATCTCTGTATTTACACCATAAATCACCACTTCCCTTTATGATGTGGTTTTTGAAATGCAAATGCTGTTATCTGATACCCTTTTCATTCTGTTAGCTTTGATTAAGAACAGGCACAGTTAAAAACCTGGTTTTTGCTTTACAATATGGTGTATGTAGACTGATGTGGAAAAAAAAAAAGTAATGTAAAGCAGTTTAACTTAAGGCAGCAACATAACAAAACATGAAGAAAATGAAGGGGTATGAATACTTTCGCAAGGCACTTTAACCTTAAAATATAAGTTATGCACTAATGACTCAATCTCACGAGAAAATGTAACTGTTTTACAAGGTGGCAATTTTGTATTAATTCAAATGATGTGAATCAACCAAAAACATTTGATTTTTAGGAAAAAGTAAGATTGACCCCTAAAAAAACCATCAGTGCGGTGTAAGCAGTTCATACAAAAATGTATGCAAGAGACCATATGAATTCAAACAAATTAGCCAGCAGTTCACCAAAACTTACAATAGTTACAAATTGCCATGAGATTGTCTTGAAAAATCTTGTCTCTAATGCATTACATGACATGCATCTGTCAGAGCACCTGACAGGGCAAGTTGCATTACATGATGTGCTAATACGTTTGTTTGAAGCTCTTAATATAAAGCATTCACATGTACAGGATAACTTAGGTGGTGCACTTTTCTCGCAGCAGTTCATTCTGTATTCCTCACTATTTTCCACATGTGTTTTGTCCTTAGAAATGCATTGGTGTACAGCATGTAGCAGATGCGATTAATCTATAATTAAATTACTTTGATTAGTTGCTGTAGTCGAATGCGGTATGTAATTGTTCTTTTGGAGGTTGGAAATAAAAATTAACATCCACGTTAAATGTATAGAAAAGTGCAGCTGGGACATTCTTCAAAATATCTTGTTTTGTGTTCATTGAAAGAAGAAAATCATATAGGTTTGAGGGTAAGGAACAACATATTTATTTTTGGGTAATCTATCTTTAAGGGTCAGATCAGTAAGAAAAAGCTCCTTATGGTTACAGTTCTTGGCACAAAATATTTAACAATACTATTAAATATTATTGCATGCCTGCAGTCAAATGAATCACTTGAATTCTCAGACAAACAGAAATATTATCTTTACGTCTATATTTATCTATTTGAGACATTTAACACTGTTGTCACTTAGGCCTCCTGAGAAGCAATTTAAAACAGTCTGGGACTGCCAAAGTCAGTCTGTAGGTGACAGCTACTATCCTCAGGCAAGGCCCACCCATGCAGCTTAACATCACATTAATTTAGCAGCATCTAGCGCACACCTAAACACACACCTGAAGCGGAATGGACAAAGGTGTACGGCAGCGTGTGTGCGGTTTGTAAGTGTAAAACAGTGGCATAGAGCAGCTGCTCAGGAGAAAACATTACCGTCATGTTGACACAGAGGAGAGCAAAAGTAAAGGCCTCTTTGTTTGGCTGTTTAATGATGACATTAACTGAAGCTATTCATTAAACTACATAAGACAGTTTGAGACCAGATTGACCACAGTACCAATGATGGTTGCCAGACATCTGCTCTGATTTTGGCTTGACAGATTAAAGAGGTGTTCGGATCATGTTTGATTAGATGAACGAAAGATGGATGAAGTGATTCAAAAGGTTTTCCAGTGGATATTTCTTAGATCTGTATTTTAAAGGTATATACCCAAAAAATGATCATTCACTTACCCTCACTGAAACCCATATTATTATTTTTTTCTTCTATGGTAGACAAAAGATGGATTTCTGAAGCATATCCTGGCCACACTTTTCAGTGAAGATGGATAGGTACTGCATATGAAGACATTTTAAACAAGATTTAGACTGCTCTTTTTCATAAAATGAAAGCTTACATTCACCAGTAACTGTCAAGCTCCAAAAAGGACAAAAAGCCAGCCAAAGATTTTTAAAAATGTGTGTGCTATTCTTAAGTCTTATGAAATCTTATGTTTTTTTCTGCATCGATGTTAACAGGATTGAGTAGGCCAGGTCTTCAAACAAAACTAGCCCTGTGGCCAATCAAAACGAGTGACCCTATATAAAAACTCTAAAAATGACACTCCCATATTTAAAAAGATATATATTTTACAGTCATTGTTATTTGTAATGTGTAATTTCAACTTCAAAATGACTATATTGATGTAATCATAAACACAGTCTGCTTACATATAGGAGCTCACAGGGGTGCATTGTTCATGGTCAAAATAAACATGAGTTGACACAAAAAGTAGCACTTTCACCATAAAAGCTTATAAGTGATGTCTACTGTACTTCACACAGTCACCATGTGACTTTCAGCACAGTGTAAAAAAAACATAAACACACTATTGCACCAGAAGTTGCAAAACCCAAACGCCATACTTTAAGTTAAAGACTAATTTTATCACATAAACTACACTGTCTGGTATAGTAAAGGTCATAGTATGGCTCAACACGTAACATGGTTATAGTGTGTAAAAAGCATGTGACATGCTGATGGTTACTGGTGGTCAACGCAATCATATGCAGTTTTGATGGACGCTTTTCATATTTCCAGGGCCAGATTTGCAGCCACTTTGTCATCAGTGTTAACTAGTTTTCTGAAATGTAAGTAGTGTTGTAGTGTTATAAATGTACAATACCTTTTCAAAAAATGAAAATATAAAATAAATAGCTAGATTTATGATGTTAATAACTGTGAAAAATGTGTCACCGTTGTTGTGTGCTAGTGTCAAGGCCACATACTGCTTCCGCTCTGCATACAGCTTCAGTTTTCCTTCTGCTCTGCAGTTTATCATACTGAAACCACATATCAGTCTGCCCTGCAAAATAAGATAAGTTAAATGAGATAAATAGCTTATATGCATCAAGATCACATGTCAGAGATATCATAGTAAGATAAATACTGTGCAGATGTTGATTATAAATGTCTGTGTTTTTATATTTCTTACAGTTTAATATATTTCACATATTAAGAATAGGTCCAAACCATGTGTGGCAGTGTATACATTTAATTTCATCAAAGTAAAATGTACATTTTAGAGACCTCTGTTTGTTTCTCTCTTCTAATATTCTGTTTACGGTTAAAAAGGTCATTGTTGACTCCAGGTAATGTTTGGACTGAATCCTTCAGCTTTACAATATTCCAGAAATATTACTTACCACAATAACTCAGCTCTGCTGTACCTACTCAAAGCGTCTTTTTAAAAACCTCAGGATGAAAGCTCTCCTGCTGGAAGGCTATTGAATGCTAGTAATAATCTGGCTTTATACGTACTAAAATTTGTCATGAAGAATGCAGGCTGCAGCTTTAATTGTGTTGCTTTAATGGATGACCTTGTTTCCCTCAGCCTCTGGTTGAACTCCATTTAGATGAGACTGCAGTCTGTAATTTAAGGAAGCCTCTTATCATTTCTCTCTCTTTCCGGCCTGAGGGGACATACGGTTCACTGACGGTCACAAACTTCTGGATATGATATGTCAGCAGGGGTAAATGCTAAAGAACACTCTGCAAACTGAGTCTAATATCATGTTTGCAATGGAAATCAATGGCAGATGTCTTTAAACAGATGTCTATATTTGATGGTCCTGGATGAAGAGAGGTTTTATGTATCTGTATTTGTCTCTCAGCCCCCTTTTCACCATGTTTTGACTGGTGACGGCTGAGTGCTTAGAGTGAGGGACCTCACAGGTTTCTCTTTTCTATTCAGATCAAAGAGAACAATAGTCTTGGCCTCTGGTGAAGTTAAAGGGATAGTTCACCCAAAAATGAAAACCATCCCATGATTTACTCACCCTCAACCCATCCTAGATGTATATGACTTTCTTCTTTTAGATGAATACAATTGGAGTTATATTAAAAAATGTCCTGGCTCTTCCAAGCTTTATAATGGCAGTGTCACAGTTATGATCTGTTTTCACTTAGTTTTCTATGTCCCCGTCGTCCTACCTAGTTTGTCTCCATAGTAATTAGTTAATTAGCTCCACACCTGTTTCTGTTTCTCCCTGATTGCATTTTGTATTTAAAGCCTGTGTTCTCCCCTCTGCCTTGGTCTGTTATTTCGTTTACTCCTACGTTTGGATTTGTGTTTGGTTGTGCCTTTTGCCCCTGAAGATTATTAAAAGGAACTCTTTGTTTGTACTCCTTCGTCGTGCGCTATTTTATACACCAGAGACACGTAACAGAATAGCAGACCCTCAAGTGAGTAATTTAGCGGCGTTTTTCTTTGTTTATTTTTTTATTTTTTTCGCTCCTCTCCCGGAATGGACTTGCCAGCCGTCCAACTCCTGTGCCTGGAGCAACAAGACCGTTCGCTGGAAGACCACACCAGGGACTTTCTCGATCTGGCGTGCCTTACACACTTCCCGGATCGCTCGCTCTGCGTATTCTACATCACCAGCCTGAGCGAGCGGTGTAAGGCACGCCTGCCAGCGAACGGTCCAAAGGAGGATTTCGCCGCTTTCGTGGAGTGGGTGTTGGAGAGTAATGGACTGTGTTTCTCCGTCTGCCCCGCCGAGGAAGACATCTCCAGCCCCACTCCCGAACCAGAGACCAGTCAGCCATCATCCTGCTGCACGGAGCTAATGCCTGAGCCCACCGCAGACGGAGAGCCTGAGCCTGCCGCGACACGTGAGCCAGCGCGCAAACCCGCGACTGAGCCGATCATCGCCACGGAGCCAGAGCCACAATCATCGTCTGACCAAGTGCGTGAGCCGGCAACATCGCCCGTCCCTGAGGGAGTTTTGGTGGTGTTCGAGGGCTTGGATGGAAGCCCCGCCCACACTCCCGCAACTGAGGGTGAGCTGCACCTGGTTTCTGGGAGTTATGAGGAACTAAAGGACATCTTTGAAATGGACCTAATAGACTGGTTTGGAGAAGTATTACCCTGTGCCCCTGAATCTCCTGTGTCTCCGCTGGTTCCATCCAGCCCTGAATCTCCTGTGTCTCCGCTGGTTCCGTCCAGCCCTGAATCTCCTGTGTCTCCGCTGGTTCCGCCCAGCTCATGTCCTCCTGTGTTCCCTCCCAGCCTCCCTCTCCCGCCTCCTCTCAAACCAGCCAGTTCCTCAGCTCCATCTCCGCTGGTGCCTGTCAGTCCCTCAGCTCACCCTCAGTCAGCGCCAGCTGGGCGCGCTGATCCGTCGCTTCGGGACTTCCAGCCTCCAGCTCCGCCCAGGCGTGAGGATCCCCTGTCTCCACCTCCTGCCTCCGAGCCCTGGACTCCACCTCGGTCCTTCGACCCATCAGCTCCGCCTGGGCTCCTAGCTCCCTCGTCTCCACCGTGGCCCGTCATCCCACTGGCTCCACCGGGCTCCCTCGTCCCTCCGGCTCCGCCTTGGTCAGTCGTCGACCATCCGCCGCCTCGGGACTCCACTCCTCTGGCTTCGCCTCGTCACTCTGTCCCTCCGGCTCTGTCAGGCTCCTCCTTCCCTTCAGCTTCACCTTCGTCCTCCGTCACTCCAGCTCCGCCGCGGCATTCCGGATCCCCGCCTCCGCCTCAGTCGCCTGAGCCGCTGGCTCCGCCTAGGCCCTCCGGATCCTCGATGTCACCCTGGCTCTCCGTCTGCTCGGCTCCATCCTGGGCTCCTCATCCACCGACTCAGTCTCCGGCAGTAGGCCCCCTGGTGTCGACGGTCCTTTCTCCACCATGGCTCCTCCCGCTGTCGACTCCACCGTGGGCCACCATCCTGGCTGGCCTCTGGATTTCCACCTGGCTCCTCCTGCTCCGGGCTCCTCCCTGGCTTCTCCCTCCATCTACTCCCTCTTGGACTTATTTTTTGGACTCTTTTTGCCCCTTTTCTGTTGCCTGCCCTTCACCTGCTCCACGCCCACCTCCTGAACCCCCACCCTCCCTCCCTCCTTCCCTCCCTCCCTCCTTCCCTCCTTCCCTCCCTCCCTCCTTCCCTCCTTCCCTCCCTCCTTCCCTCCTTCCCTCCCTCCTTCCCTCCCTCCTTCCCTCCTTCCCTCCCTCCTTCCCTCCCTCCCTCCCTCCTTCCCTCCTTCCCTCCTTCCCTCCTCTGTTGGACTATGTTTTTCGGTGCGAGGACGCACCGTTCCGGGAGGGGGCGAACTGTCACAGTTATGATCTGTTTTCACTTAGTTTTCTATGTCCCCGTCGTCCTACCTAGTTTGTCTCCATAGTAATTAGTTAATTAGCTCCACACCTGTTTCTGTTTCTCCCTGATTGCATTTTGTATTTAAAGCCTGTGTTCTCCCCTCTGCCTTGGTCTGTTATTTCGTTTACTCCTACGTTTGGATTTGTGTTTGGTTGTGCCTTTTGCCCCTGAAGATTATTAAAAGGAATTCTTTGTTTGTACTCCTTCGTCGTGCGCTATTTTATACACCAGAGACACGTAACAGGCAGTGAATGGGGGTTGAGATTTTGAAGCACAAAAAAGTGCATTCATCCATCATAAAAAGTACTGCACACAGCTCCCGGGGGTTAATAAAGGCTTTCTGAAGCGAAGTGATGTGTTTGTGAGAATAATATCTATATTTAAAAATTTAAAACCATAATCTCTAGCTGTTTTTGTAAGTCATACACACAGAGGATGGCTTGAGGGTGAATAAATCATGGGGAAATTTTCATTTTTGGGTGAACTATCCCTTTAAAGGTGGTCTTCAGTTTGAAGAAAATCCTCCACCACTGAAACTGCAAGAACATTGACTATAGAAAAGAAAAGCACATGCAGAAAAAAAGTTGGAACTTGGCTTCATGAATTCATTTCAATTTACCAAACAAGCATAACATAATTTACCTGACTTGCAGTAAAGAATCCTGTAAGAGTTTGAATAATTAATGCAATCAGCCATAATCATCGGAATTGGAATTGCACTGTGATTCTGATGCCAAACTTCAACACTGCTTATTTTGGAACAATATTATTCCGATCTAATGATTGCTGTTGGTGAGACACGACTGTGAGGGAACTCCTCGCACTGAAACCATATATTATTTTGCATTTGAACATTTCACCAGTTCTCCATAGGTATGATAATGTAACTTGTATAATGGGGGCCATTTAGGGTCCTCTTCCCCCAACCCCTTCACCCCGGCCCCTCATTATCTTTCACCCAGATGCCTAATTTCCTGGCAGGGAACGTCTTCTGCAGAGAGGCTGTTCAACGTCAGAATTATGCTCTACATCCTGATCAGTTTAGAGCAGTCTGGCACAACTTTTGCAGAGCTATTTCTCAACAACATTTCCAAAACGGTCAAACTCGTCTCAGGATTCATCACAGTGTCAGGGAACAGAGAACAGTTGTAAAACAACCAATGAAAACTTGAAAAGTAAGGTGTGCCAAGATAAACTATAATGTTGGCTTGGCAAAGAATTGTCTGAAAGGTTTGAGAATTCCTCAAAGTTTGAAGTATATTTAGGGCTTTGTTTGAATACTGTAAGACCAGTACAGCATTAATAAGAGTTGGATAAGATCACTGATCAGTTTCTGTGTTTTAAACTACACCATTTCAATGGCATTTTCCATATAAAGGAATTGGTCATTAACCCTCATTACTGAAGTAAATGCCATTTTATTCCAAGGGAGCTTTACAGAAATAATGTTTTTAATAGGATCCCCACAGTTGGATACTATGTTAATTTTTCCCTTATTTGGCAAAAAAATAAAATAAATAAATAATAAAAAAAAGTCATTAAACAAATAATATCAAGCTATCCAGACATGTTCTTTAAATATACATGCTTTGATAAAATAATGTTTACTTGCAACCCTAAAGTGCATAAAAATATCAGCTTTGAGACGCCTTTGGGTTCTGTATTTAGCCTCAGTTGCTAAATCAACACTGTCACATCAAGAAGATGAATTACATCTGGACTTCTTCACAGTGGTTATTGAGACTGATTGTGGTCCATTTGTAAACCTGAAGTTGACTGAAAAACACCCAGCATAATTTCTGCTGCAGATTGTGTTGTTTTGACAATTCAATTATCTATCTGTCAGTCTGTCTGTCTGTCTATCTATCTATCTGTCTATGTGTCTATGTCTGTCCATAGATTACTCTATATGTAGATTGTTTTGTCTGTCTATCTATCTATCTATCTATCTATCTATCTATCTATCTATCTATCTATCTATCTATCTATCTATCTAGCTATCTATCTATCCTCCTGAGACCCCCCCCCCCCCCCCCCCAAAAAAAAAGCTTTGTGAATTTAGTATTTTTTCATTTTTCATGTAATTACATTGTTTAGAGCATAAGAAAAAAATGGAAAAATAACATTTTTGAAAAATTATATTTTATTCATATTTTATTCTATGTCCTCTGTATATGACACTAGAACTCAGTTTTTCTAAAAATAAAATGGCATGAATAGACATCAAAAAGGCAAAAACAATGTTTTTTTCATTATTTTTTATTTTTAGGTTTCAGGATTTTTTTATACTAAACTTTGTTTAAGGCTGATTCTCAACCATGTTGTAAAATATATAACAAAATGATTTGATATACCATTTTGTTTTATGCAATATGTGTATAAATATTTCCATAAACTGGTTTTCCCATTAAACATAGTGTATTTATACACTGTATCCAATTTGCATATTAATGTGTTGCTGTTGGGACAACATGTTGAAAAAAGAATTGCATAATGTGAGTAATAATTGGTCAGATTTTCATAATAATATCTAATATTTCATAAGAAAATTTATACAATTTATTTTCCTACTCAATTGTTATGTCTCCCAAAATGCATAATAAATATGCTTTTAGTTTTGGTGTCCTCTACAGTGGACATTTATGAAATGATGTCCTGTTTCATAACAGGAAGTCATATTTGAATTTGAAAACCCACATTTTCCTGAGACGTTGCTTTATGACAAACAATTTGAAAAATATTCAGATTTAAATGACAATTACAAAATATAATCATATTTCCATAAGGATGTAAAATTTTAAACTAAATTAAATTTAGCCATCTTTAAAGACCTAGGAGAGGGTGTGGTTATGGTGAAACTTCTAAACATTTAGTATCTCTAAAAAGCCCTGGATGAGTCTCAGAGAAATTCACTAAAACAGAATGTCCACTACAGAGGCAAAAACTCCATAGCTGGGTCTCAGGAGGCTGGCTATCTATCTATCTATCTATCTATCTATCTATCTATCTATCTATCTATCTATCTATCTATCTATCTATCTATCTATCTATCTATCTATCTATCTATCTATATGTGGTGTCATTGTTTTGCATTATAGAGTTCATGAAGATGTGGATCATCAGGGCTGATAGAGTCGTCGTAGTGTCTCTGAGAAAGAGAACCAGGGCAGAAGTCAGAGGTCAGACACACTGAACACACAATCCTGCTGAAAAGCCTCTAAGCTCAAATGATTAAGTGGCCTTTTGCTTTATAACATTTGCCAGTGGCAACAGAAGGACAGAATAGTTGGATAAAGCTGTCTCTAAAGGATAATGCCCTGAAATCCAAGTGGACTTGGACCTCAGAGAAGAAGATAAGACAGAAGTTCAGCAGGCCGGTGGGAATTTATAGACATTTAAAACAGTCTTAGCCTGAGCAAATTACTCTGGAGCGTGACTTAAGGACCCTGAGCAGTTCGTTGATCTGCTTTTCTGCATAGTTAATGAGCCTGTCATTAGCGTCACTGGAATCTGCTCTTCCTGGTGTGTTGTTTGTGCTCCTGCTGAAGATCGAAGCTAATGAGGGCACAGACTGTTTTGCTGTCATCTGTTATCTGAGTCACTTTTAATGCTGTAAGAATTTACTGATATAAATGGGTAAATTAAACATGTAAAATGCCTCAGATGTTGTCAGAGACACATTATGATAATGAAGGAAAATGATCAAGACAGGGCATGAGAAAGCTATAGATCAAATAACAAAGAGTATCATTTAAAAGTAAGGAAATTTCCACTGAAACTTGGACAAATTAGGGAATTTTAAATGTATATTTTCTAGGAGTCATAAAATAAATAAAATTTGTAGAATAAATAATGAAAATTACAAATAAATTAATAAAATTTGTGGACATTTTTCTAGTTACACTCTACTCTAAAATATTGAATTGCTCATCAGAGGGATGTCTGATTTGTTTTGTGAATCATTCAGAATGATTTGTGAAATTCAAATTCAAATTTTGAATTTTAATTATTTTTAAAAAATCTTAATCGCAAATGACTGTAAAGGCAATGGAATGACAATAGAAAAGTCATGGAAATTCAATGGTCAAAAAGGATGGGAACACTTAAGTATACTATTTTCATGCAAGGCTTACCGGCAGTTAGACAATGATATGGAGGCAGTGTTTTGGCCATAAATGATAGAAGCGCATTGCAAATGGTGTAGAAATTGTTTTAGTATGTGATTTAATGACAGATCAGAGGAGCACATGTTAACATGGGACAGTTACAGATATTCCACTGAGGGAGATGAACAAGACCACGAGTCCTTTGATGTGTCAACTGAACAGCTCCTAAATCTCTCTGAAAACACACAGGCGGCTGGTGTGTGTGTGTCTATGCATCATGAAGCATAAAGGACCGAACTGATCTGCCCATATGCTCTCCCGGATGCTGGAGCAGTCTATGGTCTACATCTCTGCACTCCCACCCCTCAGGTGTCTTTTGTTCCCACCACGGTGTCCCTCCCTTCTAGTCACAGAGTTACTTTGAAGTGCCAATCAAATCAAAGGGAGGCGCTCACAAAGAACAAACCGCTAGCACAGAATATATGACTTTTTTCCTTTGTCTCTCACTCTATGTCCGTTTGTGGATTTTTTCCACTTTGTCAAACTCTTCAACACATAATGGAATTATTAGCACATAAAAAAATGTAACTATATGACACTAGCTAGCAGACCTGTTCTGGTAGGGTCATGGACTGCAGGGAAAAACAATGCTAAATCTGAAAGTAGAGTTAAACTAAATTGCTTGACATCCCACCATCCTCAAAAACCATGAACAAAACTATGTAGGTAAAAGAACATGAAATTTACTCTTAAAAAATAAACGTTTCAAAAGTTTTTTTTACCCCCGGTAATACCATAGAAAAACAATTTTGGGTTCCTCAAAAAACCTTTCGATGAACAGTTCTTAAAAGAACCAGTTTTTCATAGTGTGAAGAACATTTTAATAATCAAATGAAGCTTTTGTCCAATGAAAAGTTTCCACGGATGTTAAAGGTTCTTCATGGAACCACAGATACCATTAAAGAACCTTTAGGGCCAGACTTACCAAACAGGACAAATTAGTGTTAGAGTACAATTCCATAAAAGCACCGATGGGAGGGGAAAATTCTGCATGTGATTTACTGACGCACATTAAAGAACACAGACGCAGCCAGATAATTTCCATATTGACCAGCACAATCTACCAAGAGCAGCGCAAATTAACGCCTGCTTTAAGACATGCTTTTTTTGGGGATTAAATAATGCCGCAAATACTAGTAATTTGACGAGGACAAACATTAGTATATCGCGTTGCGTGATTCATTTTACTCCTTCCATAAATTTTACGTCTGAAATGGAAACTCCTACAAATGTATATACAATAAGGTCAGGCGCAAAAATAACTGTGTCCATGCTATTTCTGTGCTAATTATTTAGTAAATCTTGACAGTACTATTTTAATGCCAAAAGATGGTTTGCGCTGGAGCAAGCTGTTAGTAAAACTGGCCCTTAGTCTTTTAAGAACTGTTCACTGAAAGGTTCTTTGAGGATCCAAAAATGGTGCTTCTATGACATTACTGTAACCACCCAGCCCCCCCCCCGCCCCATGTTGAATTTACATTTTAAATATATTTACCGACTAGAATTAAGCATTTGACATCAGTCCCGATGAACACTGTCATTCGACCCACCTCACAGTCTTCACTTCACTGTAAATGAACATAGAGAAGAAATCTGGTGTTGAAACAATTTTCACTCTGCATGTAAATTTCACAATTAATCACAAAGAAAGAGCAGGTAACATGAATTTTGCAGTAGAAAGACTGAAATAGAATTTTATTTACAACTTTATGCTCATGTTTATGATGGATGTAAGTGTTTGTTTTGTCACTTTTTATTTGTGGAGGGGTTGTCCTGACAGGAAGCAAATGTGTTTTGCAGACACCAGTGCGTGCAGGAAGTGCAGATACAGTCGTCTCACACACATACACACCGTGTGGTAGATGAGATAAAGGGATTAGTGAACTGCGGTTGTGTGCTTCTGCTCAAACTCTGATTCACATGGCAGCTCTGGCGTAATCCTGATAATCCTGTAGAATGCTACAGGTGCTGGAGGTCCAAGGCCCCTGACCTGAGGCAAAACTCACACACACACACACACACACACACACACACACATAAGTGGTGAGATCTCAAGTTCAACAGTTCCTTAACTTTACCTCCCTAATCTAGAATAACATTATCTATACCCTACATCTCTTTTCATGCTAAGTGTTTGGTGCCATTGTGACATGTTTATAGCCAAGAGCGAGAGACGAGCAGCGGGAGATGTACAAACATCTGCTGGAATCGTGCCTAAACAATTCTGCACTGGGAATCCTCCGTGAGACGGCTGTCATTTCTCTCAAAACGCTTAAACAAGCAAACAGAACTGTTGTTCATTTTTATTGCACAGCTCATTGCATGAAGAATTGGCTTATGTTTCTTTAAGTCATTCATCATGAAGAGACTTGTACATAGCATGGTATTCTGCTTCCTAGAGGCACATTTGCCAGTTTAATTGTCAAAGCAATTATGACCAAAATTGCATGTTCGTGTTTACATCCTTGTAACATTTTCTTAAGGACAGAAAAGGATGAGTCTGGGCTCAAGTTAATTGTTTTAACTTAATGTAGTCATGATGATTCAGTCATAATAAAGAATAAAGTAACTTGAATAAAACTAGTGAAATTATTTTAATCTTTATCACATTTGTTGCTTACCTGACAACCCATTTTCTACAGTGTACAACATATTTATTCTTTTTGTTTAAAATTAAATACAATTTTTTAGATGTACCATACATGCATTTGCATGAGGGAGACCGGGGCTAGTTGTCACAAGGCTATATCTCAGTAACTATAAAGTCCAAATGCACAAACCTCTAGCAGTGGTTTCATTCAAAAGTTTAATGTCAGCAAGATTTTTTTTAGAGGAAATTGAGAAATTAATACTTTTATTCAGTAAGTATATATTAAATCAATCAAAAGTGACAGTGAAGACATTTATAATGTTACAAAATATTTCTATTTCAAATGAAAGCTGTTCTTTTGAACTTTGTATTTTTCAAAAAAAAAAAAAAGTGAGTGCAATACCATTTCCACAAAAAAATATTAAGCAGCATAATTTTTTCAACATTGATAAGAAATTCGTCTTGAGCAGCAAATCATCATTTCATTTAAAGTGAATACAATTATTTTAAATTGTAATAATATTTCATAATATAACTCTCTTTACTGCACTTTTGATCATAAGGCTTCTTTCAAAAACAAAGGCAAAAAAAGAAACTTACCGAGTTTTGAACAGTTTTGTAGTTCAAATCCCACTTAAATTACAATATTTTTTTCTTCAAAGCAAGTTCACGTGTTTTCATTTCTTTATTCTGCATATCAAGCCTGAACTAAACTATTATGTGGCAGGTTCCTGTTTCCTGCTTATTAAAGTAGGAGTAGAAATTGTTTTCATAGTTTTTTAGTAGAAATCTAAATAATATATATATAAAAAAAGGATTTAAATAAAATGTTTATGCCTTGAGGGCTTGAGCATGACTTCCGATTGGCCAATCCCGCTGTCAATCACACACCCCTCTTCTTTAAATACCGTTCACGGCTCGACGTTCACTCAGATGGCATGAACCAGTGGGAGGCGACCGAGTGATGCGCAAAGACGCACTCGTGCCAGTGTAACCTCCGCTAGACACCAAAATGAAATGAATTCAACATCTGCCGGGGACTCATGCTCCTATCTTTCCTCTCCTGCGGAGATGCCTGCATGTTACAGGGACCTATGCGGAGGAGCAAGTAACTTTGCCAATATGCCCTACTGGACATTGACATTGCACACAGGAGAGTCCTATGGAATATAGTCCGCACTGTCACTCTACTCAGCCGGTGAAAAACAAACTTTTCGTGTTCTGCATCATGCTGTCACTGTGGGTGTACATGCTGTACTGCTGCGTGGGCTACTGCTCCACCACACCGAGCTTCATGGTGGAAGAGAGGAGCAGGAATCCACCCAGACTCCTCCAGAAACAAGACCTGGAGATGTTCCTCAAAAGCCAGTCCAGGGACTTATTAAACAACGAGAGTGATGCTGACAGCAAAGGAGACGGCTGGGAGGAAAATAAAGGCGATGTTGGTTATGACGAGGACTCGGGAGTAGCAGGTGCCCTGAACGGCTCCGAGACCAAAAAGTTACCCCAAGCGATTATAATAGGGGTGAAGAAGGGCGGGACGCGCGCACTGCTCGAGTTTCTGCGCCTCCATCCTGATATCCGCGCGGTGGGAGCGGAGCCGCACTTTTTTGATCGCAACTACGAGAAGGGACTCGAGTGGTACAGGTACGTTTTTTAACACGCTGTTATTCATAAGTACGTTTTTCATAGTTAGATATCGTCAGGATAAAAGCGGATTAAGTCCGCGGAATTATGTGGCTTTAAATTTAAATTAAGTGACACATAAACCTGTCAGAATTGTCATATTGTGAACTATGGGGGGCTTGAGAGGCTCTGACTCCACTGTTGAAGACTTTCGAGGGAAGAAAAACAAACAAAAGGTTCACGATTCTCAAAAATGTTTTATTTTATTTTTATTATTATTATTATTATTATTATTTATTTATTTATTTATTTTTTTTTACGTAGCCTATACCTGCACATACTAGGTCTACGTTTCATAGGGTTTTCGGAAAATTGAAAGACCAAATTCTAAAAATAGAATTATATTCCTGAATAATAAACTACCTCAAAAAATGACCTACAAATAAATTTCCATGACCTTGTGATTTTTATAATAGCCTAACAATCAGAACCAGAAAACTCTTTTCTTGTTAAAAATGTTTTGTGTAAAGGATTTAGTCGTTGATTTTGACTTTGGTTATTACAGTTTTCATATCACAAACATAACTAATGCTGATGGGCATGATATATGTTACATTAAAAGAAATCAAGAGAGAGAGAGAGAATGTTGGACTTACGGGAATAATTCTTTCCAGCACAGTGTAGTTTGGTAATGGTAAACTAGACCTAGATAAAATGTTGGAATGAGTCAAGACAAACATAGACTAAATAAACATTATGCTCTCTGCTTGTGTAACACCCCTCATAGTCAGGTGCACTTGCACAACATTATCAATCCGTAGAGGTTTGACTCTCCCCTTTGATTCCTAGTATTTTTATTCTTTTACCAGACCGCCATATAGTGAAAACAGATGAAATTTACTGTTTTTCCTAGTGTGATTTCACATTAACTTTGACATTCTGAGTTGTAATAGGGGTTAATTGCGGTCATCTCAATGGCAAAAAGTGTGCCAATTTACCTGAATTCAGCCCAACACAGAAAGTTGGTTTGGCCAGTTCCCAGTTAACAGGGAATGTTCTCAGAACTTCCCAGGCTAACATTCTGGCAAGGTTTTATAAAAGTTCTTTCAGTAACATTAGTAGAATTTTCGTTCACAGTTATCTATGGTCTTTAATAATGCTCTCAAGACATTGCACAAAAATGTTATTTATATGTAATTCATGGAATTTTTTCCTGAAATGTTTCAGTTGGATGTTCGTCCAAATCGTGTTCGTTTTTTAAACGTTACTATTGGTTTCAGAACATTCAGAGAGCATTTAATAGTAACATTCTCATAATGTTTGCAAAATGATAAAATGGAATGTTCCTTTAATGTTCATATAACCAAGGAAAAATTAATGTTTTGAATGTTCATCGACTATTTGGGCTATTTTGTCCTTTTGGCTAAGAACTACATTAGACCTTAGATCGGCCAATCACAGTTCAAACTAATAATCAAACTATGCAGTTTGTTTCATATAAACAGCAATATACACAAAATGAAATGCTGACACATTCTGTTGGAAACACTAGCAAAGGAAAATGCACCCCAAAGCTTTTTATTGTTTGAGATGATATACAGACTTTCTGTGGAAGAATCTTTAGTTCCAGTTCCTTTGCTATTGACGCACAGTGGGAATACAAGGAAGAGGCAAAGAGCAGGATGAGCCCCTTTATCCAGGGAGCCCAGCAGACTAATTGTGAAGCAGAAACATGGAAAGAGAAGCATGTAGCCAGGTGGCCAAGTCTCCTGTGGAGGTATTGAGCTCTGCTGCACTGTTAGTCCAACACAGAGGAGTGCTCTTATCTTATCTTATCATATCATGTGCTCCCTGTAGGAGGCGATCAGAAGGGTGACTGAGCACAGCAGGGCTTTAGAACTGTACATGCAGCGTGACTTTTCATACAATGCTTTTGAAGAAACAGAGGGCTGATCAATTCAATAAACAGGTCATTCATTAGTGGATATTTATGTTTTTGTTTGTAATTTTGAAATATTTTACCCCTTAACACATTACAATTATACATTACAATATAACATTACAATATGAACCCTGCATAGCCTGACATATGAAATGATAGTCAGAAAAATATGTATTTTTTAAATGGAAAACAGTTTATTGAACCTTTAGACAAAATTATTAATGAAAACATATAGACAAAAGTACAATATTAACCCATAGTAGCACCTCAATTTTATAAATTGAGCAAAAATATGCAATTTTGTGCAGTCTGTGATATTTATATGGCCAAATAGATAAAATTCTGATAGCTTGTAATATAAATCAGGGATATCTTAATAACAGACTACTTGCATAAAATGCATATAAATTTCAGATGTCATTCAATATCTCCCAATAATATATTAAATAAAATCATATTTAAATAGTTAATTTTATGATCAAAACTCTTTTTATTGTGACAGTCAAAACAGTCAATGTAATGCAATGCATTGATGACTGACAGATAAACAAATAAATGTTCCTCAAAAGCCTGATGTATCATATCGATAATTGCATTTTTACACACGATTTTCATAAACTTGATGTATTTACAATCAAGTAAATGTAAGTTCAGTCTAGTAAGTCTTCATCTTGAAAATATTATTAAAATATAAAATTTATTCAAGTTAAAATTTCAGCAAAAAGACAATTATGCTAACAGGCCTTTACTTGATAAAAGTATAAACTATCAATCAGACAACAGAAGGCCTAGATTTTATACAACCGGTTTTTCAGCAAATTTTTTAACATGCTGATAATTTAGAGGCCTTTGAAATTTTTGTATCAAATATAATACAGTATGCTTAAGAGATTTTATGGCACTTTTTTTTTAGCTACGATGGTAGTAAATTATTACCATATTAATATAGCGTAGTATTCTAAAGAATACAGTGGTATTACAATGGTAATTTAATTTTCATGTCTTGTTTTCAAGTAATCTTCATTATTAAAGCCATAAAATGGTATGTTGGTTAAGATAACAATGTGGCAGTTTGAGAGGACACGAAAAAGCTAACACTGATGTTTTTAGAAAAGATGTGGTGAGAAGTTCTCTGATGCAATCATATTACTTATTGACTCTGAAACAAAGATCCTGGCAGTCTGATAGAGTTACAAGGAGTAGCTTGTTTGTGGATGGCAGATGCTGGCAGTAAATTGAAAGCGAGTCTATTGAGTGAGATGGTGAATGTTTCTAAAGAGGATCTGTTGAACCCCCGAGGTTCTGCATTAACCCCAGTGAGAAAGAGCAGACAATTAGAGTGAATTGTGTTGTTTCTTTCTTCACTTTGTATGCAAATGTGCTCAGAGGGTGAAAGTGCTTCTTGAGAAACCCAGCAGGATCTCCCTGAAAAAAAGCCTTGAGAGGAGCAGAATGAGGGGATTCTTAAAACACGCACGTAACTTTTCCTCATTCTTGAAAGATGTTGCTGTTGTGTTTACTGATACAATTGCTGCTAGCCTTTGTGTGGGATGGTAAGGCACAACTAGAATGATGGATTTGTTCTGTGCACAAAGCCAGTTCCTTATAATAATTTATAAACCCTTGGCTCTTCTCTTCACTGGAACATTGAAAGTGAGTGCAGCGTTTCTGTTCAGAAACCTAGTAAGCAGCCTTCCTGTCAGCTGTCCTATATCTTTAAATAGATGTAAATTCTGAGTTATGAGAGCGCACAAATGTTAAGACGTCATAGTTCGGTCATGAAAGGACCCACAGCCCCCACCTTGTGCTTTGATGCGGGTCTGGAACGCGTCCCATAGAAACTCTGTCAGATTATTTGAAGTAGCTGCATACCACCACTTCTCGTACCCTCCTGGGTTTTTTGACAAGGTGATGTTCCCACAAGAATTCTTTCCCAGGTTGGGTCTCTGCTCTCTTAAAATGACCCATGGTAAGCACTCATCTTGCTTGTGAACAGGTGAGTAGGATATACTTAAGCAAAAGGGTAAGGGGTGCTGTGCTATATTTTAAAAATCACGACTAAAAGGGCTTGCAAAACCTCCAGGTGTAAGGACAGGATACAAATTTTCTTTAAATGTTATTTTATTAAGCTAATTAAAAGGGATGGCAGCTAATGCCACCCTATGGGTGGTGCACAGCAAGGCTAAATATAATATATACATTCCACTCTTAAAAATAAAGGTTCTTTATTGGCATCTATAGTTCTATAAAGAACCTTTAACATCCATGGAACCTTTTCACTGCCAAAAGGTTCTTTAAAGTGAAAAAGCTTCTTAAATTTTTTAAATAAAAGAAAATGAAAATGGTTCTTTAAGAGCTGTTTATTGAAAGGTTCTTTGAGGACTCAAAATTATTGTTCTAATCTATGGCATCACTGCAAAAATGCCATTTTTGAACTTTAAGTGTATACCATTCAGTAGTTTGGGGTCAGTAAGTTTTTTTTTTTTTTTTTTTTTTACTTTTTTTGAAATAGGCCTAAGTCTCTTACGATCACCAAGGCTGCATTTATTTGATTAAAAATACAGTAAAAACAGAATATTGCGCAATATTATTCCAATTTAAAATAACTGTTTTCTATTGTAATATATATTAAAATGGAATTTATTCCTGTGATGCAAAGCTGAATTTTCAGCATTATTACTCCAGCCTTGAGTGTCACATGATCCTTCAGAAATCATTCTAATATGCTGATTTGCTGCTGTTGAAAAATAATCATTTGTAACAAGCTCTCCTGTACTGTAATTCTCCCAGTAAGCTTGTGTATGTTACAGAGACATCTTAGAAAAAAAGAATCATCTTGAAAGAATCACATTGCATTTTAAGTGACATTTGATGTCATAAACATCTTCAAAGAAGCTGATTTACATACAGTCTACATAATCATCTAACACAAACTTAAGTATTGCAAAAGCAACCTAGGTGTGCTATCAAAGCTGTGATTGTAACAACTAAAAACATTGAGAAATTCCACTGAACAGTTGCATAACCAGACAGCAACTCGTTAAATCCCTGCTGCAAAGTGTTCTATGACGACCATCTTCTCAGCATCTCCGACTATCCTGAGGGAACTTCAAACAGCACAGAGACTTTAAAGCCATAAACAACAGCCTTTGAACATGCTACCTGATAGCAGATAATGTAAACATAGGTTTACAGAGAGCTCTTCAAAAACAAGCTCAAGAGAAGACACAGCTCACTTCCCTCTAGACAAAACAAGGTAATAACAGCCATCTAACACAACATGCTCTCTAATTTAACCCTGTGTTGCTGGAGAACTTTATTTCTCTAATGGTCCAAGAGTGCAGTTTAATCTTAAACTGTGGCTAGTAAAGACTTTTATCACTATCTGTAGAAGTCTGGTTTTCCTCTGTATTGTTATTGGCTTCAGAGGTGGCTTACTAAAAATCCTCATTTACTCATTTACAAGTGCTGCTTGCTATAGCACACAATATTACTATTGCTTATACTTAGTATTAAGAGTTTTTCAAAACCTTTAACTCTAATTATTTAACTTTGCACGCAACTCAAACCCCATTTTGTGCTATAGATATTAATGGTTGAAGTTGTGTGGGTTGTTGAGGAGATGTGCCATTACATTTATGGAGGGTCCCAAGTAATATCTAGGGTCAATAATATTGTGGAGACAAAACGCAACCACCCAGAGTACATTAGCAATTGCATAGCAGTGCATTATAAACCACTCAGAACATCTTAGCAAAAATATATGATTTTGCATTACTTAGGAGTTTAGTAAGAGTATACTACATAGTGTACAGTACTTTCATAAACTAACTTTCATGCAACTGGAGAAAAACTTTGAGTACAGAACAGTTTTGTTTTGTTTACTACTGTTATACTTAAAGTAAACTTAAAAATATACTGTTATAAACCAAAAAGTGGGCCAATTTAGCCAATTTATCACTTAAAAGTACACTACTAATACATTGATATTAGCATATTTCCTACATAAAGTACACTTGGAAATTAAACTTGAACTTTAGTAGGACTTAAAGTACATCTTTATATGTAATTTCATAATTATTGTCTTTGAAATATGGTTAAAGTATACTAATGAATGTACTGACAAGCATTTAAACTGAACTAAAATATACTTTATTATTGACATTTCTATGGAAACCTGTATGTCATGTATTTAAATATATCATAATTCAGTACATTTAAAATATATTTACTTTGAAATGTAATATTGAATAACACGCTACAGTTAAAATTATAGTTTACATGTGCTTCAGTATGTTAGTCGACATATCAAAAGATTAAAGACTTTAAAGTAAACATTTGACATTGAGTGCACTTTTTAAGTGTACTTAAGTTTAAGAAACAGCCATGAAAGTGTGCTCTCTTCTAGTGCACTTAAGTGGCAAATTATTTCATTAATATTATATGCAAATAGCTTTTATAAAATATACTTACTTAAGTACACTAACAGTACAATTAAGCACACTTCTTTTTCATAATGGAAGCACAACTCACAACATGTAAAATATAGTTGCACTCTCACATTTATTGCTTTTCTTTTTTACCAATCATGCACATTTTGGCCACTTGTTGAACAGAAGCAAACTTTAATGAGTTTTGTTTGTAAAGACAGCATGCTGGATTAAGATGTTTGGACAGCCATTGCTTCCAGCTGCGCAGTCTGTTAAGAACAACAAATTGCGAGAGCCTGTCGCTCCTTTCCCAACAGCACTTATGTCTTCAGATTTTAATACAAGACACCACATTTGTGTCTGTCTGCTTGCATGAATAATGCATGCTGTTCTGATACAGGTCTGTTTTGCTTGGGGACCAGGTGGAAAGTTTGATCAGTTGTGTTTGGTTTCCCTCTGGGACACTACAAAAAGCTCTGCTTGTGTATCTAGGGGACTGTGAACGTAATTGCAGAGATACAGAGGCCCCTCTCCCCCCACATGCGTCTATGTCTCATTAGGTTTATGTTTTTTTCACACCACCTATTAATAATGAGAGTCCAGAGAGAAATAGAAAGAGAGGTTTCTAAGATTACATAAGATGCACCGCATGCATTTTTTTTTTTTTTTATTGTGGTAGGTGGTTAATGAGCTCGACCCACTACAATCCCCATGACAGGATTAACCCTCAATCCCCTGACTCCTCAAAGCACTTCTTTCTTCTCCTCTCGCAAACCCTTTCCCACCTCCCCACTTCATTCCAGTAATTGCTTAGATAGTATCTATAACTTTGTCTTGAAGGAGAGGTTAAGACAACAGTCTTTGCCTTGTAAAGTGTCTATATATAAATACCTCATTATCAGGCGTAATCATTGGGACAACATATCTTTCCCTACATTCAGCCCCATGCTAATTTTATTTTCAAACATCTGTCAATGTCAAATTTCTTGTCACTGCAACTATAAATGACTTGGGATAAATCAGCTGTTCTTTCAAGCAGAATAGTTTACAGACTTGTCCAAACTGTATATATACATTCATTTTGTTTGACAATTTAAAGGGTTCATATTATATATTTGTAAAACATTTTCTTTCTGAGAGAGTTTTTTTTTCTTCCTCAAAACAACTATAATTTAATTTTTTATGACCATTTTCAATCTTTTTCTGATCCATAGAATTAAACTGTACTGTTTTGACATTATAAAACAGTCCAGTTTAATTCTGACTTTATAGACTTTAAAGACTTTATAAGAAGCTCATTGCATTTGAAATGAAAATGCTTTGAGCTTATATAGGTTATTTAATACTTTCCCCCCCCCTTTAAGCTTAGCTGCACATTTGCTGTCCTGACTACTTCTATGCCATCAAAAAGTTTGGGGATCGGTAAGATTTTCTAATGTTTTTGAAAAGTGTCTTATGCTCACCAAGGCTCCATTTATTTGATCAAAAATTCAGAACCCCCCCCAGAAATATCTACTGATTTTGCATTTAAGGCAAATATATTTCTTGTTATTTTGTGAATTATTATTATTAATTCACTAAAAATAACCATACAACTTACAAAAAACTTTCAGTACAGTTTAACTCAAAGTTTTAACTCAATAGTTTAATTTTGTTTACTATTGTTACACTTGAAGTAAATGTAAAAATATATACATTTATAAATTGGGCCAATTTAGCACTAAGGAGTACTGAAATAGTGTACTTAAAAGTACACTACTAATACATTGATATTAGCATCCTACACAAAGTACACTTGGAATATAAACTTGAACTTTAGTAGGACTTTAGTGAATGTAAGTATGAATTTCTCTCTTTCTCAAAGAAAAAAAAAGTCTTACTGACCACAAACATTTGAATGGTCGTGTAAATTATTACATAACACTAATTCAAGTCATTTAAGTGTTCAAAGTGTTCAACATATAGATACACACACACACACACACAGTATGTTTTCATAGTTTGAATCTATTTTATTTCAAACAACTGAAGTGAGAATTTGATTCCTAGTGATTTGACTTCTTTAGAAAAAAATCAACTTATGATAATCTTTGTGATTGTAAGTGATAGCGATGATATCTTGTCCTCAATCTACCTTCTCTGACCCTGCATTGATTCCGAGTTTGTTGTTCCCATCATTACATGCATTATTGCAAGTGTCTGGTCTTGCATAAACCTCACTCGACCTAGTTCAGCCATTCCCCGCTTGCTAGTTAAAGTTAAAAGACTAATTTGCCAATTACAGCAGCTTGCCTGATACTGCTGATTCAGGTATCATGGGAGTGAAATGAACTCTACATACACATGCACAAACCTACTCTGAAATAAAACAATGGGGGAAAGTGAGGATGCTGTATCTTTTATGTACATTTCCAAGCCTTTGTGTGGTTCATTTAGTCATCTGTATTGAGCAATGGCTGTGATGTCACAGAGAAGGATTATTTTAAGAATGTAAGAGGGATTAAGGGGAATGTAAGGAGATGGATGTCTTTTCTCTTGTGTGCTAAATAAAACTTAATTGTTGAAGAGTAATTTCATAATATACACAAGTGAAGCGATCCAGTCACTGTAACTTATATTGACTCTGATGGGAATGATTGTTTACAATAAAACATAATAATAACACACAATACAACTTTTTAAACTGTTAAAATGCTGTTAGATATATAAACATGGAGAGATAAAATAAAAAAGTATACATTAAAACACACACACACACAATATATATATATATATATATATATATATATATATATATTATTCAGTTTAGATTTATCTGTAAATCACTTTTCACAAATATTATTCCAAACCTCCCTGTTTTTTAAAAAAGGTTACAATATTTTACATGTACATTTACATTTATTCATTTGGCAGACGCTTTTATCCAAAGTGACTTACAGTTAACTGTAAAGTAACAGTTAAAAATTTTAAAATGTAATTTTTTTTTAAAGTAACGTACATGTACATTACATGTTACATGTACTTTAGTAATAACAGTAAATTATGCATAATTAAAAGCAACTAATCCTAAACCAATAAAACCCTATAGTAAGTACATGTAGTTAATTAATATTACTCACTACTTATTCATGTAATTACAATGTAACAACTTCACCTTAAAATAAAGTGTTACCAAAATACTGCATTAAACATATAATATTTATTTTAGGAATAAAAGTACCAATTGTTGCGGGCCAGTGCTTTAAAAAAAATTTAAAAAAAATTTAGTAAATCAATCAATCAATAAAAGTGAGCCAAACAGCTTTGAGCTTGTAGTATTGCTTTTCTAAAATGCAGCTACATTTTTAATGTAACAATTTCTAATGTGTGATGAAAGTGTATGATATTATAAAGACAACATGCTTGCAAAATTAAATAACTGGCTTTTATGTTACTGTACTGAAACAAAAGCAAATTATGAGAATTTAATTTTAAAGATTAAAAATGTATATTATTTTTTCTTTTTACCCTTTTTACTAGATAAACATGAATTAATTCAATTTAGATGATTTGCTTTCACATTATATATTATTCCAAAGTACCCTGTTAAACAATTTTGCATTAAACCGTAATAAATATTTATTTAAGGGATAAAACTAAATACAAAATGCAGTACACATCAGAAAGTCCTGAACTATCCATGGGTTTCCCTTCTGATGCTGAGATTGTCCTCTTTGAGCTTTGTGTATTTAGCGCTAGTGTGTGTGCTACGATAGTCCTGCTGTTTTTCATATCTGTGCTGTCTGTCAGTATGAATCGTCCTTTGATACTCACCCTCCCCGTGCCTCTCTGCTCCTAGGGAACTAATGCCCAAAACTCAGGAGGGTCAGCTGACTATGGAGAAGACACCAAGCTACTTTGTAACCAAGGAGGTCCCAGGCCGGATCCATGCCATGTCCAAGGACACTAAGCTGATAGTTGTGGTTAGAGACCCAGTAACCCGGGCGATCTCAGACTACACGCAGACCCGCTCAAAGAAACCCGACATCCCGTCCTTTGAGAGCTTGACTTTCAAAAACATCACAGCCAATCTAATAGACAGCTCGTGGAGCGCGGTGCAGATCGGCATGTACGCCAGGCATCTGGAGCAGTGGCTGCAGTTCTTCCCCATGAGCCAGCTGTTGTTTGTGAGCGGGGAGCGTCTGATCAGCGACCCGGCCGGGGAAATGGCCCGCGTACAGCACTTCCTGGGCCTGAGGAGGGAGGTCACACACAAACACTTTCACTTTAACCCCGCCAAGGGCTTCCCTTGCCTCAAAAGACCCGAAAGCAACAGCAAACCGCACTGCCTCGGCAAAACTAAAGGCCGCACGCATCCAAACATCAATCCTGATGTGATTCAAAGACTGCGAGAGTTTTACAAGCCATTTAACAAAAAGTTCTACCACATGACCGGCCATGACTTTGGCTGGGACTGATTTTATTGTTTTTGGGAAGACATTTTTGGAAAATAATTAATTGTAAAAAGTATAGAACTCTATTTTATAATAATTTATTGAAAATAATATACTCACTCGGCTGCCTATCTGTTGTTGTACGTCCTGCGAGTTTCCACCTTTTACATTCCGCTCAAATTTGTAAGCTTGATATTTTGTCTTTTCTAATGGGAACAATTGTTTGACGTAGGAATTTAGGATAGGGGAATGTTTGACAAAGGAAAATAGCACAATGAAACTAATTACGGGTATATGGTGAGTCATTCCAGTTGCATAACAGGCCCTAATTTTTGCTTTAGTAAACATTACTGTTTTTTTTTTTTTTTTTTTTTTTTTTTTTTTTTTTTGAGGATTCCAGCATGCCATCCTTCATTTTAAAGGGTTATTATTTAGTCTCAGCTGTTCCAAGGCCACATTTTGTGGATCAATACACATAAAGCTAGACGAATTGTCAATTATGGCAGAAAAAATGACATTTGGGACACCAGCTGTTTAACTTCATTTAAGTAAATGTAATTTTCTACATCAGCATTACGCACGGGAAGTCTTTGAAGATGGATATTTTAACTGTGTTTGATTCTCTGTTACAAAAGTCTGAAACTGTATTTATAATTCTCAAGATGAGAAAGACAATGGTATGCAGCTAGACAGAAATATTCACACATCTCTGTCTATATAATGACTTCGTGTTACTGTAAGACTTTGCATGAAACATGTCATGAATCTAAAGTCTAAGGGCCTTTTCAGTATGAATATGAAATGGAGAAGTTCAGTTAACTCATTTCATACCTTACAGGAATTACAAAAAGGGAAAGTGAAATTTCCCTAGTCATGATTATTTTTCATACATCAATGGTTGAGTTTTATTCAACCTCTTATTGTGTACTTTCACAAATACTGTCATTTTTATAATGAATTTGATGAAAATGAGTTCAGAATGACTGTACGCTTGTTTCTTTCCCACTTCAAACCAAACAGTCCTGTCAGGGGTACAAGACACTGAGTATTTCTGTGCTGTAATGAAATAAAAATCTATTTTTACCAGAGCGTAACAGGTCGTATATTCTAGTGTTTATTGATATATAATATAAAAATATTAAATACATACAATATAATTTTTCACAGTTTCCATAAAAATATTAAGCAGCACAATTGTTTTCAACACTCATAATAATAAGAAATGTTTCTTGAGCAGCAAATCAGCATATGAAGGATCATGTGACACTGAAGACTGGAGTAATGATTCTGAAAATTTAGCTTTGCATAACAGGAATAAATTACATTTTGAAATATATTAATATTAAAAAAATATTTCAAATTGTAATAATATATCATAATATTACTGTTTTTACTGTATTTTTGATCAAATAAATGCAGCCTTGGTAAGCATAAAAAAAATCTTACAGACTCCGAAGTTTTGACTGGTAGTATATTGTAGCCTAAAATATTTAACAGATCTTTAGTTAATGTTATTTCAAATAATTAGAAAAGAATAATTTCTAAAGAAACTTTTGATTAATTTACTTGTTTCATTTGTAATTGCAAGTTCTCACAATTTTGCCTTTTTTTAGAATTAGAGTTTACATTTAGCTATTTTTACTTTTTATCTCACAATTTTAATGATTTTTTTCAGAATTCCTTGTTTGCATCTCACAATTGAGATTTGTTTCCTTGCAATTGTGTTTATATCTCCCCAAAATTTTTTTTTTTCAGAATTCTGATTTTCAGCTCGTATTTTTTTTTCAGAATTCTAAGCTTACATCTTACAATTCTGCATTTTTTTCTCAGAATTCTGCATTTGCATCTTATAATTCTGCATTTTTCCTCATAATTCTGAGTTTATGTCGCACAATTCTGACTTTTTTTTTTTCTAAATTATCAGTTTACAATTCAGGAAAAAAAGCAGAATTTTGCAAAAATTAAATTTTTTATTATTCTTCCACATTATTAGTCTTCCACAGTAATATAACATTATATTTATATAAAGTGCTAAAGACTTAACCCAAATGAAAGTAATTGCAGTGATGTTCATTGGTAACCTATATTTCATTTCCTGCAAAATAATGAACAGCAATGGAAATGAACATCAATGGAAACGAACATTCTGACCACTGTCAGAAAAAGCTCCTTTGGATGCAATAGGAGTTTGCTGATTTGTATTTCTTCCACCAATTCAACCACTATTTTTCAACCCGGTGAGCTGTTTTCTGGGGCTTCGGGAGAAAGCATAGCCTTTAGCACTTGTTGTTAGGTCACAGGAGACCATTTGGAGGGTGGAGGTGTTTCCCTTGGGCTCCTGAAACAGCACCTGCTGTTAACTGACACATCATGACCACTGTTACCTTGGTGATCCAAGAGAAATTAGAGCCTTGAAAATACTCAAATAACTCCCTGTTCCTGCATTTCAAACACTTTACCTCCCATACATCAAATAAAGTATTCAACAAGACAGCTTCTGTGTGCTCTTGCATTGACAAGCCTGACAAACATCACTTCACAACTTCAATCAAGATGGCGTTTTACACTTGAGGCAGACTGGAAAATGCCCGTCCTCTTTATGTTCCACGATTTTATGTGATCAACAAGCAGTGATTACCTCCATCTATTATTACGCCATCTTTAACGGCTTACAAATGGCCCTCGTTTAGCTGTTAGTGCAGCATAAAAGAAGCCCCTGGCGATAGCAGGATGCCAGGCAGAGCTCGTGAAGAAGCACCCTCTCAGCAGTTATACAGGGAGAAGGTAGAAACAAACTGTAAATGCTTTTTCCCAGCTGGGGGATTGTTGTTTGCACAGATACCCGCAGGCTGATATGTGCTAAGCTGCTGTTGTTTGACGGGTGAGAAAAACAGAGAGCAGACCCCTGACAATCCACAACATGAGTGAGCCGACAAGCCCTGCTGCTATTAGAGGGAATAACACAGGAAAACTGCCCAAAAACACCGTTCTGGAAATTTTATGTAACAGGGTGTGGATTATTTTTATTCTGGGACATGTTTTCTGAAATGTCTGCTTCTCATTAAAATTTGCAACCGTTTGGAATTAACATACATGTTTGCATGTTTAAATATGCAATCAAAAGTTAGTAATGTTTTTGAAAGAAGTCTCACCAAGGCTGCATTTATTTAATCAAAAATACAGTACAAACAGTAATATTGTAAAATAGTATTACAAATGAATCATGTTTTCTATTAGAATATATTTTAAAATGCAATTTATTTCTGTGATGCAAAGCTGAATTTTCAGCATCATTACTCCAGTCTTCAGTGTCACATGATCTTTCAGAAATCATTCTAATATGCTTTGCTGCTCAAGAATCATTTCTCATTATTATCAATGTTGAAAGAAAAAGTATAATGCTATATGCACTATGATGGAGAGATTACATGAGACCAGAGACAGACACCTGTTCCTATAGACAGACTGAAAAGACTTTAGGTCGACTTTGGCTGACTAAGGAGTCTAGAAACTGGCTTTATAAAATGGCCAACCTAAACACTTGTCCTGTCTGGGACACTTGGAGACACATGGTATAATAGTCAACATTATTAAGAGTATTAAATAATAACATATGTACTTCATGTGCAAATATTCAAGTCTCTGAGGTGTATTATATATTTTTTTAAAAAAAACAAAAAAAAAACTGTATATATAAACCTGCATGCAGGCTCAAAAATGTGTTGTTTCATGAACTCATGACTGAACAAATATTTCAGTTTTCAGACATATATAATAAGACTATTCCAGTGGCTGAGGCTGTTTATCAGCAAACCTAACCAGTAAATCCAACATAAATGTGAATATTAATTATTTAAGTCACACTTTATTTTAAGGACCAATTCTCGTTGTTAAAAAACCATTAACTACGACTTTTGCCTCAATAAACTCCTAATTTGCTGCTTATTAATAGTTAGTAAGGTAGTTGTTAAGTTTAGGTATTGGGTAGGATTAGGGATGTAGAATATGGTCATGCAGAATATAAGTGCTAATAAACAGCCAATATGTTAATAATAGACATGCTAATAAGCAACTAGTTAATATTGAGAATTGGTCCCTACACTAAAGTGTTACCATTATTTATTTACTTAAACAACCATATTTAGGTGGCATTCGCTTCATAAACAGTAAGTGGCTCTACAGTATGTTCAATTAAAGTTTTTTTTTTAAATTTAGTTTGAGTTCTATCCTATTTGGGCTGAATGTGCTTGTTGTAAAACCCCATTATAAACTTTTTTATACAAATTAAAACTTGGCTAAGTAATGAGCATGATATTCTTCACAGAGGTTAAATCCCTTTTGTCTTAGAAGCCTTTAAACTGTTCAAGCCCTTGTATGTTGAGGAAAGCTCTTAACTTTCCTAATACCAGCCATGCCAGAGTTGAAGGCTTTAGGCTTCAGCAAATAAGATTAGTGAATTTTACATATGGTTCTCAACATGGGCCCTAATCCAAGTTTGAGAGTGGGCTGGATTTCCCATCTATAAAAATGTCTTCATTGCTGACAGTATAAGCTTTATATAAATACAGTATTACTTAACCATGAAAAATGAGATTTGCTTTATTCACACTTAATCCGTATATGCAGCAGCACTTGTAAATAGAGTGATACTTTTGATTTGAGGAGAAAATACATAAAGAGATCATCTATCAAAGAGATATTCTTTTGATGAATATCAACCATTGACTTTTTGATATTTAATTGTCATTTAATTATCTCTTTTCTTCAGCAATAGATGCATCGATGCATTGTACAAGTAAAAACTTTAAATTAGATTCCCTGCTAAGATTGTGCACACTTGGATGGAGCAAGATTCCTGAGCTTCTAACAGAAGTACAACAAGCCTCATTTAGTAAAGATGGGAAATCACTATTCCCACATTAGTAGCAGATGGTAATATTTATCCCCTGCTGGCATCAGCTCTAAAATAAACCTGATCTCAGCTCAAGAGGACAAAAAGAGATAAAGATCCTCTATTTCCACTATAGTACTGTGACCTTGACCCAGTGTCATCCTCATAATCACAGTAATGGGGCATGAGGACCCCCAGTGGGATTACAATGACCTCTCTGTTGTCTGTCCTTGTTATCCAGTACCATCTACAGCTGAAGCCCAGTGTAACCTGGCTTTAAGCATCAAGAAAGCTCTAAATGTAAAGGAGCTCACCGTATGTCTGAGGTGCAGTGGGTCAACCGGCTTGGCTCTTAGAGATAAGGGTGGTTATATCGTCCTCTCCTCTTATTTACTTTTCTCATGCTCAATCTGTCTCTTTAAAGTCAACATAAATTAAGCTTTAGCCACACCCGTCCTCAATCCAAGAGTTTAGATGATACAATGATGACGGTATAAAAATTAAACAGATTTTTTTTTCTTTTTTTTTTGGTATTCTATGCGGTTTTTAAGTAACACACGTCAAAATAGCCTTTATTACTGAAAGATGGTGGAAAGCAGGACTAACTGTCAGATGTGAAAGTTTTCAGAAGGATATTTCAGTAATTGTTAAGTAATTATGTTTTTACAAAGCTTTTCAAATATCAAGTTCAAGAGTTTCTTTAGACTATTCAGTTCAGTGAATCCTGTATTACAAACTAAAAGCCCAAAATAATCATATTTTTATAATATAGTTAGCTAGTTCATAATGGCAACACATATTAGGATTCACTTATGCATTCAGCATAAATATACATGTCTATAGAGAGAGAGAGAAACAGAGAAATGTATATAAGACAAATAAATTATGGAGTTCTGTTCTCACTTACTTCCATGCTGCTATCCATCCTACATACTTTTCACACTTTCTGTCAACATCTGGTTGAAATTAATTACCAGGATTTTCTGGAAAAAAAAAAAAAAACACTCTCATCTATCACAGCTAAATGAGTGGGGAAAAAAATGTGGAAAATATTGAAAAACTGATGGTATTATTTGAGCACCCCGACCAGAAACATTGCTCAACCAATGGCGTCAGTTTAGGGGCGGGGCTGTCTGTTCGTGTGACCAATGGCATACGGGAATCTTTAGGAAACCTGTTTGAAAACATTTGTTATTTTTAAGTTCTGTTTGGTGCTGCTGTAGTAAAATATTACTATCTTCACTTAATCTTTTGCTCTTTGAAATAATGGAAGCATTCCTAATAAGTGCTGAATATGCTACTTAAGTTCAGAACAGGTACATGAAAACAGTATAAGTGTGTAAAATATGTGGCAAGACATTTTATCAAAGGGGTCATGAACTGCCTTTGTTTTTTTATTTTGTACTGCTCTCTGAGGTCCACTTATAATGTTATCAAGATTTTTACATCAAAAAAGAAAAAAAAAAAAAAAAAAAAAACTTAAACATAACCATAAACATAATAGGCTATTTTCTGTCCTTTTTTTAACGCCTCTAATCAGAACGCTCTCCTATGATTGGCTAACAGTTGTGTGTTTGACAGTCTATATCCTTCACATATGGATGTTGCTGTGATTTAGGTCAAAAATGCATAAATAACTCAATACATATCAAACGATCTGTAAGAAGAGACAAAGCAATAGTGACCACGTATTAAAAACAGTTACTCACAGTTGTGTGTTGCGACATTACTGTCGGATCCAATATAGTCAGCACAGCATTGTCTTTTAGTTTCAATCTTTTTGGAAATCCCGCATCGAATTGTGCCTTGTTTGTAAACAAAGCCATGGTAAAATGAAGTGAACAAAGGACCGAGTAACTAATACGGTCTAGTTCTTCATTAAAAATAAAGTTAATCCACTCTTTCCTAACACTGGAATCTGAAGGAAGGCAATGCAAACACTGTTTTTTCACAACTTGGCACTGCACAGCATCTTGTTGTCTTCGGAGCATCTTTATCATTTGGTTTCTGCGTAGACCTGCACGTCCGCCTCTCTCGTAAACACTGCATGTGCAAATCGGTGGGCGGGGCTAAACAGGCAGTGATGTAGAAGCAGGCTTTGATCTTCTTCTGCGGAGACGGTGCTTATCCACACTATTACGTCATAAAGTAGAAAATTCCACAAGCTGTCATTTTGGCATACTGCCTTCAATATAAGCTGTTTTTAGACTAACGACAAAGTTTTGAGTTCTGAAACTTACAGGATGTTTTTAGAGTACAATGACCTCTTATATGTCAAAAGATCAAGGGAATTTTGGTTTCTCAGTTCATGACCACTTTAATATCTAACGTGCAAATGAAGTCACATAGGCCTGAAACCTTTAACTGAAATGTAAAAACTTATGTGAGAAAGAAGAAATGCATCTTCTTAAACCAAACTTGTGGTGTTGAGAGCAAAGGTCCATCAGCAGATGTCTTGACGGCTAGTATGAATTTTTTACAAAGCGTTACATTTTCTACAAAAGTACCACTTCAGCTTTAAATATCTCTCTCCTTGAACGTTTTCTTTTCCGTTGGTCATGAAGGTTGTATTTTGTGTTTCTGTGGATACTGCTGCTCACCATTCAAACTCTTCTGCTCCTCCGTTCTGAGCCTTGAATCGGAGTCTTGATTCGTTACAGACCTTCTTTGCAGAATTCCAAATGTTTCCATGGTTTCTTGCCTGGGCATGTCACTCCCTGTCACCTAGGCAACACTCTGTTCTCCTGGTTCTTTATTCAGTACACTTTTGAGGAAAGATCTGAAAGACTTTTCTCTTCTTCACTATAGGATTATGACCTACAGAGGTGGGCAGAATGAAGACGGAGGAGATGTCTCTCAGTCTCAACAAGGTGTTAAGAAGATGCATTTTGTATACTGTTCAGTGTTACTATAATTCAATATGTGTATACACACACACACACACACACATTATATACTGCATATATACATACTGTACATACTGAATTACTCAATTTTCACATGAATTCAATTCATCAGTGTGCTGAAATGAACAGGAGTCGGTTTCTGTCAAGATCACACCAAATCGGAGGCCTTTGTAATGATCCTGAAATGATTTCAAAACTCGCCTTTCCACCAGGCTGTCTTCGAAGTCTCGTTTTCACCTATACCTTCAGATGCCACGACAGACCAGCTAACATTTTCTGTTAGCAGGATCTGTAGTGTTATTTTGTATATAGGGTCTGTTTATTCTCACATGCAGGCACATATGCAAACACATCTCTGTGTCAACAACAAATACAAAGTCAGCTCTGGGGATCTGATTCTTTAACACACCAACATACATTGCATGCATGCAGGTTTGTTCTCATTTTAGTCTCTGCACCAGCATAGTGAGCATCTAACATGCCTTTAATGTTTCTGACATGTGAAATAATGAAAAAGCAGATGGAATCTTTCACATCCTTTCATGGCACATTGCAAACAAGATGATACTATCATAAATCAACTGCTGCTGCTGATTCTGACATAAAACCTTTGAAATTGTTTGAAATCTTTCACAGTTGAGAAATGCATACAGCTTTACAAACATGTTGCTGTTTTACAGTCAAGCAAAACCGAACATATTTACTTACATATAAACATGTTCTATATACACAATTCATTGTTATTTTAAATGCATGCAAAGACACATTTTAAGTCAAACTCTAACTAAAAATAATTGTGTGAAAATAAAGCAGGATGCAACACAACAGCCAAAACTGCCAAACTGATGCACATGTACAGACCATCAATTAAAAAGTTTACACAACTGCAAGAATCCTGTGTGAACATCCCCTAAAGCCCAAATTATACTTTGGTTTTTATGTGTATGCTATGCTGTCTATGCTATGCTATTTTAAAGCATACTTTAAAAGGATATGCCGAGGGTTCATGTCAAAACCAAAACTTTATGGTGCAAAAAAAAAAAAAAAAAATGCTACAGGTGCACTGCCATTCTTTATAATGCAACAAGTAGACCAGTTGAAGAATGGTGTCAGGTCAGGGAAGTGGAAGTTCCTTGGGTCATCCTCTGACTGGGGCTTCAGCACTGTCTGTCTATCAGCTGGTGTCATTTTCCATTTATGATCTGTTAAATAATTCAAACCTCAGTTTCTCTGTTAAATGTCATCCTATGCAGAAAGGAGAAGTAGGAATTGAGTGAAAAGGTCCAGTTTGCTTTATCCATGACAATGAAGTGGCAGCAGCATGTGTACTTGAGTGTTGTTGTCCTCACATGATAGATCTATTCTTCTGATAGCTCCCTTCACATTTTAATATGAGTGAATGGATTTGTATGTATTTTAGAAAAATTATTTGTGTCATTCTTAGTTCATCAAGGCAGTGTTTCTTGTATTCCTGTAGCTCAAAAAGTAGAGTATGGTGTTAGTAATGCCAGTGTCATGGGGTTGATTCCCAAAGTAGGCAATGTCATGAATATTGCAGTGATTTTAATGAGCTTTGTATTTGGCCATTAAGTTTCCTATAGACCGTGATATTACACTCATTTTGCAACCTTTCCCTGTAGCTTGCGCGAATAGGAGCGTTACGACCGAGAAGTGTTAATAGAGTCTGATTTAAGCTTCAGTAGCAAAATACTATCTAGCGTTGTTTAAAAAATAATAATCTGGAACTATTAAAAAACCATGATGGACTAATTTGATCATGTGATTGTTTGTTTGCAATGTTGTGCAAAAAATTTCCAAACAAATTTTCTCTTGATTTAGGTTTGGATTAATATGAAATTAAACGAAATTACTTGTTCATTAGCATGATAACAAACTTAGCATTATACAAACTCAAATTGAGCACAATGTTCATTTGGCTTTTTAAACATTTGACTCCCATCTTCTTCTCTTTTCCTATTCTCATCTTATATAAGCACTCCAGTATGTGTGTGTGGTTTTCAGACTCTTTAAGATTTAAGTGATTGTGATAGTTGATGAATCACTTTATGGAAATATGAAATCTTCTGGTGAAACGTAGAAATTTGGCCATCCGTTCCCTCTCTACTTTCTACAGCTCAAAGTTACACTCATCTGCCAAAGTAAACCTCTCTGTGTCCAAGCATTCAGCACTGTTGTCTGAGGTCCTGCTGTTTTAAAGTAGGAACTTTCTAAGTAAAAACTCCAGTGTGGTTTGATGGCAAATAGTACAGTATATTTAATTTGTCACAAATCCTGGGAATTGTTACAGTATATAATTACAATTTTTCACTAACTGTTTGTGTTGAATTTTATTCTTCACAGCTATTTCCTGTCCAAAAGCTTTGGAGTTTCATCAAGAGACCCTTATAAATAAATCTAGAGAAATATGCTCTAACTGATGTTAAGTAAATGACAGATTTAGTCAAACTTAAGAAAATGTTGCTTTAACTGTGTGGAAATGCACAAAAGTAAATGGATTGCTGTAATTTGCAGTTATATGAATAAAATATAACTAATTTGGCCACAAGTAATAGTCATTTACATTTGGCAGAATCTTAACTGGATCTGAATTTCTATGAAAAATGTCCTTATGTGAGTACCAAGCTCGATTCTGAATTTCAAGTTTACATTCATAATGATTTATTGTAAGCAAGCTCTTATTCATATGTTTAACATTTGCAAATAATAAATAAAACAGAACTGGACATATAGATCCAAATACAAACCCAGATGAGTTGGTGCTGGAACAAGATTCGTTTTTGTAATGGCAAATCTAATTTGCATGGTGATCCATCCTATTATAATGTTTTAAGTAATTTTACACATCAATAATGAGTTTTGAACATCAAAAGGGAGTTCTAGACAGTGATTGCACTTTGTACAAACAGCTTTTTGAGAAGAATATTCTTCTCAAAAATAAGGTGAAGATAATGTTCAGAAATGAGACCAGTTGGAAACTTTAAGTCTCATATACTAACTTTACCAATGCTCTAAATTGTGTTTAACGAACAATGATTCATCAGAAACTTTCATACTGAAATGTATTCTCTGCTCGCCTGTTTCTCTCTATTTGGATATATCAACAGTGCAAAGGTGGTGACAAAGAACAGCAAAAGCATGAGTTTAGGGGTTGTTGCCTGTGGCACATCTGACTCTAAAACCTTACCTGTATCTCTGGTCCAAAAACACAACCCTTACCTACTGTATCTTAAAAAAGAAGATAAGGCTGTCCAAAGAAAGGCTGCTGCAAAATCATACATTAATGAGATTCAGAAGCAAATCACAAAAAACCACAAGCTCAAAGCAATGTCAGCTTTATGAAATCTGCAAGCAAGGGATGAGGAGTAAAAGATTCATTTATACAATCAGGAAAATGGTTTTCACCCAGCCTGAATTTCTTTTCAAAGGATTGGTTTCAGTCTGGCCCTTCTGCTAAATCAGTGTCCTAAAATAAACTGATGAACTCAGTCTACAACAATTTCAAAAGGAAATCAGAACGTGCATAGAATTTTAATGTTAATGTCAGACAACCCTAACCTGTCCAGATAACTAGCACAGTTTTGATCATTCTTTGGGTCTGATGAGGCGCTTCTTTTCCCCCCAAAATACAAAGAGTCTCACTCCCCTCCCATCCAGTGAATGGACTGTTAAATACGCTGACAATAATGTGATAGATTGTAAGCTTGGGAAGATATTTTGCAATGGAATACTATTTACAATGGACTGGCTTATAGAAACATCCCTTAATAGCCATCAGTTTCTCATTCCATTGTAATTTATGGTACCCAAAACTCTTGGAATGTGGGTATAGCTCTTCATATTTGATTCAACACTCAGATCACCCAGTTTTAATAGGCCCTTCACTGACCATAAATATAAAGTGAAGTCTTGAGATCAGACTATATATACCATATGAGTTCTGAGGCAGCTTCTCAGGCCGCAAGTTGACAGCTTGAAAGTTGAACGACCATGAATGCTTCCAGACTTAACAGTGCCAGAAAAGTAGGATTTTTTTTTTTTTTTACTTTCATCAACACTTAATGCCAAATCTGTGGGGATGTTGAAGTAGAAGCAGGGACAGTTTCAGTGGTGCACACCCACATTCAAAAAATGAAATAAAGCATTGACATCAAACGAACTCAAGTTTGCATCACTGTGAAAGCACCCTGTGATTCTCAATCAGTGCAGTGAATTAATGATCTAACATGTTTATATATTCCTGTTTGTGTGCAGAATAAAGAAAAAGTTTAATAGGAAGGGGAGATGATTGATACTTCGAATATGCATAAGAAGATGTATCTATGCTTCACAAGTAAAGATTTCTATACAAGGTTCTCTCATGAAACTCTAAATGGCGCAGGTCGATAGGTTCTAATTCAATTTAATCACATCATCATTTACATGGTGCTGCTGATTGGTTTCTTTTTATATAAGCAACCAATGAGCTTGTTGCTCAAAATTCAAATACTTGGCTAGAGCTTGCTGTAGCAGTTGCAGTGCGCTTCAAAAACCCTCCACCTTCCCCAGCTCCACCTGTCTAGATCTGCTACAGGGTAATATCATGTATGTTATATAGGGGGTTATTACATATGTTATATATGCAGAAACAGAATTTCTTACATGCTTACTGCAGCATGTCTGTGGATATATTGGCAGTAGCAAGTCTCTGTACTTGCTCTGCCACAGCAGCATAGCAGATCTATTCCACCAAGACCAAACACATTAACATTGTCATGTACATTACCAAGCTAAACTCTCTGAGAGTTGTCATGATAGAAATATGGTTATCAGATTTTTTGTATTGCACTGTGAATGTTTTTAGGAGTAAGGGCATTCAGATTTAAGGCAGTGTTTGTGCCCATGGGAGACAGGGCACAGTTAGGTCTGAATGTGTAATAATGGAGATTTGCTCTTGAGCGTTGGTCTCACGGCTCTCCTGAACTCAGCAGACAGTCTAATGTGCTTTTGATGATGATTTCAGAGCCAGCACTGATGCTAATTTCTGCAATTACCCGTCCGCGCCACTAATCTTAGTTTATTACCGCAGGTGTATCGAAACTGCTTGCTTTGGAAGGGTTACAAATTAAGGCACACGGGTCTGAGAAATGAAACAAAACAAAGCTGCATGTTATCATAACACACTCAATATTTTTGTACCATTTTGCTGTCAAGCTGAATAAAAGAATGTGACTTTTGAGTTGGGTGCATATTTTTTGTCACAACACATACACAACAGCATTGCTACAGAAGCACGAACTACACATGCGATGCAATATAAGTTTACATTGGCTAGCTTAGCAATGCAGGGGGCATTTTCCATGCAACTGATTACCATATTACGATGCATTGTTGGAGAAATTAACTAACTAGTCTCAACTGCTTCCCGAAATCGTAGTAAGTTTCTCACACATCCATTGTTTGAACTACATTGTTTATTAGTCATTAATAACTTTTGCTAATTAATCCATTTGGGATCGAACTGATGTAAATGTTTGGTCCCTCTTACAGTACGTCATACTTTGAGGTTCCCAAAGGCAGCCCATTCTCTTGACAAAATAAAAGATGTAGAATGAAATTTTTATAAAAATTGAATGAAATGTACTGCATGTTAGCTTTCTTATTTTCAAACCATCATATCTGCATGATCTGTTTAAATAGACATGTCCTACTAACAAGAATAAGGTTTCTGAAACACTGAATAGTTGAACTATGTTGGTAAAAATGGTACTTATTGGCTAACGATGCTTTTGGGAAACACACCCCAGATCATTGACAACTACTGGATGCAAATTCAAAATATATATGGGAAAATGCAAATGAGAATAAGAAACTATAAAAGTACTTGAATATTGCTCCAACTGTCACGATCAAACACAAGGGAAGCGAGGAGACGAGGAGTAACTCAAAATAAACAGTATTTAATGATCCACAATCCAACAGGGGTAACACAAGGCAGGGAGAACACACAGGAAACAGGACATCGACGTTAATACCGGATGCTAGACTAAGAAAACACAGGGCTTAAGCACACTAGGTAATTAATAAACACAGGTGGAACAGAATGAACATAATGAACTAATCAGGGGACATAATCAGGGAGAACTGAAACAGGTGGGACTAAATTAACTAAACGAGAACAGGAAAAGGAACAAAACCAAATATGGGCATACAAGAGGTAAAACTAGGATATGGGGAGCACAAGGACAGAAAACACCACACAACACAAACATAGGCCTGACACCAACATGTTATGAGTTCCCCATGCTGTAACACAGAAAAGGGTGCGAAGGCAGTGTGTGACCAAAGAAAGATCTGCTTAAATAGGTCGAACTGTAAATATCATCAGACAGGCCAACAGTTTCCTGTAACTTGATCAATCACTACGTGACTAAAACTGAAATAGTGTATTTCCTGATAAATATACTGACCTATATTGCTGATCTCTTTTACCTCACAGATACATCATTTAGAAAAAAAAACAAAAGCATAGGAGTGCTAGACAGAAACCATGCATCTTCAGTGGTTTTGAAAGCATCAGAACAGGATATTACTGAGACAGGATATGTGCAGAGCAAAATGTTTTTCATAACCAAATATACTAATAATGCAATGCCTTCCGATGCGTGTTATTTTATAACATGTACACAGTTCCATCAATGCTTTCATTTCATTCCAGTGAAAAGCATTGGTCAAGGCTTCAGACATTCACCATTTTCTGCTGTTAACTTGAGGAGAAAAATGACTAAATTGTGGGCTAAGCGGGTGAGCTTGAATTCAGTCAGTCATTTTCTACTCTCTCAGAGCCAGACTGCATGAAGTCTAATTCACATTGCAGCTTATTCTGGCCCAGATTACCTTTCGCTAAGCCCTGCCTCAAGACTGACTAGTCATACCTTAGCAACTGTTGGTGTCCAACACATTATCAGACATGCTTTTCCAATAAAAGGCCCTTCCCTTCATGGCCCACTATAGATATGGACATTGGCTTTTAATGAACACTGGCTTAATGCATACAAGATAAAATCTATGAATACTTCAACATTAACATACACTTCTCATGTCTGCAAACACAGCGGCCTCTCAGACACCACAGCAAGATGAGGTCAAGGGTCAAATGAGTCATTAGCACATACTTGCACCGATGGTGACACTGATGTTGAGGGCTTTTGAACATCTCACAATAAGCACAAAAGAGTCTTAGTCAACAACATGAGAAGAATAATTGAGGGCTGTTAACAGATACTGGAGGTTTCAAATCAAAAGCTCTTTCTGCCTCTGATTGAGATGATAATGACATTGGCATAGAAAGCGAAGACATTACAGATGTGCTCTCTCATATCAGTCTTCGACAGCTTCTCTCAGTCAACCAGATGTAATTGCTTGTTTTATGACAGTGAATGCTTGGATGAAACTTCTGTGAAAGTAAAAACAGTTTTTGTTGTTCTGCAACTTTGCAAAAATCAACCATCAAACAGCCTCCCACCCAAGGCACACCTTCGCATTTTTCTCAAGTGAGTTTTCTAACAAACCATGTTTTTAGCCACCGGCAACACTGACAGTGCTGAATTGCATGCTTTTTAACTTTTTTTATAGATTCGGGGAAGGTGCGTTTTGCCGTAAATTGATGATGATTAAGTACTGATGTGTTTTCTCTGTAAACCACAACTCTCACAGAAACTGACTTGGTGCAAACTCAGTGGTGCATATCTTGTTGAGGCCTGGAAGAGACATTCTGCTGTCATGAAGGTTGAGGTCTCGCTCGAACAAAATCCTAATGGTTTAGAATTAATTAGCAATTACTTTAACATGCGTTGTGCTGAATCTTTGAACTCAGTTGTTAAGACAATATTAAGTGTCATTTTAGTGGTTGAAGCCCAGCCTTAAAGGTTTCATTCTCTTGTTGAGACTTCAGGGGAACTACATGTTGGAGCAAAGGTCTACTGCATGACCCAGCCTGGTCTCATGACAAAAACATACCTCTGGGAACTTTTTCGCAAGATGCAAAATACGAAACAAATGTATGTTTCGTGACATATTCGATGTGAAATATCCACTGGGTGGCACTAAAAGAGTGTTCGTTTTTTTCCCCCGGAACAGATCATCATACCTATGGTACGTTTTATGTGACGTTGGTTTTGTAGGTGTCACTGCAGTTCTGACTTGAAATGTCTGTTGAGTGGCGCTGTAAGTCTAATGCTTCGTGACATTTTAAAATCATCTGCACTACACTTAAACCTACCCGATAGTACGAAAAAAAGGGAATGTGACATAAAAATGCAATCATGCCATTTTAGCTTGTTTTTTGATCTCTAATCTTTCAGCTGCTTCATTGTGAGTCATGTTTTTCACTGGATTCGTACCCAAGAATTCTGCATCCTAAGTCCAATTCCGTGCCGGCTGAGCTACAGAGCAAGTTTGTTATGTCCAGAAAGCAAAATATAGGGAACTGTAATCATAACTGTGTATGAAAACGATTACAAGTGCTCGCTGTTTTACCGTCTCTAGTGTTAATTTCTGTTGGAAACTGCAGTGATATGTACTTATTGGTACGTATTTCGTGTCTTGCGAAAAAGTTCCCAGAGGAGGTAGGCATGACCACTACTACTGAAGACACACTATTCATTTGACTCACTTCAGTCATTTTCTATTCATCATTTCACAAGTGAAAGAATCTTAAATGTGGCAATTTTTTAAAGCTACAAAATGTAAATGTAGTTTTAATGGAAAACTTTCATTTAGCAGAACCTTCATTCAAAAACTGGTCTACTTACAATAGTAGCCATAACAACATTGTTAGTGTATTGGTGTAATACTCAATATGGTGTCATCATTAACAGCTTGAGACTTGCATCAGAAAGAGTTCGTCTTCAGTTAAACTCAGGGGTTTGTCCTCTGGGGAAGCAGACAGATTGAGACTGTCTTCATTTACGGTAATTTGCAAACCTCGAAGTGAGGTGAATGTAGACAATGATAGAGTAATGGCTGAACGTAACAATGTTATCATCTATACACGGAACTCTATACTCCCTAAACCCTGTCACTCAGTTTCTCTAGTGACTTATTAGTTTGCATTTGCGGGCTTTTAGAGCTTTAGAAAGGCTGACAGATTCCAAATGGACCTGTGTAATACATGAGAGGACTATACGTTCCTGAATCACTTGGCTGTTTACATTTGTCTTTGTCTCTTTTTACGCTCCATGGGGACAATTAGAGTGTAGTTGCAGGATAACACTGGATTTAAAGGAATAGTTCACCCAAAAATGACATAAAATAATGACACAATCAGTTTTGTTGAACAATCTGACCTGTGTTGCAGCCTGGAATTAAACCACGCCATGCTGGTTTCATCTGGCCAGAGGAGAACTGGCCCCCCATCTGATCCTGGTTTCTCCCAAGGTTTTTTCTCCTTTTCTGTCACCGTTGATGTTTTGGTTCCTTGCCACTGTCGCCTTTGGCTTGCTTAGTTGGGGACACTTAACTGATTGCACAGACACTACTGGAAGAGAGCTGAACTGAATGATGACATCACTGAATCACCAATGAATTGACTTTAACTGGAAAAATGACTCTTTGTTATTGTTCTCTTGCATTATTGACAAACTATTTTCCTGTTTAACACTGTAAAGCTGCATTGACACAATCTGTATTGTATAAAGCATTATATAAATAAAGGTGACTTGACTTGACTTAACTAAATGCATCCACTATGGCATATTCTCACCAAATGTGTCCATCATTGAGCATTCAGAAAATGTTTAATCGCAAAGTCACAACCACAATCCTGTGCTCTTTGAACAATTAGAAACTTACAGCGACACATTTAACCTGAAAACTGGCAAGATTTGAGTATCTGTGGGAGGCATGTGCAGATCTGAGCAGATGCTGGTTGCGCACTCACCTTCTGTAACTGACAAACAAGCTCATCCAAGGTGATATATGGTCAGGAGACAGAGAGAAGTCAGATAAGATTTTAGTCAAATAGTGACAGAATGGCACAAAGTGAATCTGTCTGAATTCAGTTATTAAATGAGTGATTAAGCCTACTGTATCAAATTTGATACACAAATTTTGGACTTTTCTTCTACATGTGATCTGACTTATTATTGATAGTTCATACTTTTTTTTTTCTTTTTGCAAGTAAAAGCCCTTTTCTTATCTTAATCTTAGGTTTACATCATTGTATTACATTATGAACAATTAAAACTAGAGTTTTGATCATAAAATAAACAAAGAATTTGGAAATATAGAGTGACAACTTCTATGCATTTTAGGTATGTAGTCTGTTATAAAGATCTCATTGATTTACATTACAAGCTACCAGTTTCTTCTTACTTTTTGGCCATATAAATATCAGCAACTGCACCAAATTTCGTATTTTTGCTTTAATTAATTAATTACATTTTGTTATTTTGTACATTTTGGTGTTTATAGATTTTTTTCTGAAAATTCTTTCATATGCCAAGCTTTAGAAGGATGTATATAGACAAATAATATACAGAATTAGCATAAAAATAACAATAATAATAAAATAAAGTTAACAGATACATCAAACTGACTAGTCATTGTTGGATGAGTACTTCCAGTCTGTCATTAAACAGAGGGGATATTAACCGCCAGTGGACCCTAATGCTACTTACAATTGATTCAGGCTGGCAGTGGATCTTCAGTGTCTCCAACTGTGTCAGTCTTTGGTCAGGAGATTAATCTGTCTGTGCCATTCTCACCTAAGTCTCCATCAGTCATTTGGGCTAAAATGTTTACTCAAGGAGTAATGCATGCTGTCATTTATCTAATTCCTGGACGAGGTCCGCTGGGCCCCTCATCATTACTCATGGAGTACGAGGGTCCAGAGGAGCCAAGCAAACAAACTCATTTAAGCAACCCCTCTTGAACACAAACCTGGAGCACTTTAACACTAACATACTCGGGGCTGTAGGTAAGGAGATCAATGGGGTTAAACTAACTCAGAGAGGTCACAACGACCTATATAGCTATTCACTGCAAAGGAACTAAACTGAAGTGTTGTAGTCCTGTAAAGACGGCCCCAATACCACCCATTACTATTGCTCACACTTAAGGTTAGACATTTAAACAAACCCCTAACCCCAAGTAATAAACTTTAGTGTGTACCTGGAACTAGTTGTGCTACTGACATGAATGATACCACAAATCATGCGGCTTGTTAAAAAAATGTGTACTGTTACATCTTTTACACCTAGCAGTAATGGTAATTGCACTGCTTTGTGAAGATTCAAAACATTAGAAAATAATTTGTTTCAAACCAGTGATTTGGAGCTCGTATCAAACTGCAAGAGTCATGTGATTTCAACAAACGAGGCCTCATTATGTCACAGCTGGTTCGAAACACTTTAAAATTTCAATGGTTTGCTGCCGGGAGCCAATCACTGTGAACCCATGAACCAGTGGCTATATGGTTTTTATCTGATCTCGGATCATATTTTATAAATTTGCAGACAATTGTAATTACATTTGCATAATAAAAAGGAAGAGATATAGTTATTATTGGCCTGATTAACCAAGCTCTTCTTAAAACAAACAAAACAAAACTAGAATTTAATAAGTAACACATATTATAGAGATACTTGATATTTAATAGATGATCTGTTAATTGCATTTAATAAATTACACGTTCTATAAAATCTTTTCAGTTGGTTTGTAAAAGGTGTTTTTATGCATGTTTGAGTTTTCATTGCATTTACAGAGTTTTGAGTGCTTTGAAACGGCAAAATATTTTGTGAAGTTTGATTCAAAGTTTCAAAAAGCTTCATTTCGCTCATCACTACCTGTCAGACTATAAAATGGGTGAACAAATCCCACAGGCTTACAATAAATCAGGGACATACAGTAAGCAACAATGTTAACATGCTAGCAATGCCCTAGCTACCACCAGAACAGCCGACCAATTTCACAGTAACACATTTAAAAACACTCACCTTAGCATTATCAGTGAGAAATTCGGCTACAGCCAAATATTTTCTTATTACATGAGGCTCTTCCATTGGAGAAAGTATGAAGGCTGAATTTACACTTCTCCGTTGGAGCAACGCCGCAGTTGTTTTGCGTGATACTTAAAGGGCATATTCCAGGTTAGTGACCCCAGTGAGTTGATGTATAGAAAAATAATGTAGGAACTAGATTTTCTTTAAAATTTACTTTAAAATACGCTATCAAGGCTTCTGGAGTCTTTTTTGTAAGAGAATTTTACTTCCGCATCTGAAAACCACCAAAACCGGAAGTGACGTAACGAGAGGGCAAGTGGTCCATTTTAACCATAGTAAAACAATGGATAGCAATGACAGTTCAGATGCTGAGGAAATTTTAAATGTTTATTCTCACTTGTATAACTGGCCACAGATGCAATTATGAGCCTGCTATGCAGCCAAGAGAGCAGGGACAGGCCAGGATTAGACAGAACAACGGTCAGAGGAGACAAATTGAGTTGATGTGTGAGGAGAATAGAGCAGGTGTCTTGGTCAGAGACCAGTGTTAGCTTACAGATATATACATGTTAGTTAACGATATGTAATCAGGCAATAGCAAAGCTAGTATTGGTTATCTATGAGTATTGATACTTACCAGTAACAGAAACTAATTACCGTTGAAAAGACCGTGCTCAGCTGTAAATTCATCATAGGTAAGTTGCAATGGCGATTTAACATTATGCATTAGTATGCGTCTGTGAACCGACAAAACAGAATAAAATAGGCTACATAAAAAAGGAATAGCCCTACACACAAAATATATTTTGTTTCATTAACAGATTAATATGTAACATCAACCTTCACATAGGCTATATCAATGATAATAATACAATGTGCGATTTGACATTATCGAGTAATTGCAAAAATCAAACAAAAGACAGTGCACGCATACATTATGTAGTGCACATGCTAGTGCCTTCTTTCACTGCATGATTCAGTATTAAAATACATGAAGAATGATCAGAAAATTCAAGATATGGGGGCAGGAAATGTATATATTTATATCATTTCATATAGTTAAACAATATCACACGAAGCTCGAGCGCCGTTTTTTTCTCCAAAAATCATCATGATTACAAATGTGATTTTATAACAGATCAATAAACAAGAAGTTAATATTAAGAGACTTATATTTTAGACACCATATTGCCTGTTTTTGCTCTATTTCACCCATAAAAATAACTCCGAACACAGCCACAATACTGTTTTGTGTCTGAGCAAAATGACGGTGTTTCTTCTCCTGAATTAATCAACCGTTTAAATGATTCGGTTCAGTCGCAATGGCTCACTCATTAACAGTGAATTGATGCCACCTACTGGCGGTTTTAATTTCAAATTTAAAGGTTTTTTTTTTTTTTTTTTTTTAATAATTTCAAAAATCAGTATTCAACGTTTTATGTATCAAAACATTATTTATTAATTTGTAACTGCAGGTTAAAGCATTCCATGTCCCTCAGAGCTGCATTAAACAGTGGGTAAATATATCTAGTCCACTTCAGATGCAGCTTCTGTGTTTCCTCTGCATTCCAAAGATGCATTTTGTTGATATTGATTTCATTTGTTTGGTAACAGACCAAATGTCTTATTATACTAATTGACTGAATAAATGTAAGAATTTGACTCAAAAGGTGATGCACACTTTTAGGAAAAAAAATGGCTTTATAAAGGTAAAAATGCCCATAAAAGGTAAAAATAAATTGAAACTTAAAGTTAAATTAGAATTAATTTTTATCACTGCTGTGAACTGACCACCACACAGAATATGAAAAATATCAAAAACTTTAGGAGTCAGCTGTCCACAGTAGTCCTTAAGATATTAGAACAATAACACACTCAGCAAAATATCGTCTAATTATCGTTACTGAAAAATTCCCAGAAAATATCGAGATCTTTTTTGTCAGTATCGCACATCCCTAGCAGGAACAGATATGTTCAAATACCGAATTCTGCCTGGAGAGAATGAGTTGATTATTTTTTTCCCGTTATTAAGCCCTGCTTTATGCAACTGACAAGTATCGGTATCGGTATTGGAATCGGTCGGCCAGTAGTTTTTTGTTAAAATCGGTATCGGCCAAAAAAAAAAAAAAAAAAAAAAAAAAAAAAATCCTATCGGTGCATCCCTAGTTCTAATATTAGCAAACTGAGGTTCACTTACCAGCTATGCCTTCTCATATGGTAACGTTTTACACGGTTTTTAAAAATATAACGTTATTGCTAATGTTACAAGCTAGCTGTGGTGCTTTACAACAACTTATACACATCTCCTTGTGCCTCATTATTTAAATAATTATGTCCACTGATTTGGTAGTTAGCAAATGTTAAAAAATAAACTCCCTGACAGGCTGGAGTTAGTGCAACCTCCACAAACACAATATAACTACCGAAAACACACTGACTCACGCCCGCTCAAAGCAGAGCCAGGCACACGACTCCCTCTCGTGACGTCATATGACGCGATGTTGAAAAAAAAAATGTTTTTTGAGAACTGTCAAGGAAACAGTCACTTTTTCTTCTAAATTTGCGCCCTCACGTCTTGTAAAACATTTTTAAATCCTGCATTAACGGTTCATATGGTATTTTCATACAAGGTTATATATTCATTTGAAATTTTTTTTAACCTGCAATATGCACGAATTGTCCGTGTTGTTCTGCAGTTACACATTCAAACCGCTAGATGAACTAGACGAGGCTTGTTTACATCTGTGAGTGAAGAAGTGGGTGCAGTTTTTTCGCACTTCAGTGTTGGTGGATTACTCTTTAATCTCTACCTGTAAATGAATAAACAAATGCATTATGAACATTTTTGAATCGCTAGATTCATTTGTGGTTCACGATCTTCTCTGTCCAACCCGTTTGTGTGTAATCAGACTCACCTCTGTCATTAGAAGCTTCATTCATATCCAATGCTAACTTGAGATCTGTAAAAAAAATTTCTGGGACCTGGTACAGATTCATAGGGGTTCGACGGATGGTAGTTGATCCTTTCTTGCCATATGAAACATTCAAGTGATTTTAAACCATTCAGCGCAAGAAGAAAACTCAATTCGGTACTCGCGCGCTATTTTCTGTGCACACAAACTCAAAGCGTGCTCTGTAAAAGCTGCATTTTAGAAAGGGCGCGAACACATAATTCAGTTCCATTTTGTGTCTCCTTGCGCTTAAACGGCCACATACAGACAAAAATTATCTCAAAATATCCATCTCAGAAAATATTGTGGTAAACACAGTCGGTTATGACTTAATGTGAACTAAACAAAAAGAAATTGGATGTGTACCATTACTGGATCCATGCTTTTGGTCTTAAAGTGACAGCAGCCTATAAATGCTGTCTGATTTATGTTGATCAAACAACAAAGCTTTAACAAATATCAATTGTGTAGAGTTATTTTACACTTAATTATTCAATTTCTGTACCTGAATACTACTGTTAGACCTTATTTTATTTGTACCTTTGTTCTAACATTTATGCTTGTAATTTGTGTATTTGTTCTTATTTTTCTTAATTGAAGAAGTACTTGAAGTGTCCTTTAATGGAAGTGTTCAATTAATTGAAAGAAAAGATACATTTGTGTCACGCCCCTTTTTTTAAGCAACCCCTGTGTTAAAAACTGTGTTTTGAAATGAATAGGAGAGAGACATATTTTAACATTTTATTATTCAAATAAGCTTTAAATTCCACCTCAAATGACAATGACAGTTAATATTTATGTTAATGCGGATCATTTACAGTTTATATGGACTGGAATTTCACTGTATCGTGCAAACAAAATACAAACAAAAATGTTGCACATGCCTGTTGATAATACATTTTTGTGGTATTCTAAATGAGTATGTTTAATGCAGCTAAGATGTGGTAAACCTAATTAATGCATGTCTTCTAACCCAGGAGTTGAAGTTCAGGCTGCCACTCTCAGTTAGAGCATGTGGAGAGAAAATAAGAGAGACAGAGAGATCCATAATTACAATCTTAGGGCACAGAATAGACGCCCGCACCACCCGCAACCAGAGGATTAGAGACAACTCAGCTGTAAGCTGGTTGGAGATGTAGGAGCTGTGCTCAACATTTCTCTTGATTCTGCTGCAGTCGTGCAGAAACAAAACAGAGAGTTGGTTTGTATGATCTTACATATAACAAAACAACCTAATCTCATGTAAATGAGCAGCGAATTAGGAGTTTATTGAGGCAAAAGTCATAGTTAATGGTTTGTTAATAGCGAGAATTGGACCTTAAAATAAAGTGTGACCTTTATTTTTTATTTAATGTAAAGATATTCAGCTTTTGGTCAAAACACATTCAAAGATTTGTGTTGTTTATATTCCTGTCAGCAGTAGTTGAGAGAGTCCACCTGAGACACAGTGAGAATGTGTGAGGTATGAACACAGGTGTGGAGAAAAACAACAGTGTTTATCCACCGTTTCCTTTTCACACCAACTTAGTCATGTAATGTGTTGATGGCAGACTCATTATGTATAAAAATAGCTCTGTGGTTTGGAGCTCAAATAATTGATGTAGTTTATCAAGCTTGCAAAAAGTCCTCCCTCTTATGTTGAGCTGGCAAAGTCATTGTTTTAGGTTTAATCCGAATAAGAACTAAGCATTTCTTTGGGGCTCGAAAATACCAGTTAATTAGGCCATTTGTTTCCATTACTTGCAAGGACGAGCCTGTAGTGTTGTCTGTAGAACAGAAAGCCCCTCTGAGCTTTTGAAAGTCATAAAGCTAAAGAATACGGCTGCAAGAAACATTCCCCAGATCACTCAATTTAGCTGACTGCGGAGGAATGCTTTGTCCCCTTTCAGCTCTGCCTAACTCGCGAACTGAATCGGAAGGCGAAGAGGTCATCCAGAAGAAAAGAAAGTGAGGGTCTTCAAGATGGGTTATTTAGCGCCTCTGAAAAAGCCTCTTCTCCACGCTCTCCATGAAATGCATTCCGATCCTTGCCAGCAGCAGGGTTATTATCCCTCTGTTGGTGCCAGCTTGTAGGGTCTTAAGAGGAGACAAACTCCAAGACGTTTTTTGTCCCTTATCTTCCTCTCCATCAGCATTCAGATATACATGTCTCAGTTCCCTGGAGGCTGGAAGTGGAGCCGAGAGATTCCTGCGTGCTCAGAGTTTCCTCCACTGACTCCAGTGGTGGTTTAAGTGGCAGGTTAGAGTTCAAAGACGTCTGAGATGTGCATCTGTAGCCACTCGACCGTCGGTCAAAGCGACCAGCCAGCTGCACCCTAATGTGTATTAGCAAGACAAAGAGTGCGGGAGGGGCTGGGCTTTGATTTGTCTGAGATTTATGGGCATGATGAAATCCGGCCTGAATATACGCGGTTTTCCCATTTTCTATATCATTTACTAAGATCTAAATGGACTGCTTTTGTTCCAGGAGACGGACGCCTGGGATGAAAAGGCGATACATTGAAAGAGGGGCAGTGAGGGGAGGGTTCTCGGCTGACCGGAGATGCTCTTTTCAGGTTTCCTTCAGCTGATGTGGGCCAGCGTGGATCAAAGAGGAGGGATCACAGGAGAAGAAAGAACATGCTTTGTCCTTCAGATGTCCCGTTCTACTTCAACTCCATGTCAAGATGTTTGCTAAGCACATGATAAAACGTGCATGTGGCTTTAAGATGTTAAGATATCTGAATGCCTTCTAACCAATAAAAGAATGACTTGTAGTAAAAAATGAAAACTAGCTTTGTGTTCAAAGTTGGATATGGGATGCCATAAAGACTTACATATAAAGATTACATATAAAGTGAGATCAAATTTGTTGTTGTTTGGCGGATTTTTGCTGGCGAATCCAGTCATTCCAATAAGAATTCACCTGATTTGAGAGTTTTGTGCAAGGGCAATAGGTTTTCGCATGCAGATTATGCAATGGGTTTAAGTTGATTGTTCAGACTGACAAACAGAAGCTCTTTCTGTTTTAGTTGAGCTTTGAGTTGCGCTATTGACCATGGACATTTTATTGCCCAAGAAATTTTGTTAATGTGATCGCACCTTTAGTGTTGTTCAGCAAATTTTCACCAGTGAAATCCTGTCATTTACTAAGAATCCATGCAATGGGATTAATTTGAACAAGCGGTTTTGCCATGTTGACCAACAGAAAGCTTGGTTCAAAAGTGACTGGAAATAGACGATCAGTGGAAACAGACTATCAAGTTATGGTGCATTTAAAGGGGTCCTATTATGCTCTTTTACAAAGTCTTGATTTCGTTTTAGGGGTGTACTAGAACATGCACTCGTGTTTGATGGTTCGAAAAACGCATTATTTTTCACATAATTTACATTATTACAATACCTTTCTCCCCAGCCTGGCACAGACGGCTTGATTAGTTCCGGGTTTGATGAAGGCCCGCCTTCCGAAAAACGAAATGTGTTGTGATTGGTTAGCTGTCCCAGTGCGTTGTGATTGGCGAACAGCTAGGCAGAATGACTAAAAGTAAATTTATTCTCTGCCAGCGGGAGGCGCTGTTGGAGCGGGAGAGAGCGAGGTTTCTCCGGTAACGCTGAACACAAAGCAGAGCTCCGCTCACAAACGCTGCTTTATCAGACATTACATGCAAGATGAAATGAAAACGACATCCAAAATTTTCTGAAGACGGTCTGTTTCCTTCAGAAATACAGTGATATAAAAACACCCGCACCGGGTTTCGATTTTGAAAGGTGCATTCGAATTTCCAGAGGTGGGATTTATTTTAATGATATTCTAATGGGCCAATTTGTGATGTCACAAATACAGGAAAACATCTCTGTAGTCCAAACGAGCCATTCATTGTAGTTCTTGAAAAGGGATTTTTTAAAAACGAAATATCTCCCTTTGGAGTTGACTTTGAGATTTGTAACTTTGTAGATCTTTTTTATACCCAAACATACACACTACACACTGACTAACATTCAAAAAGTGAAAAAGCATAATAGGATCCCTTTAAGTCATGTTGGAAAGATTGTATTTATAAGTTGAATGTACATGAATGTTACAACAAAGTCGTAATTGCAAGTGGGACAATGTTTTAAGCCCTTAGTTTCCAAATAAGTTGTGTTGTTGTTGTTGTTTTTATGTATAATAAGCTAAAACTATCCAAGTTGCATGTACAAAATAAAATAGTTCTGAACGATTACGACAGAATATATAATGGTTTAAACATCAGATGCACATGCTTTATTCATCATTTTATAGAACAAGAAAAATCTTGTTAAATTTCATGTAGAAAAGGTACATGGCCATCTTGCTCCAACCAAAGTGATCTGAAAGCCCCTGACGTCATAATTATGACTTCCCAACTCATAAATAAGAACTTCCTATAAGGACTTTATGACACCATTATAATAACTAAAGCAAATATACTGCCTAATTTACAGATGTAGTAGATCATCTCTAAGCATACACAAAAGTTGCATACTGTGTATAGTATACATACTGCAGAAATAGTAATAGTAGTATGCTATTTCAAACATATCCGATGTCCTCTTCATTGTTAACCCCTCAAATACATCCCACTGTTCCCAGATGAAAGTCTCCATGTCCTGTTGTAAATACTGTTCAACACTCATGACCCACTGGGTGATAAATAACCTCTAAGGTTAACCACGTTTGAAATGGAGCTGTGAGACCATTATAGGCCCCCAGAGTTTTCTTGACATTGCCAATATGTTATCAGCATGCTCTGCCTTGGTTGAGCACTTTTGATGGTACTTGTTTTGTGTTAAGAAACAGACTGGATGGATACTCAAGTGTGTGTAAAACAAATTATGCTTTTAGAAGTTGTTAAATCACATCTGTGTCTGTGAGATGTTTTGGTAATGGGGTGTTTGTGAATGTTATGTATGGCTTAGAAGTTGGTTTTTGTGTGGGTAGGTGTGCATGTTGAGTAATTTATTATAATCCATCTATTCTGTATTTATTTAAAATGTTATTTATTGAGAAGTTATTTTTCTTTTTAGAAAGTTATTTTGAGTTTTAGAAGAATGCTATAATAAAACTTACTACTACTACTACTACTACTACTACTACCAATAATAATTGCATTTTGTCACTGCTTGATTTCCCAGTTTAACCATACCATAAGAGATTGAGATAATCCAATCAATCAAAAGCATAAAAGAAAAGAAAAGAAAAGAAAAGAAAAACTTTGCTGGCTTTACATTTATTAAAGTCAGCAATTATAGTACAATTATACTAAATGAGGATTTGAACATGGCACACTTAGAAATTTGATTTAACGGGTTAATATTCTCATCATTAATTTAACAGGTTAGCTAAAGTTACTGAATTAAGTAATTTTCTCTTGTTTTGTGATCTTTTGACAGCAGCTGAGACGAACTGACAATATCAAAACTTCAAACAGGTGTCTGGCGCCATCTAGCCGTCAAATCTAAAACAGCTGAAATGTGAAGTGTGGTGTGTGTCTTATTCATTGCTCTCTCTCTCTCTCTCTCTCTCTCTCTCTCTCTCTATTATTTTTTAATATATTATTATTATTTATTTATTTATCTACTGATATGATTATATATTATTTATTCATTCGTTCATTTATTTATTCACTCATTTAGCCTATTCATCTGGTCTCGTCAGATACCTCTTAGCAAGTTCTATGATAAAAATATCAACATTTACAGTAATTCTGACTGTTAATTTGCTGATTGAGCAGCTGTAGTTTTTACATGAAAATGAATGTTGAAAGTTGGATTAGCCATATTAGGAGTGGATCACCATTTTATTGACAATGGTATCAAAATAATTCCTGATTTTGTTATCTTCACTTCTACAGTTTAGAATAATTTCAACAGTGGCTCCTGGATGAATGTTTCCTGGCTATGATTAGGCCTATAAATCCCAAACAAGAGTTTTGTTTTATTTCTTTTATTGTCTATCTGGTACTGGCCTATAATAGTAATTATAATGCATTATTATGCTTGATAATGCTGTTATTATGCACATCCATTGGTTTCCATGTTTTATCGGGACATTCCATAGACATAATTGTTTTTATATTGTTCAAACTGTATTTTCTATCCCCTTACCCTAACCTGACCTCTAAACCTACCCCTCACACAAAACTTTCTGCATTTTTAGATTTCCAACTTTATTATGAAAGACTTTAAAACATTCAGTATGATTTATAAGCTTGTTTCCTCATGGGGACCAAAAAAATGTCCTCACAAGGTCAAAAAATACTGGTATTACTATCCTTTTAGGGACATTTGGTCCCCATAACATAGGGAATACCAGGTGCACGCACACACACACACAAATTGCTTACTTCCACATTGCAAAATAAGTTGGCTTGAAGGAAAATTCAGGACTATAGCCCAATGGCCTAGTCACGGCCCTTATCTCAAATTAATCTTCAGGATTTCATGAGAATGCTGGGAATGTTTTATTGTTATTCTGAGATTACCCGGTGTAATTCTGTTTGTCATTTCACGCTGAAATGTGCGCATTTAAAAACAATGATGTAATAGTTTTGTTCAGTCCTGTCAATAACTGCATTCAGACAGACAACTTTTAAACGCTGACTTTTCTTTACACACGTTTTGGTGATTCACATCAAGTGCATGAAAAGTCATCACTGTGTCACATCTGTTTTTCTCCTCCACTGACAGAAAGCCTGACCTCAGTCTCTGTGCTTTCTTTTGGGAGGGGTTTGCTTGACTTTTCATATTTTTCTACATTTCTAAGTGGACATCAAAGAATAACAAACTTCAAAAAGTCTCTATTACAATGTAATGCAGCATTTCACTAACTGTGTCCACTTTGCATAGGTCTCGGTCTTCCTGAAGTATTGAAAATTGAGACAAGGGAAAAAAATTAGATATTTATTTTTTTCTTAAACAAACAAAAAATAATACAGAAAAAAAGACATCTCATAAAGTGATATAATCACAGGTAAAATATGCGTTATAAAATGTTTTCGTGAAATTTAACACAACATTTGAGCCTACAGGTATATCTAACTATAAAGTTCAGCAATGGTAAATACATAGCACCATTTCCAAAGAATTTCAAACACAAAACAAACACAATTCTTTGTTGTATTATTCTGGAATTTGGATATAAGAGAAAATTTCAAGTCGACGTCAACAAATTCCCTTTGAGAATACACTTTATTATGACATTTTAAAACAAGATATTTGAAAAGGGTTATAACACACAATACAAAAAAGAATGATCCTTTTCCTATATCTCTCCTCCTTGAGTAAAATCTTAAAAAGTCAGGGCCTTCATTGACACTTCATAGCATTACTATTTACAAAAAAGCCATATAAAACTGATATAAATAGGCTCACCAGCCAAAGACACCTTTTTTGTGTCATGCACACTGTGTCTTCGCTGTATTCAATCTTCATGAACTTACAGTTTCTTTGATCACATTAGGTCTAAATATTCAGGCCTGGAGGAGACGGCCGTTAGATTAGAGTCTGTCATCTGAGTAGTGTTTTCAGTTCTACAACAACTCTCATTCTTTCTTCCTCAGGACAATGTAAATGAAGCCACTGATGAGCGTGAGAGGGAAAGCCAGCCAGGCCAGGACGAAAGCGAATCCGTAAGCATCATTCTCATTTTTCCAATCTGGACTCATCACCGTGTAGATGATGGCCCCGCTCATCACAAACAGACCTTCGGGAGACAGAAAGAGAAAGAATAAAAACATGTAGACGGTGTCCTTCAGTTGGGACAAGTGAAATGGGATCTAATAGACCCGGAGAGGAAATACTCACTGGCAAGGACCTGGAAGACAGCCGTGAAAAAGAAGCGACCTCCCTTTACAAGAGTGAAGAGCTGGCAGAGGAAGATGATGAAGGAGATCAAGCAGAAAATGGTGGCTAGGACCATGAGGGCTTGAACTGCTTGAAGCCAGTCTGTCAGATTGTAAAGAAACACAGACAGAAAATCAGAAAGAACATCATACGTTTCTCTTTCTCATATAAGAACGCATTTCATTGTTGTACTGTTGATTTGGAACTTTTAAATAAATATGGAACTTTTCAAAAAAATATTAGACTCAATTTTGAAATCTAAAAGACTTTTTAAAGACTCTTTCACTTAACTCACCAGCATCACTAGTCTCACGGCAGTGATATCCTCCATTATTTTGTGTGCAGTCATACCAGAGGTGATAACTCGTAATTCCATGTGTTCTCCAAGCCTTTTTTTTTTTTTTTTGAAAAAAACACCCATATGATTACAACTACACATGAACCAATCCTTCACTAAATTCCAGCTCCAAAATATGACCACATTAAGGCAAAAGCAAGCAAGTCAGACCTCAAAGATGATACTCACATTGGCACATGTGGAAATGAAGAGAATGATAAGGTCTGTCAGATGCAAGACTATCGTTGCTAACAGAGTGACCAGCATTTTGGGGTTCGTCTAAGAGAACAGAAAGAGAAAGTAATCACAGCTCCTCCTCAAATACACACCTGCCGGCTTTAAAAATGGGCAACGTTTACTCATGCAGTTCCACATCTGGCCACCAGATCGCGCTGCTGTCAAAGTTATCTCAACCCAAACACCCCTTCAGTTCTATTTTCTCCTACATATTAATTGAAAACATCTGTATTGTTGATACATTACGTTGATAATTACACTAATCACACTGCAGTGTTTGAAAACCCATCTAAATGTCTATTTTATAAAACGGATAGTTCCGGTCCTTGATTCTGATTGGTTGAGCCGCGTTCGAAGCCGTTGTAAATTACACTATAAACATACACCTTTGTTTACTTTGTGTGTTGCTTGGCAACCGCTTTATTCCAACCACAACTGTTTCTGAGGAACTACATTGTTTGGTGTAAGAATACTGTTTTTATTAATATCATTACACTTATTTGCTCTGTTTTATTTTGTGAAACCTTACTAAGTATATGGAATAACCGTTTTATAAAAGCAATGAGCCTCGTGAAGCCGTGGTTTACAGTGAATTTATAACAGCTAAGGGGGTTTTAGGCACGACGCGAAACAACGCTCCTTAGCTGTTATAAATTCACCGTAAACCACGGCTTCACGAGGCTTATTGCTTTAATTTATCAGAAAAACATATCCCACATGCACTCACGCCTTTTTTTCATCATGTCTTAACTGTTCATCTGCGTGTTTTTTTTTCCCCCATCAGAAAGTAAAGATTATGAGAAGCTAACAAAAATCTAATAATTACGATTTCTGTTGAGTACGTATTGAGGCAGATTTCGGAAGTAGACAAAAAGAAAAGGAGGGGAAAAAATCCAAAGTAGCCTAGTTGTTTTCATCCAGACCAGCTATTGCAAAACTTCGCGAGCGACTATGACTGAAATCAAAACTTTAGATGTGCTCATATCAAAGTACGACTATTAGGACTTATAATATAAAACTAAAGCTAATAATATAACTCACATAAGTAAAAAACATAATGAGAAGCGTAATAATAATAACAACAAACTTTGAATAAAACAGCAAACTTCCAGAGAAAAGACAAACGATGAGCTACGTGAGGTTAGGACGTCTCCAGACGGAAAATAATAGTAAACAGAAACGTGGCTGAGCATCTCCTGAAATGACGCACAAATATTCCATAAACGAACCAAAGTAAAAAGAAAACTTCCATTGTTCTCCAACTTACAGGTGAGGGAAAGAGGGAAAAATCCTTGAAAAGCGAAAGAGAGCAGGCAGAAAACACTGGGTTGCCTTTACTATGGGATCTCACTATAGATTCTCAAAGCACGAGTCTCTGTATTCCAGATGTAGTACCACAGCAGCATTTGCTTTTTTCCCCTCCTTTCTTTTTTTCTTTTTTTTGGAAACGTGAGAACACCGCCCTGGAGCGTCACTACGTCACACTCTTTCTTTTCCCTCCCATACTTCACAACTTCTATCTAACTTCCATCAGCAATGTCTTCTTTCATGGAAATTGTGTTTTGTCCATGGTTTCTCCCCCCTCAAAGCTCTCCTTTGGAATAATGCTGATATAACTGTTAGAAATAAGTCTCTTTTCCCCTCTAGATGGTTTAATAACAGCTTGAACTATATTCTATCTGTGTTTGATTGATTGATGATTTTGGTAATATTTTAACTTAATTTTAAATATTAAGTCCCACCAAAGGAATATAATACTTTGATGAGAGCCATCACAGTAGGCTTAACCCAGTTAATTAAAAATCACCTTAAATTCAGTAAAGGCAACAGGGAAATTCTATTGGGGTTCCTTTACAACGAATATAATTTGGAGAAAGGCCTAGCTCTTGCCTAGCTCATTATAAAATCCTTCATACAATTTATCCTGTTAATTTGTCTATTTCTAAATATTCTGATGTTGATGAGTCTTGCTCGTTTTGTGGTTTTGTTGAGTAAAGAGCTGCCCTTTTGTTTTTTGATTGTGGTGTTACCAACAAATTATGGGGTGATTTAAGCACCTATGTTTCTAACCTTACAAATGTGACCCATACCTTCATCCTCAAAGATGTTATTTTTTATTATGAAAATCCAAAGCTATTACCTTCTGAATATGTTGTTAATTTTCTTATTTTGAATGCAAAATTCTTCATTCATATGCAAAAATGGCTTAAAACTCCTTTGTCTTTCTGAATTTGATTCTCGTTTCATCTATTAGACTTATAAATAACAAAAAGAGTGCCAATTTTTTGATGGACTATGACAGCTTTTCTAAAATGATGAAATTTTATTTTTGCACTTTTCTGTATAGATAATTTCCATAATTTGTGATTTTTTTTTTTATTTTTCTTTATTTTTATTTTTATTTTTGTGATTGTTCTTTGTGGGAATGCGTTCCTGTCTTGTTTCCCTGTTCTGTGTTTTGCAATAATAATAATAATAATAATAATAATAATAAAAAAATAAAAAAACTTCTCACTTTAAAAGCTTAAATAGAAAAATAGCTTAAATCAGCAATAAATTGTTTATTAAAGTGCTTCAAACTTTTTCCAGAAAGGATTTAAACTTAAACTTATGTTGGTATACTTGTTGGTATAAGTTAACCCTTTAATCACCATGCATAGGCTACACAATGTGATTGGATTTATCATAAATTCATGAAATTAGCTGTATGCTTATGTCACAGAGAGCTTTTGTGTTTTACACACTTTTACAGCATATTCAGCTTTGACCTTCATTTTGCGATTTAGTGGCATAGGGCGCGTCTCAGTGTGCGAGTGTTTATAGTAGTGTGTGTGGAGCCCCATAGGCCCCTCCCAGTGGCCCCACGGTATGCCCAGAATGTTGGTATGTGTCTGTTTACTTCTGCATCTGGACTACATAGCAAATAGATCCCGTTATAGTCGCTTTGAAGTCAAATACAAACAGGATTTCGACTTTTATTAAACTTTTTGAATAAAACATTCGCAAGACTTGCGTGTCTCCTCGTAACTCCTCGCAAATGCTTGATCCTCTGAACTCTTGAACATGTTTTGGTGCAGTCAGCATGACTATAAGCACCCCCTTCTTTCTCACGCCCTCATCAGGAGTCTCATGGCAGCAGCTGTGTTTGTAAATACAGTGAGGGAGGCGTTCCCTGTGCCAGCCCTGTGTTTTTTATTTTTTCTGCAGTCTGCTTAGGGTTTGAGTGTTGGACGGCATTGCTGTGGGTTGGCTCAGGAGCTCTGCTGTTCTGTAAAATGGATGGATTATGGGTCAGAGTAATGGGATAGTGGCGGCAGGGCAATACGGTTACCCTGATCTCCCCGTTTGATGCAGGTCGTAGGGAGGGTCATAAATATACAGCCTTGACTCACTGGCTGTCCACTCACTACAGTCTGACATAGTGCTGGCAGTGGACCGTCAAGAGTCTGCTCAGCACCAAGTATTTTTTTTATTTACCACTAACACTTATGAATTACAGAGCAGATTATAAAAATATAGCAACTTATTAAAGGACAAATAAACAAATAAATATATTTGATATAACCCCCTGTTGGTTCATGAGAGAACTTCAGGAGGTTTGTGAGTTGATGAAAATAATAAATTAAATCATAAAAATGGGAAATAAATAATTATAAATAAATATAATAAATAAACTGCAAGAGGTTTGTGAGATGATGAAAAGCTAATAATTTATTAATGAAAATGTAAAATAAAAAAAATAAAAATAAAACAAATAAAAAAAACATTTGCTTAAAAAGGATGAAATATTTTATTTGTTTATAAATTGAAGAAAAGCTAATAATTAAATCATACAATGAGAAATAAATAATTATAAATAAATATTATAAATAAAAGAGGTTTGTGAGATGATGGAAAGCTAATAATTCATTAAATAATGGAAATGTAACATAAATAAGTAATTATAATTTCATAAATAATTGTAAAGTAAAAAAAATGATTAAAAAGGATGAAAGGATGAAATATTTTATTCATGAGTTAATAAAAAGCTATATATATATATATATATATATATATATATATCAACAAATACATTATTTTCCTAATAATACTGTAACCAGAGATATCGTGAGCTGAGGAAATCCGACAACTGATTAAATTGTCAAATAAATAAATACTTATAATTAAATCAAATTATGTTATTTAAAACAATCTAAATGATAATCTAAAGAATACATTTTTTATCAAAATAACACAAAAATTAAATATTTTGTTTGTTTACCTTTGTGTCATGTGACCATGAACCGATATAAAAACCATGAATGTATAAATGCGTTGTTAAATTATTGAAATATTAACTTAAAATTGAGGTCAAAAGTGTTTGACAAAAAAAATTATCTGGGAATCCCTGGAATAATGAATCATCATAAGAACTTCATATGACTTTGTTTGGATCAGCAGGGAGCAATAGTCAATCACATTTTCATAAATTTGTTACCCAACATGTGATGTAAACTTGATTATGATTTGGGGGAAAATACAGAACCCACTGACTAAATGCTTTGTCATGAATTTAAATGGAAGCTGTGATGGTATTTAAAAATTCTAAAACTTCCTGTTTTTTCCAGGTTTAAATTAGATTTTGCATCCCAAATGTTTAATGTGATCTCAGGCTTTTTAATCTCACTGTAAATAGAAGGGTTCCCTCCCTGTGAAGGTTAATTATGGCTCGCATGTGCACAATGAATGATGCCAGAAATTTAATGCGGCTGTTTATTATATAGCTTGACAGGAAGAGCCACAGGCCATATGACTCCATCTTACTAAAACAACATCTATTTACTGTAAGAAAATTCAATATTCTGACTTAAACATTTCCTTGGGCCGAAGCAGGCAATGATGCCAAAGTGAGTCACGATTGAGACTGAAATGAGCGTGTATGGTTTAAATCAACGTGCTGCTTGAGTCAGAGAGCTGTGGTTCTGGCTTCATTTAGTTTATTGACCACTAAACCAGCAGAATGCATTGTCCCAGTGTCATGACCTTATTTTAAGGCTATCTGTGGTTATCTCAAGTTTATCTTCCACATTATAAACATTAATGCACAATGAGGTTGTTTTAACAACTACAGTTTGATTCTGTCGCATTCCTGCTTTTACATTGTCGTTTAGGTTTTAGCTTCTGCGATTTAGGACAGGTTGTGTTCATATCAATTGCAACAGTACCAGAGTTTGGAAAATCTCTTTCACACCAACCAAACTGACGTCAAACAGGTCCACAACAAAAGCTCCAGTATGGAAACATCCTTGAGAAAAAGTAGTGTATTTAGTTGTATTGTAGTTGTAGTGTACTTTAAATCTTAAAAGTATATTTTATAAAAAAAACTATACTTGCGGCTAATATAATATTAATGAAATAAAAGGCCACTTAAGTGTAGCCTTCTTAAAGAGAGACACATTCATGACTGTTTTAATATACTTTTAAACAGTGCTTTTTTCATTCATTTCAAATTTAAAAAATTAGCTTTAAAGTACTTTTTCAATCATTATGTTTTAGTAATCTTTTGTAATTCTTTAAAGATGTACACTTTTTTGTAAAGTACTTGATTTTGAATGTTAAGTGTGTTATTCAATATTAATAGTTAATATAGTTAATATTTTGGTTTACTATAAATTCTTGTCAGTACATTCAGCAGTACACTTTAACCATATTTCAAAGACATTAGAAGTAATTATGAAATTACATTTAAAGGTACTTAACTTTGGTAACACTTTAGTATAGGGACCAGTTCTCACTATTAAGTAGTTGCTTATTAGTATGCCTATTATTAACATATTGGCTCTTTATTAGTATTATAAAGCACATATTCTGCATGACCATATTCTACATCCCTATTCCTACCCAATACCTAAATTTAACAACTACCTATTAATAATCAGCCAATCAGGAGTTTATTGAGGCAAAAGTCATTCTTAATGGTTTGTTAATAGTGAGAATTGGACCTTAAAATAAAGTGTGACCTTAACTTCTAACAAAGTGGATCACTATAAAGCACATCAAAGCACTATAAAGTTCAGCTAACTGCATTTAATCTAAATTAAAACTATAACACATTTTCATTTAACATGCACTTAAGTGTCTGAATACTTTACTTTGTGTTCAATCTTAAGTATGTTAATTTAAAGTGTATTATTTCTGTAACAAGTACTCTTTTTAAAATTATGCTAAAGTGTACTTCTTTTTCACAAAGGCTCCTCAGAAATAAACTCTACTTACACCCAATATCAGTCTGTGGAAAAAGTGATATAACAGTTCAGCACTTTGCATATTCATTGTGTAGTAACGAAGTGTGTATTTTGTTTGTTTGCTGGAAACCACTTGGCTTGACTGTACGATTACATCTAACTTCTGCACCACATCACTTCTAAGCTCAATCTCAAATATGTTTTATAGTGATTACATTTGATCACATGCCAAAACTTGATGTCTCAAAACACATGTTGTGACTAAAATCTTTTTCCGCTATTAGCTGCTAACTAGCGTTCCTCGTAGCGGTCTGTCCTGGTGAGTCACGTCCCGAGTCCCATCTGCTTGGAGAGGAGGCCGGTTTAGTGGGAATGACACTTCACGGCAAGCCATGCCACATAAGGAAAGCGTGACAGTAATCAGGGAGGTTTCGTTATTAGTTTTGGATGCAGAACGACCTTGGGAATTTCACATGTGTCTGGAGAGAGGGAGGAGCCACCATCATGAAAAATAGAGCAAATGGAAGTCATTGACTCACAACGGAGAGAAAAACTTCATGGGTGTGGGCTGAAATGAGTATTAGCTATGTCACCAGAGGAGTGAGGGAGGACATCCTGAACAGATGAGGCTAACATATTGAAATGCACTGGGTGGAGGAGACGAGCATTAATTCACATATGTCTCAGCGCTGAAATGGGTTAGATCAACAAATGACGGTACGGGTTTGTCGAAAACTTTGGCCGTCGCTTTGAAATCTGTCAATGGCATTCCCTTTTCCCTTTAATTTCCCATGCAACGAGACAGAAATATGAGCAACTTTGTTGGTCTGCCACCAGGTTTTGCATAACACGTCCCTTAAGGCTACTTGTATCTTGGACGAAAGTTCACAGCTGTATTGTGGCATAATGAAAGATAAGGCTTTGTTTGTAGCGGGAGGGCTGTAATTACGGTTGCTGTTTTTACTTTACTCATTCTCCCAGACCGAATCTTTCTACATGAGTGGCTTTGAGATCTGTGTTGGATGTTTGCGTTTCGCTCAACTGTAATCAGATATCAGGCCAGAGGGGCCGTGAGTCAGCCTATACTTGAAAACAATGGCACGCTTTCCAAGGCGGTGTTCAAATGCTATGGCTAGTGTGCAAAAGCCAATTGCGTTTCACTGAGTAGGGATAGATATGCACTCCCAGCCAAGTGTGATGTAGAAGCTCCTTCAATCACTGTATGCGTGGCCTTCATTCAATAAGATAGCTTGTTGCAGTTTTCTAGGAAAAGGGCTTTCAAACTGGACCTGTAAGGAGGTGCTGGGTGGTCAATGGCATTTTTACAATATGCACTTTTGGGGCTGTCAAAGTTAACATACCAAGATATGAATTATTCTTAATGTGATAACATTTACATTGAAAGCACTGTGAATACATTTAAAGAATTGTATTTTTTATGGTTTATTTCTGCTTTTTGAAGATAGGTCAGAAATCATGAATCCTTGCATCATCAATCCTTCCTTGCAATAGCCCATATAAGAATACAAGTATACAAATATTGTAAGTATTTGTGTTTATTTTTTGTCATTTGTATCTTTCTCACTGGGGTTTGTAGAGTACAAAGACAAAATTGTTTTGGATTTTATATATATATATATATATAACGAATAGTTCCGGTCCTTAATTCTGATTGGTTGAGCTGCGTTTGAAGCTGTTGTAAATTACTCTACAAACATACACCTTTGATTATTTTGTGTGTTGTGAATTTATAACAGCTAAGGGGGTTTTAGGCACTCCGCTTTGTGTCTTGCCTAACAACGCCCCTTAGCTGTTATAAATTCACTGTAAACCATGGCTTCTTGGGGCTTATTATATATATATATATATATATATATATATATATATATATATATATATATGTTACGTTCCTAAATTAGTCTAGGGGATAATATAGAAACGAACAATAAAAACGGAAGGAGGGGAGACGTTGATGTATCCGTCTCCAGACCCAGAATCAATACACATCACCATTTTGTTGTTCAAAAAGGATAGCCATAAAGCTAACTTTTATTTAACAGACAAAACGAAATGAATAAATTGTAAGCAATAGAAGTGTAGTCCAAGGTACCTCAGGAAAAGGGGGGGCCCAAAAACAACAAACAAAACAATATATTAACTAATTTAAGAAGAAACTAACTTACCTAATAAAAGAAATACCCCAAAAAAGAAACAACAATTCACTGCCCTTTCTCCCTGTCTAGCCACCAAAACAGGAGAAAAGGTTTAAATAAAAGGGTCAGCCCACTCCTTACAAATACCCTTCACAAATATTTTCACTACACTGTTTGTCTGAATGTTACACACATTACACAACAGCTAGGTCTAGGAATGAAGACAGGAAACCATCAACCGAGACGAGTTGTCTCCCCTCCTCTCCTCTTCGTTAGTTGCAAGCCGCTTATAACTTGACGCTAATCAGCAGCCCGGAAATTGGCAGCAGGTGTCCGCGATCTGCACAGACAAGAAAGATAAAAACAAAACAAAGAACACCCAAATGCAGAAACCCATTAAAAAGAATCACACGTCACAGGACGTAACATATATATATATATATATATATATATATATATATATATACATTTAGTTATTTAGCAGACGGTTTTATCCAAAGCGACTTACAAAAGAGGACATTAGAAGCAATCAAAATCAACAAAAGAGCAACAACATGCAAGCGATATGACAAGTCTTGGTTAACCAAACAGTTAACCTTGGTTAACCTTTTTTAAGAAAACAAGTAGATAGAATATAGGAAAAAGAAACAGTGTTTTTTTTTTGTTTTTTTGTTTTTTTTTTGCAAGCAGCTATTGGTAGCCAGTGCAAATTGATGAACAGAGGTGTGACGTGCGTTCTTTTTGGTTCATTAAAGATTAATCTTGCAGTGGCATTTTGGATTAATTGTAGAGGTTTGATGGAATTGGCTGGAAGACCTGCCAAGAGAGCATTGCAATAGTCAAGTCCAGACATAACAAGAGCTTGAATAAGGAGTTGTGTTGCATGTTCCGAAAGAAAGGGCCTGATCTTCTTAATAGTGTATAAAGCAAATCTGCAGAACCAGGCAGTTTTAGCAATGTGGTCTGAGAAATTCAGCTTATCATCAATCACAACTCCAAGGTTTCTGGCTGTTTTTGAAGGAGTTATGGTTGATGAGTCTAACTGGAAGGTGAAATTGTGATGAAGTGATGGGTTTGCTGAAACTACAAGCAGTTCTGTCTTAGCTAGGTTGAGTTGAAGGTGACGGTCCTTCATCCAGCAAGAAATGTCTGTTAGACATGGTGAGATGCGAGCAGCTATCTTTGGATCATCAGGATGGAATGAGAGGTAGAGTTGAGTGTCATCAGCATAGCAGTGATACGAAAAGCCATGTTTCTGAATGACAGAACCTAGTGATGTCATGTAGACAGAGAAGAGAAGTGGTCCGAGAACTGAGCCCTGAGGCACCCCAGTAGCTAGATGTTGCGACTTGGATACCTCACCTCTCCAAGATACCTTGAAGGACCTATCTGAGAGGTAAAACTCAAACCACTGGAGTGCGGTTCCTGAGATGCCCTTTCTCAATAGGGTTGACAGGAGGATCTGGTGGTTGACCATATAAAATGCAGCGGACAGATCCAGCAAGATAAGTAATGAAGACTTGGAAGCTGCTCTGGCAATTCTTAGGGATTCAACAACTAAGAGCAAGGCAGTTTCGGTTCGAATGTCCACTTCTGAAGCCAGATTGGTTGCTGTCCAGGAGGTTGTTCTGTGTGAGAAAGGCAGAGACTTGGTTGAACACAACTCGTTCAAGTGTTTTTCCAATGAAAGGCAGAAGGGAAACCAGTCTATAGTTCCCTAAAAGAGTTGGGTTAAGAGTGGGTTTCTTAAGAAGTGGGGTTATACAAGCCTGTTTAAAAGCTGAGGGAAAAACTCCAGTGTGAAGGGATGTGTTAACGATGTGAGTGAGTGCAGGTACAACTGTAGGAGAAATGGCTTAAAGGAGATGAGATGGAATAGGATCAAGTGGACAAGTAGTAGGATGACTGGAAAGGATAAGTTTAGAGACTTCTGATGTGATGTGTAAATAAGGTCCAGTTGGTTGCCTGATTTGTGAGTAGCCGTAGTTAACACTCTCTTGAGATCAAAAGAGGCAAGCAGATGTGTGGAAGTCTGCAGCTTGAGGTTTATCAAGGTGGATGTTGAAGTCTCCAAGTATAACTAAGGGAGTACCATCCTCAGGAAAAGTTAAAGCAACGCATCTAATTTTTCCACGAAGTTACCTAGTGGTCCTGGAGGTCGATAAACAACTACAAAATGGATTTTAAGAGGGTAGGTAATAGTAACCGAATGTGATTCAAAGGAGCTGTTGATACCCAGAGATGTACACACACACACACACACACAACTGTTAAAACTTTTGGGATTGGTAAAATTTATGTTTTTAAAAGAAGTCTCTTATGCTCACCAATGCTGTATTTATTTGATGAAAAGTACAGTAAAAATTTATATTATGAAACATTATTTCATTTTAAAGTAACTGTTTTTTTTCTATTGTAATATATTTTAAAATGTAATTTATTTCTGTGATGCAAAGCTGAATTTTCAGCATCATTACTCCAGACTCCAGTGATCCTTCAGAAATCATTCTAATATGATGTTTGCTGCTCAAGAAACATTTCTTATTATAATCAATGTTGAAAAAATTGCTTAATTTTTTGTGGAAACCATGATCAAGTTTCAAGATTATCTGATGAATTTGTCTTTATACAATCACATTTGCTATTTTTTCACACAGTATAAATGGGACTTCATACATGCAAACACATAGTTGCTTTGATATTTTAGGAAGAGGGCCCCTTGCTAGGGATTCATAGTATTTGGGGGTTCTAGGGTAAACTTGAGACCTCCCGAAACACACCATGACCAAAGGGGAGATGGCTTAACTTAACTGCCCACCCCCATCCAGCCCTAAGCTCAGCCCCTCCGCCATGGCCCCCTTCTACACTAACAGCCGAATAAATCATAAACATGCACCATGACAAAGCACAGGCTTCGCCGCTACAGCCACCCCAACCATCTGTGAATCATTAGCCCTGGCTTCCTGTATGAGACTACGTCTTCAGCACACACATCCCTATCACCATGTCAGGCTGTCACACAGCTGCAGGACTCGCTCTGATAGCGGCCCAAGGAGGCAACGGTGCACCAATGAAAGGTTTGGAAGGGATTGGATTCGTCCAGTCTCATCAGGGCTCAGTGAAACGCTGGCTGAACAATGTCCACTGAGACCAACTTTGAGCTGAAGTCCACTCGAATTACAGTAATTGTTCCCTCCCAAACCCCAATAACACATTCCTGCTGGGCTGACAGTACTATAAACATTGCATCTCTTACTGGACGTCCTTTGGATTTCAATTCATCAAAAGAGATTACAAATGAATTAATTATATTTTGCAATTATATTTAATATGTTTCCATTATATAGAGAACTGAGGGTGCATTTTTGTAGGCCAATCTGGAAGTTCCCTTGACAAAATCCCACCAGGATTTTTCCTTTGGCTTTTGCATTATTGCAGAAATTAAGATCTGTGACCAACAAAGATTTAGGATTCTTAGACATTTTGTTCATCATTATGATCCTCACAACTTTTATGAATTTTGAAGCTTCACCAGAAGTAAAAAGTAAGGCTGTAAATGAACTACACTATGGTCACATGACTTCAGGCACACCACCATTAAGCCTCTAACAACTTAAAACGATTTCCCTGAAAGTTTGAGTTAGACTAGTTTGCTAGAGTGTGAATATAAACACAACAAGGCTGTAAAAGCAGACAAGGGTAGTAACTGATTACATGTAATCTGGATTACATAATCAGGTCCCACTTTTAATAGATCATATTAAATTAAAAAAATAAATAAATAAATAAAAACTCGTAATCAGTTACTTTTTATTGATTACATGATTACATATTATTCACATGACATGCAGGTAAACATATATAATATACCATATTTTTATAAAGTGTCTTATTTTGATTGTTGTAATTTTAAAAATATTTATTTTAATTGTACATTTTTATGATTTAATTAAATGCTAGCTTTTTATTAAACTCACAAACTCCCTGCAGTTCCTTCACAAACCCCAGTTTGAGAAACTTTGATGTAATATAGTGTTTCATGCACTTCATGCTGTTAAGAAACAATGAATGAAATATATATATATTTTTATCTGTATTTTTATATCAATATGGTACAAGATTATCTTATTTAAATCAATGTGATAAGCAAGGCTAAAAGAAATCTAAAAGTAGTCTGATTATATTTCCTGAAATGTGTAATGTAATGGATTATGTTACTGACTACAATTTTTGTCATGTAATTTGGAATCAGTAACAAACTACAATTTGTAAGTACCTACCCAGCACCGCAGACTAGTGAGTTGATGAGTTTATGTGATGACGATTAATGTCTAACAACCTCTTTAGTAACATTTAGCCACTGTTAAGCAAGACATTTTCTTTCAAGTAAAAGCTTTAAAAAAATCACCATGGGTTATTACTGATGTATTTTATGTCATATAATAAACGTGAAGATATCTTCCAGAAGGTATCTACAGAACCAAAAACCCATCCAAAAAAATACTGACCTCAAGACGATGGAACTGGAAGTGCTAAAAACTCATTTTTTAGTTTTGGCCCTCATGTACAGAACTCCCTGCAGCACTTTATTGCGTTACACACAGCAAACGCCAAGTGAGAGGCCACGTATTAACAGCCATTAATGGAAGCTACGACAGCTGTTAGCACTACCATTACTCTGGGCTTCATGAGGGATGGGGTAGGTCAGCAGAGGTCATCACAGGAGACCCCTGTGGGAAGCATTTCCTGCATACCTTTGACAGAATTGTCCCTAAATGTGGAGAGTTCAGTGTGTCGTTACCTCATCCCGGGGTGTTGGCTTCATATGGAAAAAACATTTATGCTAATCACTTCTTGCTCTTAGAGCAGAATGAGGGGGATGAATAAAGAGTATCATTTTCCTTCATTATTTGTAAAAAAAAATAACTTCATTCTTTGTGTATGACGCACAGGGAAGACTATTCTCATTGTCTGAATCTATCAAATATCTCAGTGGAATGCAGTCTTCAAATATGCACAGATATTTTAAAAGAGGCTATTTTTGAGGCATGTTTTTTTTCAGTTTCATAGTAAAACATGCTTGCACAGTGACAGGACTAAATAATGAATTTTATTCAGTAGGGGTGTTTGATTCTGGGTTTCTCAGATTCCTAACTCCCAAACTGGAAATGACTCCATTTACTAACAAGGTCAGCTATAAGAATAGTTACAGGGTTGCAGTCATTATATTACACATTAATGGCCAGATTTACTAACAGCCTGCGCCAGCGTAAACTGTCTTTTGGCGTTAAAATAGTACTGTCAAGATTTACTAAGGATGTACAGTGAAGAATTAGCGCTGAAAAGGAGTGGACAGTTAATTTTGCACATGACCTTATTGAATATGCATTTGTAGGAGTTTCTCTTTCAGATGTCAAATTTATGGGAGGAGAATATTAAAATGAATCATGCAACGCAATTTACTAATGTATTTGCGTCATTATTTAACGCCCCCAAAAAAAGCATGTCTTAAAGCAGGCAGTAATTTGCGCTGCTCTTGATAGATTGCACTGGTCAATATGGAAATGATCTGGCTGCATCTGTGTTCTTTAATGTGCGCATTGTCAGTAAATCACACACAGAATTTTCCCCTCCCATCGGCACTTTTATGGAATTGCACTCTAACGCTAATTTGCTCTGTTTAGTAAATCTGGCCCTATATGTAGACAATTTTTGTTTTCAGACACAAAGCCACTGAAATTATGAGTACCCATCGTTTCCTAGTTGTTGCTAATACATATAATTTTAAAGAGAGAAAATTCACAAGAAGCCTTCGAATATTAATTCAGAGTTAAATAAATGAGAGAGAATTTTCTTTGAATTGATATAACGGCCAGGTGAGGGGGTCCATTGTCACCTCTTATCTTATAAAACTGCTTGGACAGGAAAGTTCAAGATACTCAAAAAAGTAACTAAATACTAAACACAGCAAAGGAGTCGAAAACACGGGTATTCTTAATCCAAATGTCGTAACTTGATCTGAAACAGCTGACTTCTCGCTGGTGACGTATGCTGGACTTCCAGTCATTTTGTTTACTTAGACTCCACCCCTTTCTCACAATTGACTGCAAGCTCACATTCAGACCTGCCTCCATCCAATCAACAGCCAATGGACAGAATCAAGTGCCCACTCTAGCCAATACAGCAGAATGAGGATCTCAATCTCGTAGCTCCATCTTTTTTTTCTGGACAACACCTGAGCAAAAGTGCAATTTTTATCCTGTTGAGTCTGAATGAAAACACCTTGTCATCTTTATGAAAAATGCCAAAGAAAACGATTGGGACATTGAGACTTCACATTCATATTTTTCTTTTTTCGATAATTCATTTTAGTCAGATGTGTCATACCAAAGAAAATATGTTGATATGTTGAATATGACATGATGTTACTTACATTTCGCCATGACTTTAAACCGTTACACCACATTTCTCTTACTGTGCAAGTGGATTCCTTCCTATTTTTATCTCCCTTTGCATCTTCTGAGACGGAAAATGTGAGTCATTGTTTGTGAACAACAAGATGATCCAGATCTTGAGAACTAACAGGAATTTCACTTGAGCTTTTAATCCAACTGTTTACCAGCAAACATGCAATGTCAGTTCATGTAAAAGCCTGGTTTTTAAAACTTGCCCTAATATTTCAACAAAATGTTATCAGATCGCAGCATATAAAGCAAAAGGGAAAGAAAACAGAGCATGCTGTCCTGATTCTGAGCATCACAAAACTAGCGGTTGACTAAACACACACACTCTTGGTACGTAGCCATATAATGTGTTGAAATAGGGCTGATTTGCATTCCAGGTGGGCCTCTTGCCAGCCAGCTTCCATAAAACCCTCATAAACTTATAGATTCAAACACGTTCTTCAACATTAGGAGAGCACTGACCACACAGCTGTACATTTTACAGGTACACCCCCAAGAATTGGGTGGATTTCTTTCACGCCAGTGGACGCTAGCCATATTAGGATTACCATAAAACACTCGCAAACGTGCTGTTTATTCATTCCAATGGAGATTCAACTGGGAGGCTTCTGCTTATTCTTACATACATTGTTGTATGTGGCCAGTTTTCCAAAAAAAGAGGGAGATGGTTTTTACATTTCCAAAAATTTTACAAGAAATTTCTAAAAGTAACTCCTCAACCTTACTCCACCCTTCCCCTTTCAGAATGAATGAAACAAAAAGCAACGTGCTGCTTGGGAGAATTTAAGCACTACAAAGGATGTATTTATTCATGACTAGCGAGTTCTATGGACTGCAGAAGGGGAATCATAAGTTAGCCCTTTTCTTCGTATTTTGTTGGTTGGGGGTGGCAAACAGCGGTGTAATTGAAACCAGAGCCTGTGTTTGTTTGAATTTTTCCATTATAAACCTAACCTTTCAAACTACCTGGGTTCTCATTATAGCATGCCTGGCTGCAACGTTAGCATTATTACAAGGTCATTTTGAGCCGGGCTCCTACAAGTCTTTATGTGAATCTACTGAGCTTAATAACAACATGCAGATTCATAATCGCATCTGCAGCCCTGCCAAACTGCACACACCAAAGAAAAACACAAAAAAGTGCACATGCATATACAGAACAAAAATAAGCGATTAAGGTGACGGGTAGGCCAGTTTCACTGCGCCGTTCCCAAAATATTTTGCTAAGATGAATGAACAGATAAGCCCCTCACATGAATAAATAGATGTATGAGCAGATAAGTAAACAGTGGTTTCTCTTTGCCCCATACGTGGAGACAGATGATCCCAGCTGTTGCCATTATCACGCACAACAACACAAAAAATGTGGAAAAAATATCAAAGAGAAAAAAGTGGAAAAATTTAATGAAAAACTAAATTATGACTTGAGTAACATTATAAACATTGCCATTTTTGTGGCTTTATGTTTGTTTTTGTCCTTAAAATGTCCTTTACATTTAGTCAGTATTTTGTCATGCAATATTCATTCATTTTAGTCCATTTCACTCTGTCTGAAATGGCAAATAATAAAATTAAAACTAAAATAATCATTAAAAAAGTAACATTTTACAATAAAATAAGCAAAATGACAATATCATGTAACTGCAGCTGACCAAACAGTTAGATTATTATTATTTATTAAATGTGTATCATAGCATATAAAAGATTGATCAATTGTTAGAAACCTGAGCTCCTGAAAAAAAAAAAAAAAACAGCTTAAAATGAACATACCACAATAATAATATTTTTAAAGACTGTTTAATTCATTGCATTAACATTGTTATGGCAACAGTGTATTTGAAACATGAGCTACACTCTTTAAACATTAGATAACTTTCATGTTAATCTGTGCATTCACTACCATCTTTAAGAAATTAATATTACTGAATAATAAATAAATAATATATAATACTGATATCAATAATACTGAATAATAAATGTATTACAGATTTTACAAAAATAATAAGCAGCATAACTGTTTTCAACATTGATAATAATAATAAATGCTTCTTGAGCAGTAAATCAGCATATTTCTGAAGAATCATTGAAGACTGGAGTAATGATGCTGAAAATCAGCTTTGTATCATAGGAATAAATTACATTTTATGGCAAATAATAAAACTAAAACTAAAATAATAATTAAAAAAGTAACATTTTACAATAAAATATGGAAAATGACAATATCATGTAACTGCAGCTGACCAAACAGTTTGATTATTATTATTTATTAAATGTGTATCATAGCATATAAAAGATTTATCAATTGTTATTTGTCTATTTGACTTTTGATTATTATTATTTATTAAATGTGTATCATAGCATATAAAAGATTTATCAATTGTTATTTGTCTATTTGACTTTTAAAACATAGTCAAATAGAAAATATATATTTTATATTGTAATAATATTTCACAATATTACTGTTTTTACTTTTCTATTGTAAATGCATGCAGCATTGGTGAGCATAAGTGACTTTTATCAAAAACATTACCAACTTCAAACTTTTAAATGGTAGTGTAATGGTAGTGTTATGATATTATGTTTGTTATCAATATAACCAATTAATATTTTATGAATGAGATTATTAGCCCCTCTGAGTTTACCAGAGTTCAGCTCTTTCAGTTTAAGCAGCTCAATCCTCAACACACTATGATTGGATTATGTGAATCCAATCACTGATGAAATCAAACAGCCCTTCAGCAACCAACATTTTTGTCAGTAATTTCGCTGACAAGATTAACACTGATTATAAGTGGACCTCAGAGGGGAAAATTAAATAATAAAGTATGATATGATCTCTTTAAAGCCGAGCACAAGCTTAATGCGTAAACGTGTGTGCTGGTGAGGATGAAACGTCTCTGTGTCCTCATGTACTCCTTCCATACGCCACATGGGCCGAAAGAGCAGTGACATCACCCTGCCTCCACCCGTCCTCCTTTGCACGACCCTACTCCACCCTACTCCTCTGACAAACACACTGATGCTGGAGAATAATTAAGTGATAATTAAAAACACCCATACTGATGTACACTATTAAAAATAAAGGTTCTTTATTGGAATCGATGGTTCCATTAAGAACCTTTAACATCCATGGAATCTTTCAATTCCACAAAAGGTTCTTTATAGTGGAAAAAGGTTCTTTAAATGTGCTTCACACAAAAAGAACTGAAAGGTTCTTTGAGGAACCAAAAATGGTTCTTCTGCAAAAAACCGCCTTTGGAACCTTAATTTTTGTACATACACACAGATCTGTGCAAAACGCACCCATAAACACAGACAGAGGAATGAGAGCCAAAGACACATTCCACACATCACAATCAGTTTCATCCTTTCATCTCTACAGTCACATTTTCCTCAAGTGGCTTCACTCAACTTTGGGGTTTCACACCCACATGCTGATCTAATTAGTCTTTTCTCTTTTGTGGTTCTGCATGGAGGAGGATGAATGAAATTGAGGTGTTTTAACATCGCCACGTATTTTTTTCAAGGTCAAAAGAAGGTGAACTGCTTGGGGAGGAATTCTGGGTGCCATGTACCCCAAGAACAACCTCCCAAAGAGAAAATAAATATGCCTGTTTTAACTCTCTACATTTTATTTATCCTAAAAGAGAGGAATGTTTTATGATTGAACTTGCATGCCTTCATGGAAGTTTGACCAAATTAAGTTGCACGGAGATGAATAGGATGATGAATTAAATCACATGAATGCTAGCCAGGAGTCAAGAGTGCACAAAATGTTTGCATTTCAGACAGGCAGAGAAAGATCTTCATCACTGAGGCATGTGAGTATATACACATACCAACAAATATTAAAGCGGCTGTATTCTGCTACAAATGTTTTTTAGTATCATTTTCGGACGTTAAACACCCTCAAAAATGTTACTCGAAGTTATTTGCACAAAAAATGTCAGCAATTTGATTTTACACTTTTGACCCTTGTACTGACCCTTTTTTTAGACAGGTTGTTTTTTTTTTTTGTTTTTTTTTTTAATAAGACTTTATGTAAATAGTCACTTATTTATGATTGGCTAACATCTTTCTATGTAAAATAAGCAACAATGCATGGCTTCAGTAAACTTGAAATATATATTTCAGGTAGGACTGCACAATGTATCCAAACAGTACAGTGATATGGACTAATAACTCAAGTGGAAATAGATTTTTTAAACTCTGTTAATTTTATGGTTACTTTAAGTGGTTTGAGTGTAAAGAATATACTTTAGTGCAAACACTCACATTTTTCAAGTTTTTGCCAAAATTGTTCAACCCTAAAAGGATGGTTCACACTCAAAAAAATGGCTTCAGGGTAGAAAGTTTATTTTATTTTATTTTATTTTTTATTTTATTTTATCGTTTTATTTTATTTTATTTTATAAAGTAAAGATTTCAAAAGAGGGGTTTTGCAGCATTGCCAGAAGAACCATTATGGGTTGCCCAAAGAATCTTTCAGTGAACACCCTAGTGAAAAATACATATACTAAAATGTATTTCAAATACATTTATTTCATGCTAAGTATACCACAAATACATTTACATATTTATGTACTTAATAAAAATACCTTGCAATTGTACTTTTGGTATACTAAACTGGTATGCTTAAAGTCTGCTAAACTGGAACAACTAATTTTTAATGCATTGCAATTGTGCGGAAGTAGTGCTGAAGTCCAACTAAAGATATTTGGTATATAAGGTATTTAATTGTGCTAAAGTGGAACTATTGCAAGTAGACTTTAGATACCCTTTAAATATCTTGCATTTAAAGACCAATATTATTTAAAGATCATACAGTCCTCATCAATAGTGACATTAAAACACATTTTAGGCTTAATGTTAAGAAATGTGCATTGTGCACAAGTAGTAATCCAAATAAAGTTTAATTAGCATTTTTATATCAGAAAGTCTCGAGCGATATGTCAGTAAATATGTTAATGGATTTGAACTATACTTAGTTCTAAGAACAATTTAACAATTTAACTTTTAACAATTTAAATAATCTAAAGAACCTTTACTTTTGAGAGTCTAGAGTAACTAAATCCCTTGCTGTGTTTAGTAGTTGGGGTTGAGTTAAGGTCTCAAAAAATATTTCAGTATAAAGGTGGTTAAAACCACTTCTGTATTTTGCTTTCAAACATGTGATATATTCCCCGCTTTATTTAACACACGATAACATCTGAAGATTGCCACAGCTTGACAGAATCCACTAAACTGAGGACATTTTGATAAAGCAGGATAAGTTTCCCTTGTGTGACTGCCCAAATGCCATCATGATATCTGAATAACCCAGTACATTCTGTACATTTTTCATGTCCCCTTTGTACAAGTGCACTCACAAACCTGTGCCCATTTGGCAATACGTTCTATCCCAGCTGTGATTTAATCCTGACTCTTTACAGATGCCTTGGTGCAGTGCTGAAGCGAGCTGGTATGAAGCGCTCAGGGAAATGTCAAACGCCCCAGTACTTTTCCTCCTCACTCAGCCAGCCCAGCGATGGGAAGACGTCAGCCTGTGGAACAGGACAGACCAAGAGGATGCCAATTATTTTGCAGCAAGGACTTGGACTGATAAAATAAGGATTCTAAAAGACAATCCATCTCATTGTGTGCAATCTTGGAGAGAGGACGTGACAAGAGCAAGTAAAAACAGGAAATAGTGTGCAATAATGGAAAAGTCTGTGTTTTGCTCTGAGCCAGAGTTGATGTTAATGAACCACTGTAAGAACAGCATGCTTATGCACAGAGTGGACACTATGTGCCTTTTAAAGCCATTGAAGGAATGCTCAGTGCCTTCAGAGCCCAGCCCTGCCTGCTTCAGGGCCTCTCGCATGTAACAGGAGTATGGAATATAAAAAAAACATCCTTTGATTTACCCTCTGGGAGGAGAGCTGGAGAAAGTGTAAATATAAGTTAGCCATCCGCTCATACATAAGCCTGAGAAACGTCACAGAGATCAAAGAGAGAATCAGGAAGAAATTCTTCTGTTAGAAGAGAATTTTAAAGTAGATTCATGTTCAGTCTTCTTCTCTTCCTGTGTCGAACAATCTTTATTTCCAGAGCACATACAGTTGATATCAAGTAGAAAACCAAGACAGGTCATTTCTGTAAACAGAAGATGTTATTCCAAACGTGTATATGTTGTACTACCAGACTACGTAGTATGCAAACAGACTGTATATGCACGAAATACCTGGGTGATATGTAACATAAAAAAGAATATCTGCAGCCTCATGCACAGCTGTGAGTATGATTTTGTTTTTATACAACAGTTTAATACACAAGGAGTTAATATTCAGCAACTTGCATTCTAGACACATTAGTGTACTTGTGTTGCACCAACGAGAAAAGTTCCAAACAAAGCCAAAGCAGCATGAATCATCAAGCAACACAGTGTTGATGTTTTTTTCATGAATGTTGCTTCACTGCCATTCACAAATCCCCTACTGTGGCCTCATTGGATAGAAAAGTGTACATCAGATGCACACTTTGTAATCTTAGCGGAAGTAGTATGCAGTATCCAGGTACTTTTTGCTTACTGTTTTATGCATAGCATTCGGACATACTACTATATTCACATACTACATAGTAAGGAAGCAGGCATAGTATTTGAGCAAATCGGTTGATTGAATAATTCAGTGGTTCACTCACAATATTAGTCACTTGTCGCCACCTACTGGTACAAAAGGTCATTTTAAATTCCCCACCAGTCGAGCAAACACAGACAAGCAGAGTGATGGAAACCATGAAAAGTCTCAGATCTGTTGCACAGAATGTTTGATCATATTTGATTCAATTTATGCATGCCCTATAACAAGAACTGCATTCACACCCTATGGGAAATAAAACAGATGGTGCTGGAGTGGGGTTTAAAAGGAGGTGGAAGTCTGCAGGGGTTAGAGTTTAATACATGCCAAAAGCAAGTGACCCCCTGTGATCTCCCACTTCCTGGCCAGATCTGACCCCGTCATCACCTTGCATGCTTTCTCTATATTGGACTACATACCACAACCCCAATGCTGAACAAGGCCTGCATTATGTGGCTTTTGTAAACAGGAAAGCATGCATGTCTTGGGTGTTGTCTTTTTATTGGTGAAAACTTTAAAACGCAAATTCATGAGGGAGAGTCCACAAATCATAAAGTACACCACAGAAAATAATAATAAATGAGTGAGGGAAAGGGTGAAAACTTTGGAGTAACACATACATTGGGTGTTGGCATGTGTATTCTCACATGGCTCAATGCATTGCTAAATGCATTTAGCACACAGTGAATGTTCCTCTGAGGGGAGGGAGGGATGAATGAAAGGGAAAGGGGAAGAGTTTAATGGGCCCTATCAGCAATATCTGTGGGAGGAGACGAATATCAATATCCAGAACGTTAAACACATGTGAAAAGCCTGAAAAAATATTTGATTGAGGAGTCTTAAGAGATTTTAGGGTGCATTTGAGTCCATTTGACGTCATATTTTAATTTCGTTCAGGTTAATGTGAGAGTAGTTTTCCAAACTCGAGCGTGCATCAACAAACTGCAGTTCACACAGAACACCACCGTGCTGCTTTTCCATTGTTTTTGTATGCAAACATGCACTGATGGATGCGTTTGCCTTTGGCACTCGTGTCTCGAGCATGACACATTTGATTATTGTACTTTTACATCCCATGACACTGTGTTCTAATGCAAGTTAAAAGTTTAACTTTAAAAAAAGTTGTTGTTTTTAAACTGATATAAAATAAAACGTGTTAACAATTATGTAATAATAATAATAATAATAATAATAATAATAATAATAATAACTGGCTTAATTATCTTTTGGTTAAACTCAAAAATATGATAAAAATTCTTACAAATTCAGTTTAACTTTTTGCAGTGTACTCTGCTAAACTTTATAGAAATAAAATATATTTATAAATTTATTGTGGCCAAAATACATTTTAAATATATGCTAAATTTATGTTGTAAACAGTGAAGCTCAAAGAAAAATATATTTGAAATAGAAAATATAACTAGCCTTCATATACTAAAATATATTTCAAAAAGCATTTCAAGAAAATACATTTCCAATCTTACAGTAGCCTACAATTAGGCTAAATGCAAATGTGGATAGCCTAGAGATCAAAACTAGATTTATAATGATTTAAAAATGTTTACTTTTAAATGCTTTTTAAATGTATGTTTATATTTTTACAAATATTTTCAAAATATACAAAAAAAAAAATATATATATATATATATATATATTGGTAGGAAATATATTTACTTAAATGATTACTTAAAAGATTGATTTACTTAAACGATATATTTGAACAAAATATAGCTAACCTACATGAAAACCTAACTGAATCTGGACAATTGCAAATTGACTAAAAAGACTAATCACAACCAACTGCCCACTAAAATCAGTGTATGTACTGTAGGTTTCCTTTTAGATTTTGATATTGCAATGCAAACTGGTTATTGACATCCTGAAAATTCACACCTTTAACTTTAAAAGATAATCTCTTTTCAGTCATTTATTCTCAGTGCATTTACTCATTTAATTTACTTAAAACTTTTCATATTTTACTCGCTTCAAAAAAGACTAAAAAGGTTTACAACTATGTCTTGTTTTCCGAAACGGGACAAAGAGTCGATGGTCTTGTTTCCAATAAACATCTATTATTCTGTAGCTACATTTTTTTTTTTAGGTTTTTTGAGGTTTGAACTGAAAATAAAGCTAAAAACTCACACGTTCACTCCAAAGTGTAATGTGCAATGCTGATGTTGCTGATATTAGATTCGCACATTCATGTGTAAAGTGTTGTTATTTTGGTAAAAAGGGCTTGACTCCACATGGCCTGCTCCCAGTGTGAATGCTTTAATCTGTATAAACGCATCATTCATATCAGCATCTCATGTTTTTGAATGCAAAAATGCACTCTGAGTAAATGGCCCATAAGTGAGCGTAGAGTAGATGGAGTATGCTTTGTCACTAAATTATATTTTGTCTGCAAGGCTGTTATTAAAGTACATTAAATAGCTTTTCATTTTAAGCTTGAAGTTTACAGTTCCACTAAAATGCTTCTGGAGCGAGTGTAGAAGTAGGATTTAGGAGCGAGTATTTGAGCCGACTCCAGTGGGCTGTGATTTATACAGGAAACTGCTTATTGCAACAGACAGACACTCTGGAGGAAAGAGAGAAAGAATTACAATGCAAACATAAAAAAGAATCTCAACCGCAATCGTACATACAAACTGTAGACATAAAGCACGGTTACAAGTGGGGAGATCCGAACGCCTTGTGCTTTTCGCTCTGATCCACCCTTAGACGGCACGTCAAACATTCATCTCAAGCAAACTGTTCCTAGTCCATGTGTGTGGTCCCATGGGCCCAGGGTCAGAGGTCACTGCCAAACTGCCGTATGTTTACATTTTCCAATCCTTCTCAGACCACAAGTTGGAGTCGTCCATCGCCATTGTACTCAAGAGCAGCTGCACTCCCAGCTAAAAACTACTTCTGGAAAATGCTTGATGGAAAAAGCACTTCTACTGTTAAATGAGTTTCAAGCGCAGCTAGTGCAGTCGAGTATTCTTTCCATTTGGGTTTTATTATATTTTTTTTTAATACACTTTCCGAAGGGCTGTAAAATTCAAAGCCCTTTGCTCATAGCGGTTAGATCTGCAAACAAACGAAGGACAGGAACAAAACTGTTTCTGCAGCAGTGGATATCGTGGCCTGGCTTCCCTGCTCAGAAATGTTGAATAAAACTGTGGATATTGAGCTCAGTGTATTTCACCAAGAACATGCAAACGTACATAGAAAGCCCAAGAAGTTCAGCTGATCTCCACTTTATGGACCATCTGCATATCATCAGTGCTGAACTGTATTTTGGCGAGGGAGTGGAACAGAGAATCCTGACTCTAGGGTTCAGCCTTACTTTTTATTGTCTTGATTTATGCTATAACATATTGGAGCTAGACTAAAACCAGTGTTTCCCAACCTTCTAACCTTTTTTGTTTTATACCTCCACAGACCCATCAGTAAGATTCTCTTAAAATGTAATAACAATGAGATTTTTTTAAGAAAATAAACAAATTATGCAAGCATGCAATAAATGAATCAAAAGTGAGAGGTAAGACATTTATAATGTTACAAAATATTTCTATTTCAATTTTTTCTTTTTATCAAAGAATCCTGAAATATCAGTTTCCACAAAAATATCAAGCAGCACAACTGTTTTCAACATTGATAATAATAGGAAATGTTTCTTGAGCATCAAATCAGCATATTAAAATAATTTCTGAAGGATCATGTGACACTGAAAACTGGACTAAAGATGCTGAAAATTCAGCTTTGCGTCACAGGTAGGAAATTACATTTTAAAATATATCACAATAGAAAAGAGTTATATTTTTTTATGATCAAACAAATGTAGCCTTGGTTGAGCATACAAAGCTTGCAAATACATTAAAAAATACTACAGACCCAAAACTTTTAAAGTAGAGACAGCCCTGTTGTTTTTTATATTAAGTTTCTGTTTTATAGGTATAATCAAAATCTTTCCAAGATAAATAAATATTCTCGCTTTACTCAAATAAGCCAATGTTGCTGTTGTGGGATTTAAACAGAACAATGTTTTAACTCTGCCACAAAACCACAGTATTTACACATTGTTTGGAAATCAACCTACAAATGTTGCACTTACTGTACATTTGTTTCTTTATATTAAGCTGGGGTAGTAGAAAAGTATCTAACATTGCAAAAGCACACACAGTACTTTTAATCAGTATGTTTTTGTGATGGACCAGAAAGGAAGATACATCCGTCTTATTTGTTCCAACTGTTTTATTGTTTCTGTGGGAAAGCCTCAGACATGTGTTGCGCCATGAATGCGGTCATTATTTGCTGGAGATGACAGGCTGAAAGGACCTGCTGTCTGGTTACAGTCAACTCAGGCTTTCAAACGAAGTGTCTATGGTGTCGCCCTTCTATGATCATAACAGAAGGATGGACCACAGCTGCAGACCATGGGCGAGTTTCCCTCATTCACTTGCAGCATGTCCCACCCTTTCTAGTAATCGAGAAATGAATCCTGAGACAAACCAGTTTGCGAAGACAAAAGAAAACCCCTGCATGTGCTGCGTTTGGAGACACAGGAAAAAATGATGGGAGGGGTCATACTGGAATCCTAGGAAGGCTGAATTGTGTACGTGTGTCTGTTTGTCTATAGACAGACTGAAGTCAAAGGAGAAAAAGAAGTTGATCATGCATTCTGTTCCACTCCCAGTTTTAACACATCCCCCTTTCTCCCCCTCCCGTCCTCTATCTCTCGCTCATTCAGATCTCAGCTCTAGCAGGTTGCTTAATGGTTTCCATATTTCTTCATGCTGGTTTCCTCCTGGAAGCCTTGACTTCTGTCATGAGATTCAGCAGAGGAGTTCTGGCAGCTCACGTTGATAAAGCTTCAAATATTTACAAACAGCGACCTCATCTGGTTATATAGTAGAACAGCAGGAAAATGCTCACAGCCTGGACCAGCTGATATGATTTTTTTAAGCAAGAACAGCACAAGGGTTAATTAATCGTGGGTGAATATATATAAATACAAACTTTCTTTCTTTTTTCCGGTGTTTTTCAGAGTCAGTAGAAAAGTCTCTTTAATGTCCTAAGTTATTGGAACTGTGAAATTAATTTTCTTCCGCTTGCAATATGTCTTGTCTTAAAGGAGAAGTTCACTTCCAGAACTAAAATTTACAGATAATTTACTCACCTCCTTGTCGTCCAAGATGTTCATGTCTTTCTTTCTTCAGTCATAAAGAAATTATGTTTTTTGAGGAAAACATTTCAGGAATTTTCTCCATATAGTGGACTTCTATGGTGCCCGCGAGTTTGAACTTCCAAAATGCAGTTTAAATGCAGCTTCAAAGGGCTCTAAACGATCCCAGCCGATGAAGAAGGGTCTTATCTAGCGAAACAAAAAAATTACAATTTATATACTTTTTAACCTCAAATGCTCATCTTGTCTAGCTCTGCGTGTACTCTGTGCACTCCGGTTCAAGACAGTTAGGGTAGGTTGAAAAACTCGCATCTCATTTTCTCCTCCAACTTCAAAATCATCCTAAATCATCCTACATTGCTGTTTTACTTTTTTTTTGTAATGACCGTTTGATCTTCTTTGCATGTTCACTTTGTAAACACTGGGTTGGTACTTCTGCAGCAATGTAGGACGATTTTGAAGTTGGAGGAACTTCTCCTTTAAGGTCTGTTCCACAGGAGCGTGTGCAATAATTGTTTATGGTTCATGCAACAAGCATGAAAAACATTGTTTAAACACTTTCTAATAAAGACCTGTAAAGCTTATTTGGATTTTACAAAATTATCTTTAAAATAGTATCCTGAAAAAGGAATGTTTAATAAATAGATAAATAAATAAAGTTAATAAAGAATGAATGTTTATATATATTCATTCTTTATTTTATTTCTTAGTTCTTATTTATTATTTTCACATATTTAAGTAAGAGTTAAATCATAAAAACTATGAATGAATAAATGAATACACCAAAAATGTTAAACAAATGCAAGCTAAAATAAAATCATTGCATAAAAGCTTGAGATTAAAAGGTTTAAAAACAACTTCAGAAATTCAATCATGTAAAAACAGGGGGAAAATATATACTACAACATTCTAAAATCAGTGGTTTTCAGCTTTTTTCACTCGAAGGCCCTCATATTCAGTATTCAAAGAGCCAACCATATACAGCAGGATATTTCCAGTATTTCTGCTGTAATTATAACAAAGCGGTTTGTTTTTATTTTTTTTGATTAATCTATTGGATTAATAAACATTGTTAATTAACATGATATATTAAATAAATTAACCACAACTCATTTTGTAATTCCAGACCTGCATGTTCCTCAAAAAAAACAAAAAAAACAACTATAGTTATTGAGGGGAATATAAAATAAACATGATTTAAGTTTACATTATAATTTTATGTGTTTATTTATTGTTTTATTTTACATTAATATTTAATAATGATTTATTCATTGAAATACTCTGGTTGAGAACCAACCAGTTCTAAATGCAATGCATTTACAAAGCATAATCATTTCGTGTCACAAAGAAACAAAACAAAACACAAATACTCTGCTGAAGAAAGGTTTTGATCATACCCTGGTATGAGTGGCAAAAAATGACGTTGTGCATATAGCTGGCCACTAGGCGGTAGGATGTATCCACATTTTAAACAAGCAAGGTGTATATGAAATAATGGATTTTTTTAGATTCATAAAAATCTCTTTTATCTGAAACGAAGGATGATTAACACCTAATAAACTTTGTAGGGCTGCAGGTGGATCAATCAAACCACTTTGCTTTTAACACTCAAATCAATACATATTCACTCGTAAATTTGAGCTGGGAATAAGGGGCTTTTGATTTCACCTGTAGTCTACACGCAGCTACAATATGTGAGAAAAGAGCTAAATGTGAGTGCTGATATCAGTTAAATGAGCGTGTGTGTGTGTGTGTGTGAATTCTCTTTACTCACATGAAACATTCATGTAGGTCTGCAGTCGCAGTGATCCGATTAAAAGAGCGGCATGTGGTCGGTCAATCACAGGAGGTCTTCTTTCCTTTAGCAGCATGTTGACAAACGCTGAACTGAGCTTCTCTCAGCCTCAGGTAGGTTTATTGAATTAGTACTGTGTCCGTCGATGCAGAGAACGACCCATAGCAACTTAAAGCTTAAAATTCCACTTCTGCTCCAATAACTGACACACAGCAAAATAAACCAAAAAAAAAGTTTGTTTATTTTCGATTCCACTGAACCAAATGGTCAAGTTTGTGTTTTCTCGTTGATAACTTCAAACTTAAAGGGATAGTTCACCCAAAAATTAAAATTTTGTCATTAATTACTCACTCTCATGTCCTTCCAAACCCATAAAACCTTCGTTCCTCTTCGGAACACAAATTAAGATATTTTTGATGAAATCCGAGAGCTTTCTGACCCTGCATAGACAGCAACGCAACTACCATGTTTAAGGCCCAGAAAGGTAGTAAGGACATTGTTACTTTCTGTGCGCAAAGAAAACAAAAATAACGTCTTTTTTTTTCAATGGAGAATGACACAGAAGAGAAGAAATTTTTGAATAACATCGTTATTTTTGTTTTCTTTGCAAAAAAAAAAAAAATGTTATTGAGGGTGAGTAATTAATGACAGAATTTTCATTTTTGGGTGAACTACCCCTTTAAGCCATGTACACAATACATCATGAAATAGCCTAATGTTACTAGGAAAACATTTCTGAAATGAAGAAAAGACACTTTTGTGGACTTTTTCTTTTATTTAAAAATATAGCGGTTATAGCCTTGAAAAGGCTGGCAAGCATGAATATATACATGATGAACATAGAAATTGTAGCAAAGATAGGCGAGACAAGCAGCACTATTATCACAAAGAGGGAAAACACAAAGATAAACTTCGCTAAATTCACCTCACACACAGCCACACAATTTCAGATATAAACAGACTTCTCTCTTTTTACTTATGTTTTATCTTGCTAAATTTAAAATTGACTGCTAGCACAAGGCTATGCAAATAAACAGAATGCTAACCTCATGTCTTTTTCTCTCTCCCTGAGGTTCATCTTGAAGCAAATTAGGTAAATTCTTGCTAAGCATTTTTTGTCCACAGTAATCAAACCAAGATGGATCGTTTGACCAATATCTGAAATAGTACATTAAGGCAAAGCCTAATTCATTCACCATGTTAAATTATATTCAAAAGTCTGGCTTACTAGGCAGTACATGCTAGATTAGATTTGGCACTTTTCTGCTTAAGGCTGACGTGACCCCAAGTGTGAAGCAGCTGAGAATTCTCGGTAAATCTCGTCTTACTGTAGTCTTGACGTCGAAGACTTGTCTTCACAGTGCCTGATCTTTAATTCAGAGACAGTAAGCTTGCAGACTACTGCAGTTAATTCACACATGAAGGTCTCCAGTAATAAAGGCCTCATTTTAGTCATGAACATCTGCTATACTGTACGTAGACACATATGTACACAATGAAAAAGCCAAAAGATCAAACAGAATCAATGAATTTTAGTGTCTTTGCTCAGCAGTGTATTAAAGCACCCCAGTGAATTTTCTGAGGAGCAATACCAGTGCCATAATTTGCTAATGTCAGAGTTAACACAATGAATAAAACCGACATGTTCATGTTTACTACGAGACATGACTTAACACAACTGACTTTTTAGTTATACTTGACATGACACATATTGTTTAACCAGTGGTTTAAATGTTTCAATGACAGCGACAACCAAACTGATCAAAAACCCCAGCAATAAACAGCAGTAGTTCCTCTCGCACGCCATGAAGTCCAGGAAGGAAGTGGTGAGATATGCAAGATACTGAGCAAACAACTACTATGCAAAACACGTACAGACTGAAAAATGAGATCTGATGGAGGGACACCTGTTGCCACTCTTCCCAAAAGTGGACTATGATCAGTCTCTGGAGAGGTTCTCAAACATCCACCACCTTCAAATCATCACCATTCCAGCTCAGACCAGCGCAGTGTGTAATCAGCTGCACAAGGACGTTTCCTGAGCTTCTGAACCACAGTAGCTCTTAAAATGACAGTTTTACCGGATGCATGAATGAATTATATGTGATCTAGTGATAAAGTATTTGTAGGGCTTTGACAATGCAACCCCAAGAACGTGTATGATAAAACATTTGGATCATCTCGTAAGAGCTCTCTCCCAACACAACATAACTTTTCTGACAATGGCAGAGTGCTGATTTTAACTTTGAAAATATACAGTACCTTTATGCAGAGGGCCACTGAACAAATCATATAATTTACTTTACACTAGTGCTCTAAATCAAAAGAACCATTATCTTTAGGCACAAAGTCATGGGCAGGGTTCCCGCATCTTTTGACCAATGAATTTACATGACCATTCCACTTGCTTTTGATTTTTAAACAATTTTATAGAGAACTCAAAACTAAATTTTTCACAAATGAAGTAATTTAGAGCTGAGAATAACTTGAAAAAATCCATGACCTTTATTTATTTATTTTTTTAATCCTTGATATTTCCATCTTACAACTGTGGGAACCCCGCATGGGACTATGGGAGAATGGCTTAAAACAGCATCTGCTTGCGAAAGTGAAGTTTACAATTTTGGTGACGTATGTATCCCCTATGCATGTCTTTCCTTTAGCAGAGCTATCAGTGTAACTTGTAGCAGGTCCCTTTAGGACTAAACACATCCAGCTGCTCATCTTAGCATGGGTCAGTAGTGTGACAGATGGCTTTGGTGTCTGAGCTAAAGCAGTCTCCCCAACTTATCTCTACAGGGACACAGGAACCTGAGGCATCTGTCCAGCTTTGACGTGCTTACATCTACACCACAATTCTCCTCACAATGTCAAATTCTGGTCTGAGATATTTATCTCTCTATCCCCAGAAAGGTTTACTGATTGTAGGGTTTCATACTCGGATCTCATCATCCTCATCTTCCATGAAAGAGGAAAAGGCTGGTTCATTTTCTGGGTTGCAGGTGTTGTCGGGAACTCCAATATCCTCCTCGTAAGGCTCACTGGTTGGTTTATCCTCTAAGGCGGCTGAACCTGAGCTGGAAACTGAGCAGCTGTCGAGGTGATGTGGGTGTTTGTGGTGTGGTTCTGGGGTGCTGGTGCCTTCACTCTGGATCTCCAAGTCAACAGAGCTGGGAGCCCTCATGGGACCCTCACCGTGAGTGACTAACCTCTCTGGTTCTTCTTCTTTCACAACAACCTCCCTCATTTCCTCATCCATTTCCACTCCTCCCTGGTTGCAGGGAAGAGGAGATGCACATCCCTCACTGCTCTTGCCCTCTTCGAACCCCTGGTCGTCGTCTTCCTTCTCCATGACCCCCAGGATATCCCCCAGCATTGAGGGCCCAAGGTCAACATGGAATGACATCACAGATTCAGCTTTTTTCAATCCTCTCCCAGGATTGTAGGATGGGGAAGGCCGCAGGTCTGTCAACACGCCGAAGTGCTTCTCATGGAGCTCCAGGTCCAATGCTTCAGCAGAGGCCCCATTGGAGGGGCTGGAGGTCAAGCTCTTGAGCACCCTCTTGTCTCCCTCCTGTCCTTCTTCATTGTTCAGAAAAGGCAAAGACATGGCATTCTTCACAAAGGTAGGTGACTCGCTGGGAGGAAGAAGGGTATTGTCTCGCTGGTCTACTCTGGTGACGGACTGAGAGCGCTTGCTGCTCCGGAAGGTACGGGATAGAAGTCCCGGTTTCGGAGAGCGAGGAAAGGTGTGGCCTTCTTGGGATGGCTCTCCAGATCGAGTGCTGAGGAAGGAGGTGTCTCCAAAAGCTTCCCCGCTGCGCCCTACATGCATGGTGTGCCGGAAGTCACCCAAGGGAGCGCTGATCATCTCGGTAGTGAGGTCCATACGAGAGCGCCGTTTGGTCTGAGATCCCGACACCAGCTGCTTTAAGATGGGCATCTTGGTTTGCAGAACTCACAAACCCAGTTGCGTTTGACTGGTGGTGTTGTGGTTTCACGAATAAGTGGTTTTCTTTTAACAAGTCCTAAAATGTTCCTGGTTCAACCAGATTCTGCTCAGCCGACTCTGTCCAGTCTTGATGGTCGTCACTTCAGTTGCCAAACAGGAGATAATCTATAATTGGGAAAAAACAAGATCAAAATCGAATTTCATAGTTGACTGGAGATGACATCTTGACTCTAAGCAAAACCACAGTGCGAAGCCAAGAAGTTAAGTTAATTATAGTGCTATGATGTTTGACTTTCTGGGTGCAAGATCAATACAGACAGAAGAAATTGGCAGTCCAGGCAGAACACAGGCAGTTCCAGGATGTCTTATCAATGTGTCTGGCCAGAATACCAGCAGAAGCTGCAGTGTCATTCTTTTCCCTGAGCTAAACTGCAGAAGTGTTTTTGGCATTCAGATGAGGTAAGGTTCAGGATTCTGGTCAGGCAGCTGGAGTTTCAATCATTAAAAGATAAGCAGAGACTGATGAAAGAACTTAGTGGAGAGTTTAACTACTTAGTGAAATACTTATGGTGTCATGAGTAATATCCTTATGAAATTTGCCACAAACTATATTTTACCCCAGAAAAAAAAAAAATACATTATATTTTTATATAATGTATATTAAGGCGACATATCATGAAAATCTGACTTTTTCTGTGTTCATGTGCTATAATCGGGTCCCTGGTGCATCTACAAATCCCAGAAAACGTGTGATTTCTTTCCCAGCTGTTACCTTCAAAGACGTAACCGACTGTTTTTGAAACTTGTGTGATTTTAACATAAACTTGTGTGTATTTGACAGTTTAAGCACAATAAGACAGGAAAGAGAAGTTTAGTTTAGTTTAGTACTCGCATGCCGTGTGACAGCCACTTTCTGTGCATGTGCTTCGGATGTGTGCGCTCAGAAAACCCTGTATCAGAAGTTTAAACTAATATGGTTTAAAACGCATAATTTCAGCACGATAGACATGATAATCAAAACCACACAGATGTTTTCTGGCAGAATATCTGAGGTACGAGCTGTAAAGGCACAGCCCTATTCTGGAAAAGGGGGCGGGGAGCAGCAGCTCATTTGCATTTAAAGAGACATGCACAAAAACAGCCTGTTTCTGCATCCACTCAAAATAGGCATTTTCAAAATGATATAATAAATGATCTGTGGGTTATTTTGAACCGAAACTTCACACAAACATTCTGGGGACACCTGAGACTATTACATTCTGTCAGGACCACTATCATCAATGATAGACACTTAGCATACAGTTTGGTTTGGCGGTATGGTTCTGTTCTGGGCAAAAACTCCCTGCCCATCCATGCAGCCTGTTATGAATGAGCAGGGAGAGCAGCAATAATAACCCCCCAAGGGTTAACAGAACAGAACCAAGCAGATATCATTGATGTACTTAATTACATTTAGTGTAACGCATTACTTAAGATTAGGGAGTCTGATTCAACAGGAATGTCAGAAGCCAAGTCCTGACTGTGGCGAAAGGAGGAGTTGGGGATGGAGGAGGGTAATTGGCTCCCGAGCAAGTAAGCTGCTGAATGATACTGAATAGCGCTTATGTAGGGATGCCGTGATAGGTGTCATATTTCTATTGGTAGATGTGATCAGCTGAGAGTCAGCTGATGCAAGCTTGACTCACGTGACCTGGCAGAACTAACGCTAACGCTTCATTATTGTAAAAAGGGGCATAATAATTATCCTTTAACATTTAAATTGTATGACTTTTGTGAAATAGAAAATTCTCAAGAAATATATAGGAATTAACTAAAAACATGTTAATGGTCCTATAAGAATCTTCGCAGATTGTGACCAGCTGCCAATGATACTTGGTCTGCAATATCGTCTCATCAAACACCATTGCTCTGCAGTAGAGACAAGACTGTCTAGCAAGTGACAGCTACTTCCTCTGTAATCATCCATGACTGTATAAATGGCAGAGACAGAGGAACATGGTAAGCCATGACCCTATTGATGGCTCGGGGTAACATTATTTCACACGACTCTAAATTTAACCTCTACTAAGTAGCTCATCAGGGACAACCACAATTAACATCAAATTAAGCGTGAACACATTTACACAAAGACAAACAAGTGCAAACCTCAGACTTGAAACACCACAACAAGGTGTGACGTTCACCTCACTTTGAAAGAATAAAATGCTTACCCTCACCGGAGAGTCTTGTGGCATTATTCCCAGGTCTGTAAATTAACACTAAGTGTGAGAGATGGGCCAAATGCTTGGCAGGCAACAAGTTTTTCCTGTCACTGATCTGCAGTCTTTTCTTTAAAAAAAAAAAAAAAAACGAACAGCAAGAGGTGCCCAACCAACTCATGACCTCTTTTTGGCTGAATCTTCCTCTATACCAGCTTCGTCTGCACTTCCTCAATGTCCTTACCTGCCTGCATCTCTATAGCAACACCCCTTCGCACACAAACAGATGTTAGCGTTTCCTGTCAGCATGCATGCATTTTCTCCTTTGAGCTGTTTTTCTCAAACTGTACTGTTCGCTGATTAAATTACGGTATATCTACATGGTCAATGGACTAAATTAAAACCCTAAATTATCCATAATGATTTTATCAATTATCCACAACCTCAATGACTAGAATAGTGTTATCACTCTTTTTGACATTAAAGATTAGTTATACAGCAAAAATTACATACCATGTCTCAGAACGACTGAATAACAGAAATCACTAGTTAAATAAAAGATCATGAACACCTTCTATTGTGTCTTCTGTTAGAGACTGACTGAACACATGCAGCCAGCACCCTCCCTGAAGGCAAGAGAGAGTGCGGATAAGACTCAGGCTCAGCCAATGAGAGACGAAGTCCTGCGGCTCTCCACTGCACACACCCGTTTCCATGACATCATTTCATGGATGCTCTGAGCAGGGGACGATGAGCCCACCTGAAAACAAAGCAAGCCTTTGCACAGCCTCCAAAATGATGCCCAGGAAAACACTATATATCGGTGACTATGTCAATATTAGTATTGTTTCTACTGTACATTAATCAAGTTATGATGCCTCACTTAACACAATTACATTTAGCTATTTAACACGTTTATTCAAAGTGACTTATGAAGCATTGCATCATTCAAGAGCCAGTAATATATCTGCTGTTGCCAGGTTTGTAGACTAGTACAGCAACAAATACAGAGAGAACGAGAGAGAACAAATAAATTATTTAAATCTGAATCACATAATTATAAAATGTCTAATGTAAACAATGTAGAAAAACAAAAGACAGTATATATTTATCAAACACTACTGTTCAAAAGTTTGGGGTCAGGTAGGCGTCAATAGCCTTGTGGGCAACACGCTGATATATAGCGCCATTGCGCTATGGCATCCCAAATTCGAATCCCAGCTCGAGGACCTTTCCCGGTCCCGCCCCCCTCTCTCTCTCTCCCACTTCACTTCCTGTCACTTCTACACTGTCTAAAAATAAATCTAAAAAAATTTAGTTTGGGGTCAGTAAAATTTTTTGATTACTTTGACAGAAATCTCTCATGCAAGGCTGCATTTAGTTGATCAATAATACTGTAAAAACTGTAATACTGTAAAATATTATTACAATTTAAAATAACTGTTTTCTATTTGAATATATTTTAATATATAATTTATTCCTGTGATGCAAAGCTGAAAAACAGTTGCTGCTTAATATTTTTGTGGAAACATGATATATTTTTTCAGGATTCTTTGATGAATAGAAATCGAAATAGAAAACATTTGAAACAGAAAACAAAAAAAGATTTTTTTTTGTAACAATATAAAATCTTTACAGTTACTTTTGAAAAATTTAATGCATAATTTATTTCTGATGCAAGTATTAATTTCTTTGAAAAAATCCCCCAGTAGATAAACTATCCTATGGGCCAGATTTACTAACAGCTTGACAAACTTTACAAACTGTCTTTTGCCGTTAAAATAGTACTGTCAGAATTTACTAAAGACACGCAGTGAAGAATTAGCACTGAAAAGGCATGGACACAGTTAGTTTTGCGCCTGACCTTATTAAATATGCATTTGCAGGAGTTTCTGTTTCAGACGCAAAATTTATGGGAGGACAGTATCAAAATGAATCATGTAACACGATTTACTAACGTTTGCGCTCGTCAAATTACTGGTATTTGCGCCATTATTTAACACCCCAAAAAAAACATGTCTTAAAGCATGCAGTAATTTGCGCTGCTCTTGATAGATTGCGCTGGTCATTATGGAAATGATCTGGCTGCATCTGTGTTCTTTAATGTGTGCATTGTCAGTAAATCACACGCAGAATTTTCCCCTCCCATCGGCGCTTTTATGGAATTGTGCTCTAATGCTAATTTTAGTAAATCTGGCCCAAAAAGTTATTTTTTATTTATGTATTTATTTATTTAATTAATTATTTTTTTGTATATATCAATCATAACTAACTAAACATGTATCTACTAGTCCAAGCTCAAAAGCAGTAGTGTATTTATTTATATGTATTTTTATTTTATTCATTTATTTATGTATTTATTTTTGTATATATCGATCATAACTAACTAACTAAACATGAATCTACTAGTCCAAACTCAAAAGCACAGGTAAAGGGTGCTAGCCATAGTAGGTTACCACTTACCACTGGTGTGTTAGTTCAGACCACTGCCGATGCAACTAGTTAGCTTCTGCTTAAAGTTGTTGTTTTATACAGTCAGCTACAATGTTTTTTCCCCCACCACAACCGAGAAAAATTAAACGCTTTAAATATAATGATTATCATTTCCCAAAAGGGGCAGTCTGTTTTTGTCCACTAATTTGAAAATCATCTAAACAGAATTTTCTAAATAGAAATACGGAAGTCTAATAAGACTAACAAATTGTTTCTCAGAAAAAGGGCACAAACAGAAGGCCAAAAGGGGACAGTGAGTAATCAATATGCAAAATTATTCAGTTAGCCACACAAATTACAATACAGAACAACAGTTCACAGCATTCTGGACAAAGACAGCAGTGTTTATATGAGGTGTTGCTACTGGGTGGCATGAGCTGGAAGAAAAACAAGCAGTAGATGAAAGATGTAAAGCCCTAAATCCCCTAGACACACAGTTCCGCTGCATTTCTGTCCTGTCCCACATACAACAAGGCCCCAAATATACACAAGTATATGAACACACACACAAGTCTAGCTAAGAAAGCTGAATTTTGTGTGTTATTACATGTTCAAGTACTCACATAGTCGTAATTTGTGTACTTGAATGAAGTATGTTTCTGGCACAGCACTTCTATATAGACACACTGTAATCTTAATTTGTCTAAAAGTGTGCTCTAGCACATATTGCGGGAAAGGCTAATGACCGTTGGTTAATAGCGGTCCATGTGCATCTCTGGACCAGTTTATCAAACGCTTCTGGTCGGGAGGAGCTTTATTTATAGATGTGCAAATATGAAGTAAGTATGGGGAGCATGGGAAGGCAGTGTGGGAAACCACAGGCCTCTGAAGGGGTGAGTGACTTTCCAAATACCCTTACAACGTCTGTGATAGTAACACAGCTCATAGGGAGCAGTTGGACTTCCTCTGTACAGACTAAACACACCTCCCGCTCTCCCACTATCTGCTCCTCCTTCTCTACATCTCTGCGACCCTATACATACTAACCTCTGACCCCTGTGTGAGTTTAGGAGGTTTAGCAAATTTCATAGAAAAACATACGCACACACACACATAATTCACTCGTGATGGCATCGGTTTCAACAAGCATCTCAGAGCGAGCCACAAATCCAGAATTTGAAACTCGTAATGCAGAGATCGTTTGAATACGGCATCTCAGAAATATTTCATCTACATAAAAAAAGAAGAAAGTGTGTATTTCTGCCCCACTTGTCCTGTATTATAATACAATATAATAATATGCTTGTCCTATGTGGGGTTGTAAGTATACTATACTATACTATACTATATCATAATTAAAAATCATTATAATTATTCAATGCCTGCTAATGGACGAAGAATGGGTAAATTAGTCTCATTTAATGACAACATTAAGACATGCTGTTTAAGGCTGAAGTACACCGGCATGTCACATGCACTTCAAGTCGTCTTTGGTCTTTGCAGTGGACGAACAGAAAGCTCGCTCTCTGTGAACAAGCGTCTCTCTGTGAATCAAACAAAAGTGCTGAGTGCATCCTAGCACTCAGACAGTGAATGATCTACTGTTGATCTGTGGAAGTTTTTCTTTGCCTGCATGAGCCGAGGCGCCCAGAGCAACGTGAGCCGTCTTCTTTTATTATACGTCTAAACCATAAATAATTGATCACATGCATTCTGCTCAATACCAGAATCCTCAAATCAGCTAAAAAGGCTACAGCTGAAGCAGAAAAAGTCTCCTTTTTGCTTTAATTCAATAATAGTGTCATTATGCTGTGAAGAGCCTGCAACTTCAAAATATTATTTCCTTGCATCACCTTGCAGTAGCAAACTGAATGAACAGCAAGCCACTGAGTTCATTAAATATTGAGGGAATAGATGCGAGTAGTGATTCGTACTGGACATAAATCTGTCAGTGGCGATGTGATGTGATGTGATGAGGTGTGTGCATCCAGCTGGGACAGATCCATCTGCCTGGGTCCATTAGGAGCCAATGACCTGGAGAGAGGTCCTCATGACCCCAGGGCCGCACAGACAGAGACCTATATGGTGCAAGCTAACTTACATTACCACAGATCTTTAAACAGCAAGGGATACCTGGTAAAGAAACTACTGGTTACACTTTATTTTAAGGTGTCCTTGTTACAGTGCAATTATATAATTAAGTACTGAGTAATATTAAATAAAAACATGTACTTACTATAAGGTTAAGATTAGGGTTTGGTTTAGTGTTAGTTTAGTTGTAATGTAGGTTTAGTTGTCTTGTTAGAGCTGCTTTAAAGCAGAATTTGGATTTGCCTCATTTGATGGAGTTTGCATCATAAAGTTCTATATAAATAAAGGTGACTTGACTTATTATGCATAAATTACCGTTGTTACTATAGTAAATGCGTGTAATGTGTAACAAGGATACTATAAAATGCAGTGTTAACAAACTAATTATATATAAACCCTACAGAAATTAGCATTAACTCTTTCCCCGCCAAACACGGAATTTTCCGGGTTTCTGCGTTCACGCTGTCATACGCTCGGGGACACTAATACACATCCCCTGAATGAGTCCAGAATGTGCCGATCAAAAACACAAATGAGGAAGACGCAGAAATAAGTGATCTCATATGTAAGCATATGCATATGAAAAATAATGCGATCATCAACAATAAACAGCATATAAATGAAAACTGCCTAATGTTACCAAGTGAAATGGCGATCCAGGAAGTAGTAAAGGACTGTGCAAGCTATAGGAGTGCTAATGGAAGTGATCTACCGCATATTTGCTTTGATAATAGTACTGAATATGATCCAGATGTAGTATTTGATAAAAATGCGATTTTCTCAGCTTTTTGCTCAAAATGTTGCTTTTTTTATGGAACCTACTTATATTCAAGTGTTGATAAAAAAAAAAAAAAAAGAAAAAAAAAAAGAATGCTGGAAGCTAGAATAAAATGGATTTTTTTTTTTTTTTTTTAAGTAGAGGGTCTGTTCTTTATTTTGATGTATTGCATGTTCAGATATTCATACAACAAAATATTTTGGGAGCCATGAAATTTTAGTGAAAAACCTCAAAAATGCTGGTGGTGGCTGGCAACTTACACAAAAGCCTAAATTCCAGAAATTAATTTTACATGCATTTATGCAACATGCAATCCAGTGTTGTTATTGTTAACTTAAAATAAAACTGAAAATATTTTTAAAGTTTTTTTTTATTGAAAAAAAAAAGTTAAAAAGATAAATATTAGATGAAAAGGTTTAACTTAAACCTATTTTCAGTTAGTTTCCAAAGCAGCATTTCTAATTTTCATTTAAATACTAAAATTACAACTAAAACCAAAATAAAATGAACTTAAAGCAAAATAGAAATATTAAAAAATAATAATAATAGTAAAAACAAATGACAATAGCAGCTAAAATTACTAAAACTTAAACTAAAATTACAATTAAACACTGAAAATATAAAAATAAAAGCTAATTTAAAATGTTAATAAATACTATAATTGTATAACAACAAAATGTATGCGAGTCACTTTGCATAAAAGCATTACCGAATAAATAAATGTAAAATCCCATCTGGAAAAAAAAAAAAAAAAAAAAACACACACACAAAATGCACTCACTTTAAAGCAATAAGACCACCACTACTAGTCAAAAGTTTTTGAACAGCAAGATTTTTTATGTTTAAAGAAGTCTCTTCTGCTCACCAAGCCTGCATTTACTTGATCCAAAGTACAGCAAAAACAGTAAAATTTTGAATTTTTTACTATTTAAAATAACTGTTTTCTATTTGAATATATTTTAAAGTGTAATTTATTTCTGTGATTTCAAAGCTGATTTTCCAGCATCATTACTCTTCAGTGTCACATGATCCTTCAGAAATCATTTTAATATTCTGATTTGCTGCTCAAAAAACATTTATCATTATTATTATTATTATTATGTTGAAAACAGCTGAGCGGAATTTTTTCAGGTTTCTTTGATGAATAAAAAGTTCAGAAGAACAGCATTTATCTGAAATAGAAACCTTTTGTAACATTATTAATGTCTTTATCGTCACTTTTGATCAATTTAAAGCATCCTTGCTAAATAAAAGTATTAATTTATATAATTTCTTTCCCAAAAATAAAATTATACTGACTCCAAGCTTTTGAATGGTATAGTGTATAATGTTACAAAAGCTTTTAAAGGGGTCCTATTATGCTCTTTTACAAAGTCTTGATTTCGTTTTAGGGGTGTACTAGAGCATGCTCTCATGCTTGGTGGTTCGAAAATCACATTATTTTTCACATAATTTACATTATTACAATACCTTCCTCCCCAGCCTGGCACAAACGGCTCGATCAGTTCCGGGTTTGATGAAGGCCCGCCTTCCAAAAAACGAAAAATGTGTTGTGATTGGTTAGCTGTCCCAGTGCGCTGTGGTTGGCGAACAGCTTAGACGGTGTTTCAGTACTGCCCCGCCCCTTGCCAAAACAGCAAGTTCGTTAATATTGCCATATCAATTCAGACCAGGAGAATACTGAACAAGAGGATTGCGCAGAACCTGTGCACGCACGGATATTGCAAGACATATTAAAGTGGTAACGATATTGTTGTTGTTGTTTTTTTTGGTAAAATCACGTTTTAGATAGGATGTCAACAACAGCTTAAAAATAACTGCATTTACTATTTACAGATAAGTGCAACAGTAATATGTATTATGTTTATTGTTCTTTAACTCTAACATTATAACATGAATTGCAGTGAAACTGTTATACAGTTGAATTTATTTATATCATAGTCCCACAGAGTTACACTATTTGTGGCGGCATATATATGCAAATTCATTTTCTGCCAGCAGGAGGCGCTGTTGGAGCGTGAGAGAGCGAGGTTTCTCCGGTAACGCTGTACACAAAGCAGAGCTCTGCTCACAAACGCTGCTTTATCAGACATTACATGCAAGATGAAATGAAAATTCAAACATTGCTAGTTTTACTTGATCTTAGTGCTGCGTTCGACACTATAGATCATGACATACTCATAGATCGATTACAAAATTATACGGGTATTCAAGGGCAGGCTTTAAGATGGTTTAGATCCTACCTGTCTGATCGCTTCCACTTTGTTTATTTAAACAGGGAGTCATCTCAATTATCACCAGTAAAATATGGAGTACCACAAGGATCTGTCCTAGGTCCTCTGCTATTTTCAATATATATGTTGCCCCTTGGTAATATTATTAGAAAATACGGGATTAGTTTCCATTGTTATGCTGATGATACTCAACTATATATCTCAACAAGACCAGATGAAACTTCTAAATTATCTAAGCTAACAGAGTGTGTTAAAAATGTAAAAGATTGGATGACCAGTAATTTTCTCCTATTAAATTCAGATAAGACAGAAATATTACTTATTGGACCAAAAAACAGTACACAGAATCTCTTGGATTATAATTTGCAACTAGACAGATGTACTGTTACTTCCTCTACAGTCAAAAATCTGGGTGTTATATTAGACAGCAACTTGTCTTTTGAAAATCATATTTCCCATGTTACAAAAACAGCATTCTTCCATCTTAGAAACATTGCCAAGCTACGAAACATGTTACCTGTTTCTGATGCAGAAAAGCTAGTTCATGCATTCATGACCTCTAGACTGGACTATTGTAATGCACTGCTAGCTGGTTGTCCTGCATCTTCAATAAACAAGCTACAGGTAGTCCAAAATGCAGCGGCTAGAGTCCTTACTAGGTCAAGAAAATATGATCATATTACCCCAATTTTACAGTCTCTGCACTGGCTACCTATTAAGTTCCGCATCAGTTACAAAATATTATTACTTACCTTTAAGGCCCTTAATGATTTAGGTCCTGTGTACTTAACTAGTCTTCTACCACGCTACAATCCATCACGCTCCCTAAGGTCGCAAAACTCTGGACTTTTGGTAGTACCTAGGATAGCAAAGTCAACTAAAGGAGGTAGATCCTTTTCACATTTGGCTCCCAAACTCTGGAATAGCCTTCCTGATAATGTTCGGGGTTCAGACACACTCTCTCTGTTTAAATCTAGATTAAAGACACATCTCTTTAGCCAAGCATTCACATAATGCATCTCATGATCTTGTACTGCAGTTATATCTGATCAAACACGCATTATTGTTCTTTAGCTTGGATTGAACAAATAATTGTTGCTTGGTTGGAACAGCAGCTACGCTAATTATGTCTCTATTTGTTTCTCTGTTTCTGCCACGGGATTAACATCCCGTGGTAACTAGGATTTACACAAGCTTCAGTCTGGATCCAGAACACCTGAGAAGAGATGATGCCAACCCCTCAGAGGACCTCAGATGAAGCATACCCTCAGACAACATACAGAACTACCAAATTTCGCCATAAGTTAAATATATTAAGTTTCTACAATATATAAATATATTGTAGAAACTTAATTTCCTGTAAAGCTGCTTTGCAACGATTTGTATTGTGAAAAGCGCTATACAAATAAACTTGAATTGAATTGAATTGAATTGAAAATGACATCCAAAATTTTCTGAAGACAGTCGGTTTCCTTCAGAAATACAGTGATATAAAAACACCCGCACCGGGTTTAGATTTTGAAACGTGCATTCGAATTTCCGGAGGCGGGATTTATTTTAATGATATTCTAATGGACCACTTTGTGATGTCACAGATACAGGAAAACAACTTTGTAGTCCAAACGAGCCGTTCATTGTAGTTCTTGAAAAAGGATTTTTTAAAATCGAAATATCTCCCTTTGGAGTGGACTTTGAGATTTGTAACTTTGTAGATCTTTTTATGCCCAAACATACACACTGACTAAAATTCAAAAAGTGAAAAAGCATAATAAGACCCCTTTAATTTCAGATAAATGCTGATCTTTGGGTCTTTCTATTCATCAAAAAAATCATGAAACAAAACAAAACAAAAAAAATTTACTCAACTATTTTAAATACTGATAATAATAATAAAAAATGTTTCTTGAACAACAAATCAGCATATTAGAATGATTTCTGAAGGATCATGTGACACCGAAGACTGGAGTAATGAAGCTGAAAATTCATCACAGGATCACAGGAATAACTGACATTTTAAAATATATTCAAATAGAAAACAGTTATTTTAAATAGTAAAAATATTTCAAAATTGTACTGTTTTTGCTGTACTTTGGATCAAATAAATGCAGGCTTGGTGGGCAGAAGAGACTTCTTTAAAAACATTAAAAATCTTACTGTTGAAATACGTTTGACTGGTAGTGTAGAATTTACCAAAGATTTCACACAGAAGATAAAAAAAAAAAAAGCAAAAACTTATTTTGGTTGTTCTAGTGTCCTATTTTAATGCCCTGTGATGTGAACAGGCCTTTGTGTGAGAGTGTGAAAAACATCAACGTCCGACTGTTTTTTAATAGCAGCACGACTACGGATATTGATGAAAGTGTCAACCGCTCGTGAAACATCTTACATTTGCGTAACCAGAAATAGACTAAATATTTGATCTGCAGCAGACATTGACCAGAGCTGATTCAATTACCCACAATGCACTCTCTCTGCGGCAGAGTGACTAAGCACCTACAGCGTCTTCTCAGCCCATTTGTCCACCCAGATGCTGATAACCCTAAAAAACAAATCAGGCCAGCTCTGAAAAGCCAGCTAATCTAGTAGTGCTGCTCAAACGGGCCTCAGCCTGCCATTATTCATGGAGATCTGAAGCTGCATGTAGAAAGGGGAAGGGCGAGTAAATATTATTCACCTGAGATAAGATAATCTTCACACCATGATCCCTCGTTAACTTCTCTTCCTCCCGTCACACTTTGCGCAACACCTCAGCATGACGCCTCGTTCCCTGAGGTGTCATCTGCATTTGCTCAGAAAAGGCTACTGGGCTGAATGTGGCACGCCTCTTATACAGAGCCCAAACAGCATGCCAATAGTCAGGATGGGGCTTTCAAACAGATCAGTCAAAAGGTTCAAGCCGGCATTATCTTGGGTGTCAATATCTTGATTGCTTTGTGGTGATTTAGATGATGTAAACATCTTGGTTGCAACTAAAAATGGTTGCTATCTACCATTAATGTGCTACAGTCAGATTGAAAGATGTCTGCTGTAGTTGTATGTCACAGAGGAGACCAGAGGCGATTGTAACTGGAGGAGAAGAGAAACAGAGATGAGACTTTAGCACAGAATCTCTCTCTGCCTGAGAAAATGAGTGCAAAGATTTGACAATAGAAGATTTTATCTAGGTTGCGAGAATGAGGGCAGTTGTAACTGTATTTATGAAGTGATACTGGTTATAAATAAAGAATGGCTGACTGAACATTTTTACAATTTAATTTATGAACAATCTGTAATGATCAAATCAAAATGAGAAATCAAATGAATATGCAAAATATGCAACAAACTTCTTTAAAGCATGTTATCTTTTCAGCTGAAAATAGAATTAATTAATTTCAAATGATTAAAATTTCGGTACTTATACTATTTAAATGGTACTATTTTATCTTTATTAGTTTGTATTCTTATGTTTCATACATTATTTTTATTTTTAAAAATAACAAAATTATATTTTTTATTTTTACCTTTATATTATATATTCAATAAATTTTAATGTTTTATATTTGCATTTCTCAGTATTTATTTTTCCATGTTTATTTATTTTGTATTTATATTTATTAGTTTTTTTATTTTGAGATTTACATTTATTTATATTTATTTTTAGATTTAATATATTTTCATATTTATTTATATTTTTATTTCTTATTTATTTCTACGTTTATCATTGTGTATTTATTTTTGTTTTTATATTTATGTATATTTTATTTCTTGTTTATTTTTACATTTAGATTTTTGTTTATATTTTTATATTTACATTTATATATATATATATATATATATATATATATATATATATATATATATATATAACATTTTCATATTTATTCATATTTTTACATATTTATTTTTTATTTATTTTTAATTTCTTATATATACATTTTAAGAATTACATTTATTTATTCGTTTATTTTTTATATAATTATATTTATATTTCTCTTTCATATTTTCCTTTCTGTCTTTGATCCCAGTCTCCCCAAATCCATCATCTTGACGTTAATTTTAATGTGTATTCAAACAAGTACTTGATATAAATGTACAATTCTAAAATAACCATGCAACAATTTTCACTGTGCAAACTGCACTGTATTTATTCTGGACAGTGTTGTTTTTGAGCAAAGAACAATAAAGCCATGTACGGGATTATTCACACAGTTGAAATGTTGGCGTTTACACACACAATCCATTGTTACTGGCAGGAATAATCACGTCAGCACGTCTATATTCTTTCTGCTCCAAAGCAAAATATTTTCAAAGCTGCATATTTACAGAGGACAGCCCTCTAATACAGCTCCCAAAACACCGGCCGACAGATGACAGACAGACAAACACACAGATAACAGAACAAATGACTGTAAGAACTGTATCCTCATGTAGCCTGACTATCTGGCATGAACTGCTTACTCACGCAGGAAGTGACCATCTGAGACACTTGTAAGGAGACAACCACAGTTTGTTTTGAATTTACGTGCAGTTTTGGGCCCGGTTTACCTAAAATAGATGAAACCACAACAACAGACCAGTGTGGGGAAACAAGAATTCAAATAATGGTGCTTCAGTCTCCATGAAGTGTTTACTTGCTACTAAGTGCCTTTGTATCTTTCAAAATGATTGATTTCATTAACCTGGCAAACTTTGGTAAATATAATTGATTCTCAAATCATCTTAAACTGGCACTTGCTAAACAAGTAAGTCATTTAACTTTAGGGGCTGTGAGTAAAAGAATGAATGAATATTGACTTATCCCATAAACAACCCTTTAAAACTAGTACAGTAAGTCTGGATTATCAAGTGAAATACAGCTGATTCCTGGTGCAGCCACAGAGACAGAATGAAGTGAAATAGATAGAGATTTTAAGCGAGGGTTTGGACAGGAAGGGCAAAGTGTCTACACCCTCCCATCCCAACAGAAATCAACTCCCTGCCCTTCCGTAGGAGCGAAAACACACCATAAACTCAATTCCCCATCACACTAAACAAACAGCCCAGCAGGCCTCCATAAACGCGACTGTTATTGATGCTCCATTGACATTTATGATGAACTTCATACAACTTCATGTTTTTACATTCCATTCATCCAACTTACTGTAAATCTAACACAAATCAAAGTGAAAAACACTTTATGCTTACAAAATTCACATGTGGACAAAATGGCAATTCTTTTATTGCATGTACACCTTTAGAGGTGTAATTTGCTGCAGATGTTTCATGGAATTCATGGAACTACACTTGACAGTTTTTCACTTCTATTACATTCTTTAATAGAAGTGACTTTAATGATAAATACATTTGGCCATCCTGATCTCACAACGAAAACGTACCTGTGGAAACTTATTCGCAAGATGCAAAATACGTACCACCATGTACGTTTCGTGACATATTTGATGTGAAATGTTCACTGGGTGGCGCTAAAAGAGTTCTTTTTTTTCCCCCAGAACAGATGAACGTACATATGGTACGTTTTATGTGACGTTGGTTTTGTAGGCATCACCACAGTTCTGACTTGAAATGTCTGTTGAGTGGCGCTATAACTCTAATGCTCCATGACGTTTTAAAATAAAGTGCTATCTGCACTACACCTAAACCTACCCGATAATATGAACAAAAGCAAATGTGACATAATAACGCAATCATGCCGTTTTAGCTTGTTTTTTGATCTCTCATCTTTCAGCTCTTTCATCATGAGTCATGTTTTTGATGGGATTCGTATCCAAGGATTCTGCGTCCTAAGTCCAATTCCGTGCCAGCTGAGCTACAGAGCAAGTTTGTTACGTCAGGAAAGCAAAACATATAGAGCTGTAATCATAACTGTGTACGAAAACAATTGCAAGTGCTCACTGTTTTACCGCCTCTAGTGTTCATTTCTGTTGGAAACTGCAGTGATATGTACTTACTGGTACGTATTTCGCATCTTGCGAAAAAGTTCCCACAGGTACGTTTTTGTCATGAGATCAGGTAGCTTTTGGCTATATACAGTGCAAATGAATCTAGGTTTGCATACGTACATATATGAAGCTACAAACACAAATGGGATCACCCTTACTGCACTAGAACTTTCCTTTGTGCCTCTCACTTTAATGAGAGTCTATTTCACCTAAAGGCAGGTTTGACACCCAGCTGTGAGCACTACAACCACTCTCATCCTCACCAGGTGTGATGTTATTGCCAACAAGTGTCTTTAAAAACACACAGTCTGCAGTCACAAAACATGCCCGGAATGTTTCCAGTGATGGGATCCATCAAAGGCATCATTTTAAATAGCTGAAATGCCATCTCGACACTCAGAGCAGTGATCTGGAGTTTGTGTTGATGCGTCATGGAAAAAAGAAAAGAGAACGAGTGACAAAGCCACACTCGGATATTCAAACAATGCCATATTATTACTTCCAGGGAACTTTTTTTATTGTATAACAACAAAAGAAATGCCTCTACAACTACCTAGTAACCCACACAATGCACCTTTCCCTACCATCAAATATTCTGATATTGAATAGATTTGACAAATAAAATACAAAAGTAGTGTTACAAAAGATTAACAGTCTATTTCACAAAACGGTTGCTAAGTAGTTTCTACCTGGTCCTGTTTCTACCTTGTATTAAGATGCATTGTCAAAGATTTGATCGCAAGTGGTCAGTCGAGACGCATTAGCGTTTGCAGCTGGTCTTAACAAGCATTTTAAATGCATCTCCTGTGACCACTTGTGTTCAGATTTCAACTAGACACTCCTCTCTTATTTCGTCACACTCTACATCACTTTCACAAGAGCGACGAGTGTGGCAAATGCAAATACGACTGGATGAATGAAGCCATTACACTGCATATAAGTGGGAAAGAAAGAAAATGGAAAGGACACAAATAGTAAAAATTATTTCAGTCATAATCCATGTGTTCAGGCACAATGTAGTAAAGTTTGAATTGAGTGTTTTGGTGCAATTTTCTTCAAGTCTGCAGTAGAGTGGTTCTCATTTCTGCATTTTCACCAAAACATCCATTATAATCAACACCACAGTTCACACTGCTCAACAAGTCTCTTATTCACATTATGTTTTCACTGTTACTGATGACGAAAGTATTCATGAGATTGCAGAAACTGTATTGCAATACAGAGATCATTGCATAGTGTGCTTTGAAGACATCACTGTGTTCGACTGTAATGCAGCACTGCAAACTTTAATGCAACTGGAGTAATTCTAAATATAATGCAATAATCAGCACTTTTTCCAATTAGTTCATCTTGGTGGCTATTATAGTAAAAACGCAGTAAAACTGTCATATGAGTTCCACATGTAATGCTTATTTCATATGCAAAGATGACAGCCAATCATAGCAGTGGGCATTACATTGAAGTCTCACAGCAGACACGGCCCTTCCAACGGACTGTTCAAATCAGAGAGCTAAAATCAGGGAAAGAAATTACCATTTACATCTAAATTATATCAGTTTTTGGTGGGGGGAAAAACGGTCATGTTATTTTAAGGTCCAATTCTTGCTATTAACAAACCATTAACGATGACCTTTGCATCAATAAAATCCTAATTTGCTGCTTATTAATAGTTAGTAAGGTAGTTGTTAAGTTTAGGTCTCGGGTAGGATTAGGGATGTAGAATATGGTCATGCATAATATGTGCTTAATAAGTACTAATAAACAGCCAATATGTTAATAATAGGCATGCTAATAAGCAACTAGTTAATATTGAGAATTGGTCCCTATATTAAAGTGTTCCCAAAAAAAAAAAAAAAAAACATACTAAGATTATAAGTACACTTCAGGGAACACAACTGCATGACCCTTTAAAATTTAAAATGTTTTTTGTTTTGTTTTGAAGAACCAGGATTTTCATTGCACTTGATATTTGAGGTAGTCTAATTTTAAAAGTGTGACTTAAAACCTGGAAAGTTGTCTATTTAATTTAAAAAATCTTAAACCCATAATCATTTGTATAATGAATATACATTTATTAAGCTCTAAAATATTTTATTGGGTATAATTTTTGACTAAATATTTTAAAGACACTTATCCCTAATCTATATCAAGTAAGACTGGAACAACTTGAAATGTCAAGCAAATTAATTGGTTTAAAAGACCAGGAAGAAAATGAACCATATCATATCCATAGCACAACTGGTGCAGGATAAGTAACAAGTAAGTAACAAGTAACAAGTTTAATATTTAGACTTAATTATGAGATTCTGATACTTGTCCTGTCAAATGCCACTAATTAAACAGTGCAAGATTCTGATGTTTCAAGTTTGTTTGAAGAGGTTACATAAAGTTTAACGCGGTCAGTGAATTGGCAGTGGATCAGAGAGAGTGATTGTGGGTTTGGATGAGGTTGAATTCGCATAGCTTTACCCTGCCCACTGTATCATGTCAAATAAATCTCATGTGATATCGTCATCTGCAATTGGTTTCATCAAGCATGTTATTTCCACCTAATCTCATTCCTCTTAACATCTGTATTTGTATGATGACTCCATACATACTAACAGCTCTTTCAGCCATTTTTCAGCCTCCGGCGCTCGACACTGCTTTAACTGCCCTGTTCTGCGGAAAAATACAGTTTATGTGGAATTTCCTGGAACGTGAAAAGGCTGGACACACGTTCAGCCACACACAGACATGCAGAACTGTTGAGGTCAAGGATATGCTCACACACAGCAGCAGAGATAAATACCACTTTTTACTGTATATCACTGTGCTCTTTTACTGAGAAACTAATATCATCCTTTTAACACAAGATGATCTTATTTTCCCATTAGGAAACAAACAGAAATAGTTTATATAGTCAAAACACCCCCCAGGACATCAATCCATAAAAAACAGGGTGTTATGTACTAGAAAATCCAAAATTGAATCTATTCTATTAGTTTTTTTATAAAAAGTAAGGGATGTGGAACAAACTAGCAATGTACATGCATTCAAACCCATTGAGGCTGACAAAAGATCTCATAATTAAGACACTTTGAAAAAAGCCCAGGGCAGCTGTTGAACAGTACAGTAATGAGGTGCATGGCACACTATTCAAGTGCAAATGAGAAAGCTAAAACACTAAAAATGCCAACAGCACTGACTTCCAGAGGCAAAAACACACACACTTCTGCTAATTCTGACATAAATGCAGATAAAACTGAGATATTGTTCTCCCAAAAGTTTGAGGAACAGACTTCCTCAACAAATTAAGCGGAAGTCATGTCAAGCAAACGAACAGAAAGAAACATATGCGAGCAGTGTGTACATAAACTTGTACATCTGTTCCTTGCAGTCTGTTTACTGAGGGGGGAGTGATGTATGAGAAAGTGGGAAACACATTAACCTGGGTACCAGGATGACCAGCAGGTGCTGAACTTCTCTAACTAAACAAACACATTTATCAACTGGTACACATGCGCATGTGTGGACACACGTGTGTAAACACAGACCTTTAGACACACTTGAGTGTTGCTCCACATGGCATTCATATGATGATTAGGCCTTTACAACAACTTACCACAGTAACAACAATTACCATCGACAAACAGCTATTGTTACTAATGACAAAAATGAATATGAGATCTCCTTCAACTGCATAAGATGTTTTATAAATGCTTTCATTCTGTGATTCATGAATTTCATTACATAAGAACAAAACATAAAATGATCCAAGTGACATCTTTAATCAAATGATGCTACAGTAGTTTTTTGTCAAAACCAACTTCTGATTTCAAAGTGATTTTCATGGATATATATGCACTCTGTATATGAAAATTAATTAGTATCAACATGATCTACTAACATTTAACAAATGGAAAGAATCCAAATGCTGTAGTCTTAATTTTTAGCTTTATTACAATTGTGGGTGCACTGTAAAAAGTGATAAGTTGACTTAACTTAAAAAAAATTGAGGAAACCCGTTGCCTTAAAATTTTTAAGTAAATGATAATTTAAAAAAATAAGTTAATTGAATTGTCAATTTCACTTAACTTTTTTTTTTTTTTAATTATTATGTACTTAATTTTAAGGCAACGGGTTTCCTCAATTTTTTTTAAGTTAAGTCAACTTTCACTTTTTACAGTGTGTGTGGCTTTGTGCTATTTTTATGTTACTTAACAAAATATCAAACAAAGTATCATATTAATATTAAAGTTAATAATATTATAATAACATTATAATTAAAAGCGTGCATAGTTTTTTAGCGCAACTTAATATCTGCATTTAATTTTGCTTCTATTGTGGTACTATTGTAATATGTTGCATTATTATTATTTTAGGTGTTAGGTTATAACAGCAGATTTCCATTAGTCTTCAAACCCATGATCATGGTAAGTTACCCATGATAGGTTAAAGTCACTATCTCATTATAGAAAGCTCATAATCTCTGGAATACAACAGTATTCTTAGGACAGAATCAAATAATATAAAACTTTAATATATTTATACATTATGTTATGGAAGCTTGTTTTCGGCACATGATTAAAAAGAAGTAAAAACGCTAAGGATTTAACTCACAATACATTTTTCTTGCAGTTCTGAGTTTAGATCTCACAATTCTGGCTTTTTCTACAAACTCAGAATTGCAAGATATGAACCCACAATTGTGAGAAAAAAAAGTTAGAATTGTGAGATAAAAAGTTGCAATTATTATTATTATTCAGTGGCGAAAAAACTGAATTATGAGATGTAAACTCAGAACTGTAAGGCATTAACTCTAATATAGTCTATGTATGTAAATGTACACATATCCTTTTGCTTATAATGTTTTAAACCGTAATTTAACCTTTTAACTCCCTTGATTAAGACATTGGTTTTACAATGTAGATCAGGACATTCAAGTTCATTACATTCATCCATTGCCATGGGCACCATTGCCATCCCACTCTTTGTGACAGACCTCTCAGTGGTTTCTCTCAGTTCCGTTTATAAACCTGCATTCATCTCACAACAAAAGAATGATATAGTGCACATGCTGTTCGCCAGTTACTACACCGGCAATATTTCACAGCAGTCATGCACATGGACATCAGCACAGTGACCGAAAAGCGACGGTGTCGCAACACAAATGACGTGTGTTGATTGAGCAAATGTGAGGTCTTGATGGGGAACAAGAGGGAGAAAATCAATATTTAAGAGCGTTTGACTCGTGAGTGTAGCGTGAAGCGCATGAGCACATAAAGAACAATGATCCAGCTGACCATGTGGAGCAGTGATGATGATGATGATGATGACGGATCCTCATAGAAATAAACAATGAACACAGAATGCGGAAAGCAAACGTTTTTATGCAAATGCATGCAAAGGTTTAACAACTGCATTATTTAATTCTATATTGTAAGAACCATTTATTCTCAAAATGATAAACAGCTTACCAGGGAGACACTGGTGGCCCTCCCTTACTCGACCGTGGCTTTGAAGACTGATGGAGGTCTCGTGTTAGTATGGTGCAAACTAATGAGTGGTTTGGCTCAACAAACTAAAAAACTTTAACCTAACCCAATACCACCTACTAAATAATGACTAAATTGAATTTTACTAAGTATAAGCCAAATTTACATTCACAAATGTCACGAGAGTGCTGAAATAACCGCTATTTACGCAGGTTTTTTTAATTGTGTAAAATATCTCACTCTCTTTAAAATGAAGTTAAAAACTTACTGTATGTAATGGTGTGATCCATGCACTGTGCAGCTTGTGGTTTTATCCCCCAGGTGTATTAAAAAAAAGCCTTTATGTTTGTTTGAGCTAAATATTTCCCCGTGCTCTTTTCTGTTGTTTCTTTATAGGTAACACATGTATCTCTCAGTTGTGAGAATACACACAGACAGCCGCCTGCGTCCTTCCTGTGTCAAGCTCTGCTGTAAACTCACCGCTCTGTGCAATAATTCATTCAACTCCGCCCCTTCTCTCCACAGACACGCCCCTAAACACGCCGCGCTTAAAGACACAGCGCAATTAATACATCTAACGCACTGACTGACTGCTTTTGTCACTTTAAACTTCACTATGTTAGTGAACTTCACGAAATCTATCAAGAACATGTCAGGATTGTATTTCAGCCTAAAATCAAAGAAGGAAATACGAAATTATATTTAGAAGAAAATGAAACCTATTTTAGGACAATTAAATTGGATTAAGTTTTGCATAACTCCTTGATCTGGATATATATGAAAAATCAGCCTGTTGTTGAAACATCATTGGAACACTATTTTTGATTGTTTATAATAATAATAAATTATATATATATATATATATATATATATATATATATATATATATATATATATATATATATAGACATTATAATTATTTTAATACATATAATTTACAGAATAATTTACAATATTTATTAGCTTTTTCTTTTGAATGTAATGTAACCTAGACGTGTTTACATCAGATTTACCCCATAATTAAACTGGAACATTGCTTTTATTTTGTAAATGATTTCTAGATCGGTCTGAGCTTTAGTAAAGCTATTAAAGATGAACATCCTGTTCAGATTCATTTCTGTGGTGCTGAATTGATTTATAACAATTAATCCTTGAACAGTCCGTATTGCGTGCAAAAAGGGTGTTACTGTCCCTGCCCTCCCAGTGGCCCGGCCTTTGTCTTTGGATGTCTCTTTTAAATGCAGTTAACCTGATAGGGATCTTGCGGGGAACAATTGTTAGTCATTGTGCCATTGAAGGTCTAGTCAGTGCCTGCAGGGTTTAACTGTTGTTTGTATATTCACATAAATCAATTTGCAAAAGGCCATTATGTGTAATTTGCACCTCAGACATGCGCCTAAAGAGGAGTATCCTCTTGCAGTTCAAGGCCTTTGGCACTGTGTGTACAGAAGAAAGGCATGTTTGAACAGTGAGATCACTATCAGCTCTCAACGGGCAAACAGTATGGTCCTACTGTTTTTTTTTTGTTTTGTTTTTTTTTTCAACTTGAACCATCAGTGGCAGTTACATAGTTAAAGATGCAGCCATTCACGTTAAATGACATGAATGGAGCAGAACATTGTTACTAAAAGTCTTTCATGGTCATAACTGGATAAACAGTGTGACAGACAGTACATTGAGAAAGTGTTTTAGTCATAGTCTTGCATCATGCAATTACTGTCCTTAACATTATATATGTGTTTATTTACTTTTATATATGGATAAAGAATACTTGTAATGTTTGTAGGTATGATTGTTGATGGGTTTTGTCTGCGTAGGCCACACTGTAAGCTTGGCTTCTCCTCCCTACTGGGTTATTATTTCTCATCTCTCTTGTGACATCTCAGCTCTTGCCCCCTGATGTCCAGATCGATGCTTTCCGGCCTGGAATAAAGAGATTATCTCCAGGCGAACTCTCCCACATCTAAGCTCAGTTTCTTCGGATGTTGAATGATTCAGCGCTCACTTACCCATTCTCATCTGGCCCAAATCTATCTCCACTGTAGCTGCAGGGGAATGAGGCAAGAGCTGCTGAAACGTCTTGATTCTTTATGGATTTTTTCTTTCTTTTTTTCTTTTTTAATGTCAAAACAAGTACAGTCATGCGTTAAATGAGACTAAAATATACCCTAGTTACTGACTAGCACTGTAATGGCCAAAAATATTTGTTAAATTTACTGTAAAACTGGCTGCTGTGTGTGTATATTATATTATATTATATTATATTATATACACTGAAAAGCTGGACTTTTTATGAACTCTGGTTAATAAACATGTTTTGACCGGGCACAGTGTTGCCACACAAACATAAAACACCATCAGCGCAACACACAAGACACTAAAATAATGTAGTACACATCAACTAAATTATACAAACAACACAAAACCCCATAATGTACATTACTGATAATAAATATCCAAAAAGGTATATGTTTATATAAATAAAATAAGTAAAATATTAATATATACATAAAAATAAAAATATAAACATAAACTATTTACTTGTAATCTAATTTGATGTCATACTTAATACTTTTTACTTCTACAAAACAATTTTTACAGTATTTTTTCAGTAAAATTACATTATGTTTTTAAAAAATATGTTTATTGAACAAAATGTAAGGTCTGTCAGATTTTTTCTTTGTAACAGTAATGACTATTACATTGTTACAAAATATTTCTATTTCAAATAAATGCATTTCTTTTAAACTTTCTGTTTATCTAAGAATCCTGAAAATATTAAGGTTTCCACAAAAATATTTAGCAACACAATTGTTTTAAATATTGAAAATGAGAAGAAATGTTTCTTGAGCAGCAAATCAGCATATTAGACTGATTTCTGAAGGATCATTTGACACTGAAGACTGGAGTATTGATGCTGAAAATTCAGCTTTGCATCACAAAAATAAATAAAATTTTAAAATACATTCAAATAGAAAGCAGTTACTTTAAATTGTAATGATATTTCACAATATTACTGTTTTTACTGTATTTTTCATCAAATAAATGCAGCCTCGGTGAGCATAAGATACTTCTTCCAAAAACATTAAAAATCTTACCGACCTGAAAACTTTAACAAGTAGTGTATATGGTAATTAGAATTTTACTGTACATTTTTCCCCATTAAAATGACTAAAAAAATGTCACTTTGCTGAACGTTCGAAAGTCAAAGCAAGACATCAACAAAAACACTGAAAAATAGAGTAATTTATTTTAGATATGAACCATGCCTTGGTCCAATATAATTCATCAAGTTTTGTACAGTGATAGTCACCTCACAGAGAACAAGACAGGAGATATTGTGAATCATGATCATCATAATTTTCAAGTCCTTTAAAATAGTTTCCAAATAAGACTGCTGCTGTTCTTCTTAAGTTAGAGTATAAAACCAATCGATTATAAATAAATTAAGCATATCTGCTGACATACACGTAAGCATATTGTATGTGTACACTATGTCAAACAGTGAACCGTAAAAACACATTCTACAATATATTCAGAGAAATACATACAATGTCATTTGTAAGAGCAGACATTTTTATCAGTCTCTGAGCAACAGACCCAGAACGTGAGACTGACTCGATGACATTTGCGACTCGTCTGTACAAATCAGCTGACACAGTGTTACGTCACCTATGAACCGAGTCCATGAAGCTTGTTTGCTAATGATGACGATTTAATGTGCACTAACTATGGAAGATATTGACCCACACTGTATCTTTACACTGAGATTTGCATTTGCACAGACATCTTGAGTGGTTCTTGAGTCATTCTTGATCGCATGAGTAATGTTATAGGAATAGTTCACCCAAAAATGCAAATACTGTCATCATTTACTCACCCTCAAGTGAGTTTCTTTCTTCTGTTGAAAACAAAAGAAAATATTTTGAAGAATGTTGGTAACCAAACAGCTGACGGTAGCTATTGACTTCCATAGTATGGAAAAAAAAACACTATGGAAGTCAATGGCTACAGTCCATTGTGGTTCCCAACATTCTTCAAAATATCTTCTTTTGTGTTCAACAGAAGAAAGAAACTCATGCAGGTTGGGAACAACTTGAGGGCGAGAAAGGGATAGTTCATTTTTGGGTGAACTATCCCTTTAAGTTTCTCATTATTTTCTTTTCTTTTTCCCAAATGCATTTTTATATCCTCAAAGACATTACAGATGAGATTTGCTAACATAAATGCAAGTGGCCTTGTACTGAAATTCCATATCACTATAAAAATTATGTTTCCTTTTCTACTCCTCAGTGTTCAGTTGGTCTAAGAAGCATAAAAACTCTCTCACAGACTGATATTGGCACAAATTCACAGTTGTTACACTTTGCTTAATGCAAATGGATGATTAATACATCAATATATTTTGCATTATTTGATTATATCATGGGAATACGGTGTTATTTTCCATGAAAAGTGACGTAACCCTTTCTTTTTTGTCCATGGGTTTGAAAACTGACGTTTGGTGATGGTAGCACCAACTAATGGGTGGTGATCCTCAACAAACTGTACAAAAATTTTGACCCAATACTGACGATAAACAATGTAGATTAAAATGCATTTAGTCACATAAAGAGTCAAATTTCTATCCCAAATGTATCAAAACAGGGTGAAGATAATGACACAAGCCTTATCCTTTGCAGCCTCTCCTTGGTTGGACATAAGCAAATAGTAAGCAAAAAATAAATAAAATAAAATAAAAATTGTCCTGTATGAATCCAAAAGAAATTCCATAATTTTTCCTCCTCAAAATGGCTTTTCATACTGTGCATCACTCCGAGTTATCATCATTCTGAACACCCTTTTTAAACCCCTGTAAAGATACGTTGTAATTTTGGAGCAGAGTTAGCAATGATTTTTACCCAGGATTATGAAACTCTGATTTTGTGTTGTTAAGTCTGCATTATGGTGTCAAACTTGTAAAGTGTGAAATGTTGCTGCATTAGAATGTTAGCAACTAAAACTTGATTACATGCCTCATATTCACATGCTTTGGACAGTCATGGAAACACTGCAAGCTCTATAAACAGTCGTTTCAGCATTTGAGGGGAAAATGTCTAATGGTGACAGAAAGCGAGTGAATTTGAGTGAAGAAAAGATTGTATTATTCTTACTTTTATTGTCTGAAAAGTCCATTCAGGCAAAACTTGAAAGTGCATTCAGCAATATATAATATGAGGATGCACAATTCTAAAGCCATTGCGTAAACAGGTTGCGCGCTGTGTTTGTCCAATCAGTGACACTGACACAGCAAATATGCAAATAAGAATGTTAACCCAGGATTTAGGAATGTACCGTATGAAATGTCAGTTTATGAATACCCAGGGTTAATTTTTAACCCAGGGTAAATTAAGAACAATGTGAAATGTGAAACATATAACCCAGGTTATGGTTAACTATTTCAAGTGTGAGACATTTCGTTGTCTAAGGAATTGAAAAATCACAGTTTTGCAATATTTTTGCCTTTTCTGTCATTGATTTCTGTGTGAATGACATCAGAGCAATATCACATAAACAGAATGATAGAGATGAGCTTTGGAAATCTGCGGTATTATGTGAAATGCAGTTTGTTTAAACATTTACAGTGGGGTTCGACAGTATGAGACCATTAGCGTTGTCTTTTCTTTGTCTTAAATATTTCAGAATACTAAAACTTATATGAAACTTGAAAAATTAAAAAGAAAACTCCAGATGGTCTCAAACTTTTGGACTCCACTATATATTATGCAGCCACGTCATATTTGTCGTTTTTTAAACTATTTTGGACACAAAATTTATTTTTCAGTGAAAGATGAAGTGAAATATTTTTAAATGTACAATCAACAAACGATTCCCTTCAGAATGATTGTCTGCATTTCAACGCTCTTGCACGCACATATAAACCCACAATACACCTGCACACCTGGCAAAATGAAATCCAAAAGCAGCTCTTGATGTCCAACAAGGTGCAGCAAAAAACAAAATTAAATAAAATAATAATAATAATAATAATAATAATTACAGACCAGTAATACTGCAGGAGTCCTTCCCAGGCGTGTTATCATTGAAATGAGAGTCTTGTATCAAACAAATGAGGAGAATCCTGTGGCCGGGACCTGGCCGGAGGTGCCCAGGCTGCTAGGGGGCCTGTACAGGGTATGCTGGCTGTGGTTGTCAGAGGACAGCAGTGACGGGGTGGGAGTCCGGCTGCCCTTGGGCCTGAACAGGGTGCCCTGGCCCTGGGGATGCGGGGATGGATTGCTGTGGGGTAGCAGAGGTGGTAACGGTGGCAGCGGGGGCGGGTGGGGTCGGGACTCTTGTTCCGCCACCGTGTCGGGCTGGGCGTAGCCGTACGCCGGAGGCCGAGAGACGCCCTTCTGTTGTCGGCGCCAGGAATTATAGTAGGTGGGGTCACTGATGTAGTGGCTGACGAAGGAGTGGGTCTTCTGCCGGTTTGGATCTAACTCGTATTCGCTATCACTGCCCTGTAATTCAATGAGGAAAAAATATTCTGTTACGTCTTCACTTTCTGTAATAGCTTGTATTTCTCTAGCCCATTTTGGAAATGTGCATTGTAGAACTTTTCCATTTGGATAAAAACCTCTTAATATATTATTCAGCAAGGAATCATTAAATTGATCAAAAGTGACAGTAAAGATTTTTACATTCTGAAAGATTTCTAAGATTTTTTATTTTTTTTTACTTTCAATTCATCAAAAAGTACTGAAAGTACTGAAATATTAAGTAGCAACTTTTCATCATGTTTCTTGAGCAGTAAATCTGCATATTTAAATTATTTCTGAAGGATCATGTGACACTGAATACTGGAGTAATGATGCTGAAAATTCAGGTTTTAACATTTTACTGCATTTTTGATCAAATAAATGTAGCCTTGGTGAGCATAAGAGACTTCTTTTAAAAAATGGTTAAAAAACTTACCAACTGCAAGCATTTGAATGGTATTATGAAGAAAAAAACTAATATAATCATGCAAGACAACTCTAAAACCTAAAAAGCTATTTGATTCTGGACAAAATTACATAAAATACCATATTCTTCAATTCCAATTCAAACATTCTCTTTATAAGATCCACAAAAAATATGAGCATACAGGTTTGGAATGACATTAGGTGAGAAAAGAATCATTAAATATCATTTAAGGATGAACTATTGTTTTAATTAGAAGGATATGAGTGAGGGTTCAGACTACTATACAGATTCCTATAAGCACTGGTCTTCTAGACTACTTACACAAACTACAGCCTCACCCGAAACTCAGAGGAGCAGTGATCTTAAATGAAAACATAAGTGCCTCCTGAAAGGGCAAAAACATTATTTACAGAGCCTCATAGATGACAAAACAAAACTCAGGATGTTTAATGATGATTAATGATTCTCAAAAATCCTCTGCACGAATTGTATTTGTTCACCAGCTGTCTTGTGTCAGAGGTCTAAATTAAGACTCATATCACTTGTTTATTGTGACATTATGCTAAAGTGTGGCATGGTGGGAGGGTTTCTTTGAAGGAGTAATATTATGACAGTATAGGTACCTGACAAACAGGCAAAAAGCTCCCAGTGGGATTGTGGGAGGAAAGAGAAATGCTAAAAAAAGAGGAGTGCCCCCTACTTTCTCACAGCCTGGGCCAAAAGATTCACAAATTCCCATGACACTTTAAGCTCTAGTTTCACAGTTATTGAGACAGATACTGCAAACATGAAGAACATTCATCAGAGAGATTCTAGTATCCTACATCATACTTCCTGTTGCATAAAAAGTTACACTATTTGTTATGACAGGGAAATTTCAGTCATGAGAATTCATTTGAACCATTTTCCGGTGCAATGCATAGAAATGAGACCGCTGGCCTGGAATGAGATGAACTGCATTGGTTTGTAAAAGAAAGGTCATTCTTATCATCATTAATTTAATGTATATTCAGAAATAATAGTTCAGCATAAAAGAATGGCATTTTGGAGGCCCACAGGAACATTTTTTCCCTTTTCATAGCTCTTTCAAGAGACTTAATGGAGCTCTCAGCTTTTAAGTTTCAACTTTGTCTCATATATATATATATATATATATATATATATATATATATATATATATATATATATATATATATATATATTATTCTTAAAAGATTAGACAACTTAGATAATTGTTTATGTACAGTAACAGGAATGATCTCAAGGGGAGTCAGATTACTAGAGTACTAGTGTTTTTTTCTTTCTCAGGAGAAGCTTGAGAAGCTTAAGCAAACATCTCCATTTGCTCTCCATTTAATCTCATTGCTGTCTAAGAAAAACAATTCAGATGTTAAAAGAGCTCTTTGTTGGGTTTTCTTTCCTGTGGGGGGTGGTCTTTAGTGTTTTGTGTGTTAAACACTTCATTTAAAATGTTAAATAACATCCACAAACCTACTGACAAGAGAAAACATGTGAAGTCTGAATAATATTGACAGTCAAGTGAATCCCTGTGTATTTACAAGTGAAATGGGATATTCACTGAGACAGATGTAAGACAGGACCTGTTTGTACCCTTTAGCAATTGACTGAATTGGGAATAGTGGGAATTTTATACCAAAATTTAGTCAGGCAGTTGGAAGGAGGGGCTGTCGAGTTTGAGGGATTTGTGTTGTCAGCCAAAAACGGAAAGTCATTTCAGAGGCAGAGCAAGTTATTAGGTTTTGATTAAAGATTAATAAGATAAACTTTTTTTATTTGCAATAACATGCACTGATGAATCATGGACAATAAGTTCAAGAACAGTTTAAGAAAATAAACAGGGCCAATTTTGATTCCAGATAACATCAGAAAAACTATTTTAAGAAAATCATTGACCTTGTTGGGGTGAATCACCTGTGAGTCGGACACTTCTGAAGGCTTCTCGGTCAGACTGCTGCTCTCGGCTGGAACCAAGTCATTGTATTTGATGCTGACATCTTCATCAGAATAATGCAGGCTGCCAGGACTGGGTCGTGGAGGAGATCTAGAGGAAGAACATACAGAGAAAACTTTACTATTCACTCTAAATCAAAATATGCCATTTTGTGATTAGTGACAATATAATTTCTGATGTTAGTTCACCCAAAATTGAAATTAGGGCTGTCAAGGTATCAGATTTTCATTATGCGATTAGTGTGGCCAAAAAGATACTCACTATAATGCACTTACCAAAATATCAATAGAATTTAAAGAAAAGTGATTTCGTCCTGTTCCTCACACCAAATAATTGTATAGCTTCAAAAGACTTGGAATTTAACACGCAAATCACATGGCACTTTTATGACACTTTCATGGTGCTTTTCTTTAATTCAGACAGTAAATAATCAGTTTAGTGTGGACCAGACTATGCAGGGGTTTAAAAGACATCACAAGGAACTCATGAAGACCCAATGATGCCGCATCCTCATGGATCAATTCTCAAAGCTGATTTTGATTGGATGAATACACTCATTCTGCACAGTCCAGGAGAAACGATGGATGACAAGCCTTCTGAAGGGAAAGGGACAGCAAATCATCCCCCAATTTCAGGGGCTAAAGGGGGTTAGACCATACTTCTTTGAACCAGTTCACTTGTTTGTTAAAAAGGAAGGCAGAAGGATGGCCGTATGGCAGGATGGGTTTACTTGATTTGCCATAATGAGGTCTGATATGCTCAAAGCCAAGGTCACTGGAGACATTAGCTTTTGAACTGAGGCTGCTAAGCTGCCCTGCTTCAGTACTTTACTTCAGTTGGCTTATAAATCAAGCTGAAATAACACACACGGGAAAGAGGCTTTAAAGAACCATGCAGGAAGCTAATGAGTAAAGGAATATCTAGTATGTAAGAGAGTTCATAAAAAACATGGCATCTACCAGCCAACGGAATCAATGGCGAAACATAGGATGCTTTGTTCAACCTCAAAATGAACAAGAGGACCATGCGCTGTATACTAATGGAAAGCCTTGGTGGTGGAGGGGTTGTCCCAACAAAAATCAGGCCCCTGGGAATAAAGCGAGAGCACTAGGGGGAGGGGAGGGTTATGACATTGTATCTGTTTAAAATTCAGAAGGAGGCTGAGGTTTGAGGAAGGTTGAAGCAGAGAGGTGGAGCCATGTCAAACAGCCCCCAACACCCCTCAGAAGCCAAAGAGGGGCTTCAATTATTCACGAGCGCTGAGGTCTTCCGTTATTCTTATCCACCCTCATCTCTCGCCTCTATCTTTTCCGTCCCATACCAAACCCTTTCCTTTCCTACCTCCATCAAAGATATCTCTCGTGGCTCCATCTTGATGGGAGCTCATTAGCAGGACTGCATCCAAAGTGGAAGTCCTTCACTGCCCAGGCTCTTTGATCCCCATCTTGGGCCTCTGCATCTGGGCAGAGAACCAGCACAAACCCCCCAGCACATTCCAGTATAATGGGCCCAAAGCGGCTTCTCCAATTACCACCAGAGGAAGCTCGAAGCAGACCCATCCCTTCATCCAATCAAGTTAAGTTGCCTGCAAGGTCCTTCAGCTCATTAGAATAATGAAAATTCCATAGACTGTTATTGTTCACTGTTCATGCAAATATGTCCAAATCCAAAAAAGTCCCAAAAGTGTCTGTAGAAGTCCTGAAGCAGGGCGTAAACTACAGTGGGGTTTGGGGGAGGTCTGACCTCACCAATTAAGGCTTGAACTCCTTCAAAGGATGGGATACATGTATTAAACCATTTTAATTGTACGTGCTAAATTAGAAATTTTGAGTTTTCAAACAATGCTTCACTAAGGATGTCTATCATAAATATGGTCTGATCTAAGCTCAAGAGAATGTGAAGAAAGATGCTTTGTAGAAGCAGCCTACATAAATGGTCAATTTCCACAGAATGCACTTTGAATGTCAATAAAACACAAAGGAGGAGGGTCTGAGTGGTCCAACTTTCACAGTCTGGTGTGTTCTTTCAGCTGACAGATTGCAGTTAGAGATTTGAAAAGAGCGACTGTCATTAAAATCCATGCCAACTCAATCCATTTAGAGGATGGCTGAAGTAGAATTTAAATCAACAGCCAAGCCAAAGCTCTATGTGTGGACAGAATACATTCCTCTCTAGCTCTTTGTTTGCAGCCATTTGGGAATTAAACCCATTGTGCAAACAATGTCCCGAACAGCATACTGACAGTGTTTACCTCAAAGAAAATTCCAGAAAAAACATTATATTAGCAGAGCAAACTATTCCACTAGATACTGATCGAGCTTGTTGTACGCTCTCTGTGAAGTGATACCACTGTATATGTTTCTAATGAATGGAAATTGTGATTCATGCACATATACTAACCTGGTGTAGATTCCGTTCTTACGACAGAAGGAATTTTTGACCGAGAGTCGACGGTTGTTGAGCTCCAGAGCAGGGAAGCGTCCTTCATCCAGCCGTACCATCTCTCCATGGGAGAGGGGCAGAGATGTGCAATTCGAGTGGGCACCTACAAACAGAGATAAGAGGACAACCTATGAGGATCTATCTATCCATTCAACCAATTATATATTCATCCAAATAAATAGATGCTTATCTAAGTACACAGAAATTTACTTCACTTTGCTCTTGGCATCAAAATATGTTGTGCATCTAATCTAACTTTGTGGTATTTTCATGCAAATTCATCTCTCACCTCTCACCTAGGCCTACCAGTCCAGATCTTGAACCATTAATCTCTAGTCGTATGGCTTTGGGTTTGGCCTCACTGTGTACATGACCATGGCAGTGAAGCAAGTCAAATCTCACTAGGTCATTCAGCACACATCTTATAAAGTCAAAAGACTTCTGATCTCAAAGAGTTGAACTGAAGTGTGATTGCAGGGAGGTGAGGAGAGCAGCGACCTCTCTGCCTAAATGGGCAGTGTGATCTCCCACCTTGCAGAACTTCTGGCCTCACTGGAGTTCAGTAAAACAAACCGGCACCAATATCAGGACCGAACAGGGTCAGGCAGGTGGGGCATATCTTGAGAGAAGCCCTTTGTGTCCTACACAAACACTTACCTTGTGCTTCTTGCCCATCCACAACCCTGTTTACTGACCCTGGCACAGCACTAAACGCTGACCAAGCTCAGAAGCAGCCATGTGAGAATCCCTCTCACACACACAGATCAGCCGGCAACCTGACCTCCCCACACCTCTAAGCAGGAAGTTGCAATATGCATGGAGCCCAAGTCCATATTGGACACAAAACTAGAAAGCACTTTCTCGACCTGGCAAGATCTGATCAAATTGGTTGGCTTTACGCAGTGTTTTGCAATAAATGTTTTTTTACCCAGTCCAACTGGAAACAAAAGTCAAAGAGTCAGTCAAAAGGCTGGCTATGTGAGATTTGCTGTTTTTTAAAGGCTGTGACACACCAAGCCGATGGTCGGTCGTCAGCCAGTGTTGGTCCATCATTTAGTGCCTGTCAGCTCAGTTTCTGCATTGTATTCCACAGCGTTGGCAGATTTTTAAAGTTGAATCGGTGTCAGTGAGAAAGTTGGTAAGAAAGATCAATCTAATTGGCTGTTCATCTTAGCAAACCAACGCATGAGAATAACAACAAAAGTGATGAAAGCAAGCAAAGTCAAGAGGGCGAGCACAGAAGGTTCTTTAATTTCACATCTTTGTCCTACCTGTGCATTCCAATATGCAAACATTTTCATAATGACATGGCCATCTAGAAAGTGAAGTTTGTATATCTGCCGTCCTAGTTTTGGTTTACCGTTCTGAATGATTAATACAGACTACTGCCACCCGCTGGTATGGAGAGTTATTGATGCAGGCACTGAATGTACGTACCAGTTGGCCATAGTCTTTTTCCTGTGACCAAGCTCAACTTTCTGGCCCAGATGCACACAATATGAGGCAGCTTTCATCACTGCTAGCTCTTTTATGTCGGTTTGTTGTGTCGTGGCCTTAAGGGTTTGTGGTCCATTTCATAAGTGGCAAAAACCACTTATGGTTTGTGTGAAACTACTCAAGAACAGTGAGAAAAGACTTGATTGTCACCTTCTTTTCTAAGCTGAGACAAGACATGGAATGATAAGTGATGTAATTTTGCATGAGGCAGCAGACTGCTTCTCTCTGAGGCAGCAAAATGAGTCAGCAATCATGTTGATAGTAATGACCACAACCAATTGAAGCAAACAGACGCTGCTATTGATTCTTTGAGCCTCTCTCAAGTGGAAAATCGCTTTTTCCCAGAGTGCCATGGCAATACCCACCAGTGATGGGAAAATGGAGCTAAATTTGAGTCCATTTCAATTTAGTCACGTGAGTCAGCAGACAAGGACAGGACAATCAGGGTAATTGAGAGATATTATGGATCTATTTTCAGTGTTTTTGGCTTATTAACCCACCTGAGTCTGTTTTCTTGGTGTATTTTTTGCTCTGCCCCCGTATGATGAGGATGAAGATGAGCAAAAGGATGAAAATGAGGCCCACAAGGGCAATAACCACCAGAAACCACCATTCCTCATAAAAGGGGGAGACCTTTTGGGCTGGTAAAAGAGAAAAGCAGCATTAAAAAATGGGTTTGCACAACATAACACAAAACCATTTAGGATTTTTCTGGCGTGCAAGTTTACTGACCTGATATTGAAGGAGAAGGAGCACTTGGAGAACCGTAGCCATAGTCATTCACCGCAATGACACGGAAGTCATAGGTGACCCCTTCTCTGAGGGTCTCCAGGTTAAGAGTGTACGATGTCACCTCTTTAGGGATGTCTTTGATTAGAATATCCCACAGTCCTTCATCTGTTGATTGATAAGAATTCCATTATTCCTTCTGTAACAACCTTGAATGTTGCGTTTCTGAACAACTTCTTCTGTTTTCTTTTTCACTTACCAGATGGTCTTGCTTCTATAACATAGCGTGTGATGGGAGCACGGCCCGGGTCACCGCTGGACCAGTGGAGAGTCAGGGCTGAGCCATAACGAGAGATAAACGGCTCCCCCGGAGGCCCTGGAGCACCTGTGTCACAAAAGATGGCAATAAGATGCTAGTGGTGCAGTAATGATACACTTCAGCTTTAGATTTATTACACAATAGTAAATATGGAGCTCAATGCAAAGCAACGAGACCTTCTCCAGGGCCAGTGGTGATGTTGGCCTCGATCTCTGGTCCATAGGTAAGGGTTTTAGCACGGATGCGGAAGTTGTAGGTCACTCCATCTGCCAGATCTTTGATTTTCATCCACAAGGGGGCGCTGCCCTTCACATCCACAGTGACAACCTTACTGACACCTGAATTGTGAGGAGAGGAGTCTGTAGAAGAAACACTCAAACTCTAGATACCATGCTAGAGTGAAACACTAACAATGACACATACAAACTGCAATGTGTATTATTGAGTTATATTAACACACACTACTGTTCAAAAGTTTGAGGTCAGTAAGATTTTTTTAAAAAGCAATCAATACTTTTATTTATCATACATGCATTAAATTGATCAAAAGTGTCAGTAAAGACATTTACAAGTTTGCAAAAGAATTCTATTTGAAGTTCTTTTGAACTTTGTTTCTAATGGCTGCTGGCAGTTTTTTCCCCAAATAAACTGTAAATGTGGTATTCAAAACTCTGTTGAACATAAAATTGTACTGACTCCAAAACTCTGAATGCAAGTGTATTTCAGTAGAATGGCATTAAAATTCTGGTTATATATTTTTGTATAATCTAAAATTAAGGTTTTAATTAAGGATCTTCCATTGGCTTACACTGATAGAATGTTAAACATTCAACATACCCGATAGTCACAACAATTTTAATATTTGCATTTTGAATTACTATTGGTCTTCTTTCTTACAGCTGCTTGCATACTGACTTGTAATTGGTCTTTCCAAATTTTCTATACGCATATCATATCTAATTGATCTACTTTGCTAAACTGTCCAGTATGCAACACAGCATACTAGGTAGGGTACTGTATTCCACAATGCCATGCACGTGACTTGACCTTTCATTTTCAGTGTGCTGAATGTGCCAGATGTAATTTTATCAATTAGTTTTTTGGCCAATTATTTGATCAGATTTGAGATACATACAACACAATGAGATCATGTGACAACTGTATAACATACAGTTTAAAACATGACTTTCAAACCATTCTTTCATTACTTTGCAAGCAGTGATATTGCTTTCAAGTTTTCACAGTCAAATTCCCATACGTGTGAACAGTGCACAAGGTCATGCTCTAGGGGTTAAACTAATAGAGAAAGTTGGGCCTTTGCCTTTGAGGCGTATCCTCCAGATTCTGAGATACGGACATTGGTAAACAGCAGCCCAGCACATCTGTTTTCCCCCAAAACCTTGACCACTCTGGAGCCATCATGGGACCACAGCAATTCCTTCTCTGATCCCAATTACAGTGGAATTCGGCCAATGCACCACACTTTTGTGTGCACCGCAATTTTTTAACCATGCCTTGCTCAATAACAGGGCAAAGGGAGGGAACGTCACAGAGGAATGCCATTCATTAAACGCCAAAAGAAGCCTCATCCTGAACACATTTAAAGAGCAAATTTCAGACATTTGCAAGTTTAAAAAAGTATGACGGGCCTAAAAGGGTGTAAATCAGCTGCTGACTAAAAGTTATCTCAATAATTTGCTCAGCCAAAGCTTTTAGTGTGGTGTAGTTTCTCACCATCCACAGGCGTGCAGGGCTCATAGACCACGCGGTATCCTTCTACAATGCCGTTGGGCTGTTTGGGCTCACCCCAGGACATGTTGACCGAGGTGGTGGTGAGTTCACTAAAGTGGATAAAACTGGGAGCGCTTGGAGCTGTGGAGTAAAGAAGATCTCATTAAACCCTAAACACGATTTCACGAAAGTGCATTTTGATTGACTGATTTCAATAGAGCCAGTCAGGGCTCAAAATGAACAGTTGCCAAATGCGAGCAAAAATTGACCTTGGTGAGTAAATAAAACAGTTACTCGCAGTTGGCCGGTAACTTTATTAGGAACTGCAACATAATACATGGTATAAATCAAATTGTAAGATCAATAATGTGAATCTTGCTGAAGTAAGTGATGTGAGTCTACTAAAATCAAAATCTGTTGTGTGTCCTTTGACAGGTTTTACTACAGAAAAAGCTACAATAGCTTTTATCTCAGGCAATAAAGGTATCAGGATTTTATCTTGGGTATCTCAGGATTTCTCTCCTCACAAACACATCTGGCATTAACATAGCAATATTAAAATATGTGGAAGGAAACATTAATAGTCCTACACAGTTTTTTTTTTATTTTATTTTTTTTACAGTTGCAGTTTCACACAAAAAATTGAGATTGGCCTATATATGATGTATGATGCTGCATGTGTCCAGAGCAGTGTGGCATAAATATTTAAGGGGGAAAAAAAAACAAAAAAAAAAAAAAAAAAAACATTGCTATTTTCATTATAATACACACTACTGTTCAAAAGTTTGAGACACAATTTTTCAATGTTTTAAAGAAGTCTCTTATGTTCACCAAAGCTGCATTTATTTGATCAAAATACAATAAAAACAAAAATATTTTGAAATATTATTACAATTTAAAATAACTGTTTTTATTTGAATTTATTTTAAAATGTAATTTATTCATGTGATGAAAAAAGCTGAATTTTCAGCATCATTACCAGTCTTCAATGTCACATGATCCTTCAGAAATCATTCTAATATGCTGATTCGCTGCATTTCTGATTATTATTGATGTTGAAAACAGTTGCAGCTTATGATTTCTGTGAAAACAATGATACATTTTGTATTTTACTGTCATTTTTGATCAATTTAATGCATCAGTTCTGAATATAAGTATTGATTTCCCTCAAAAAAAATGAAATAAACAAATAAATAAAAAGTCTTACTGACTTTAAACTTTTGAACAGTATTGTACAATGCTATATTATATAGATACTGTGCTGCTAAGAATATTTTTCTATATTATTTATAAATTGTATCAATTCAGCCACTGTTGGCAGGTGGATACAGCTAGATGCAGAAAGCTTTAAAAAATAACTTCTCAGCACATGTATATTTAAGCACTCTTCTTCTGTTAGAGGTCAGGGTAATGGTGCAGTAATGTAAGGAGTTTGTTTGCCCTCCGGAAAATTGGCACGGAGGCTCGTATTGGCTCATTTCCCAGTGTCTTAGTGTAAGCTGAGCCAAGATTCAGTCTCGCTTGTACTGTTCTCATTGTTCCTTCCTCACTATACTGTCACAGTCTTTAAGGGAGCGGAAAAGGCTGAATTAACTTTTCTCAATCACTTGGAACACAGTTCTCCTTATGCTGACCTGCCAAAAAGCACTTCCTCAATATGTGGCCCATTTTCTCCAACCCAGTTCCCAGCTCCCCATCCTAAACGAACTGTCACAAGCTTCCGTTCCTACACACTACCCCCAATACTCAGAGACAACCCATCTCCTTCACAGTCTAACACCACAGCACTCATGCAATCTGTATGATGTGATCCGTCCAATTGAAAATTAATAACCTTTTCAGCAGGGAGCTTTGGGAAAACAGTGGGATCAAAGATCTAGAATATTCTCCCAAAGCATTTCAGACTAAATGGGTTTAGCATTAAGGTCACTTGTTGGTTGATGTATTTTGCATGGACTTGTGTCCAGCGGATCACCTGCTTGTTGCGTGCGCCCTCTGGTGGGCAGCGAGCGCGGGCCGTCGCCTGCCGCGTTGAAAGCAGCCACGCTGATCATGTAGGTGGTGTAGCCGGTCAGGTTCTTCAGCTTCACGCTCAGCTCCGGCAGAAAGAGAGTGCGGAGTCGCTCAGTCTCATTCTGCATCTGAAACTCCCAATAATAAATCTAGAAAGATACAAATCACACAAATTAATCATTTCAGAACATGTAAATCCGATGGGCTATCAAGCTTAATATTTTAGAGCAGCGGTCCTCAAACTTTTCAGACCAAGCCTGACCGTGTCTGATTAAATCAGTCTATCAGACTAAGTACCACTTAGTCACCTAGTCATTATTCTATTCTAATAGAATAGAATAGAAGAATGAGGCTTTCTTGGCCTATTCACACCAAGAGTGATAACTTTGTTATGATGTCTATGACTTTAAATCATACAAACAGTACCTGTGTGGCCAAAGAAGCAGAAAAGCTTGACAAAAACACATTATTAGTATCAGTGTAATTTACATATAACACTAATTTATATAATTTACATAGATACTGATCCACGTCCATAGATGGCAGTGCAGCGTTGCATCAGTGATAGCTCAATGCACCAATGTTGGGGAGTAACTAGTTACATGTAATGGAATTACGTAATTTAATTACAAAATAAATTTAACTGTAATCTGTTACAGTTACTGAGAAAAATGTGTAATTCAGTTACAGTTAATTATGAAACTGTTAACGATTACAAAGGGGGTTACATCTGAATATTTTCACACACATACAGATATGATTGCCTTTACAAAAAATAACTGCAGTACATTGAAGTAAAACTGGAGACTTGCAGTATAATGGAGTATATGACTGCAGTTCATTAAAGTTCAACAGCATTAAAACTGCAGAACAATGAAGTGCAACTGTAGATTTGCAGTATAATGAAGTACAGATACAATATAACTGCAGTTCAGTGATACACTCAAATGTATCTGAAGATTTCAGATGCAAAAACTTCTAAGTCTGATTAAATTTATTTTATTTAATTTATTTTTTATGAGCATTTTTTTAAATAAAGCTCCTATGATTAGGTTCAGTAAATTCACTTTAATAGCAATGAGGTTCTTTTCATTGCCATTAAAGTCTTCTTGTATGGGCCATCTGCTGCAGTATTGTGCAACATGTAGCAAGTGCTGTGATTACAGACTTGGCAAATGTTTATTTATTTTTTATTTTATTATTATTATTATTATTATTTGTAACGTAGACTTCCTATAAAATATTCGTACAAAAATATTTTTGTACAAAAAAATATTTGCCTATGGAATATTTCACCCGCATAGATTAATAGCCCGCGCGTGAGATTTTCCTTCGCGCCAACGGTCGTCCTGACAACGAGTCTCGCGAGCAGCTGATTAGGTAAATCAGCGTCTTTTCCGTAGTGTCTACTGCAGGATAGATATAAAAGTATAAAATACGTTTTGGTTTGACAACATCGTTCATATGTTAACTATCACAATTAAAGCTCAAAGACATAACAACATTACACCCCGAGACCATTCACAAGTGTGACAAAAGAGAAGAAACGCTTTCCGGAAGAAGTTCATCAGGCGAGCAGGAGCGAGTTTAGCGGTGAGTATAATGTCTAATGTCCTCATATATCTTTAGTTATAATTTTAGAGAGATGTAAAAAGACTTCACGGATATATCTTTTTCAATCCGCTGAGATGAGAGGAAAATGAGAGGAAACTGATCTGTGTCGCCCGCGGGTCTGTGCGCGAGGAGCTTATGATACACAGAGCACACAGAACTCAAGTCTGATAGAGAGACAAAACAACTGGTTTAATCCTGTTTTACTACACTTCTACTATAATAAAACAAATCATAATTATATTTTAAAATCTTAAAATCAAATCTAATAAAACATCAACATCTCAATCCAACCAATGACAACCCTGTGTATATAGATGCATTTAATTATGCAGTGGCTCAGTAATTTGTTATAAGCAGATCTGTAGAAATTAGTCATGTCATTGTCCAGCTCAGATCAGTTTTCATTCCAATAGCATCAGTACATCATTTAGAATAATACAATGAACAAAATTGCACTGGACATACTGTGTATTTGTTTGTTTGTTTCTAGGAGAGCATCAACCCCTAATTGACATGAGGAAAAAATCATTGAAAAGTGTTCAGCGTACAGTGTACCCCTGTTTGCTACAGAGGAAGCATTAGGAAAGAGAGAAGAGAGAAAGTGAAAAGGCACTCAACAGATGTTGGTGAGACTTTATTTCTGGAAATGCATTAAAGGTCACTCACATTCTAGTTAGCCACAAATGTAAACCTGATTTTAGATAGTGTTTAAATGAGATTCATAACTCCAGCTACTTGTAGGCCTACAGTCCTGTATATTTCACACTAAATTGTGATGCAGCCTGAATCATAATCACACCGTGTTCATTTGTTGGCCAGAGGGGAACTGATCCCTAAACTAAACATACTTTCTCCCAAGGTTTTTTTTTCCTCTATTCTGTCACCTGATGGAGTTTGGGTTCCTTGCCATTGTCGACTTTTGGCTTGCTTATTTGGGGACACATAATATTCAGCAATATTATTGATCTGACTCCACTGACACTATTGGATGAGGACTGAACTGAGCTAGATGATGACACCACTGTTTTCTGCACAACTGCTATGTAAATGCATTGGAATTATTATATATTTGATGATTTTTATATAGTTATTGAAATAACTGAGTCAATACTGATTTCAACTGAACTTTTTACTGTTTAGAGCTGCTTCACAGCAGAAGTGAATTCTGTTTGCATCATTATTTTTATTTTTATCACTGTAAAGCAGCTTTGAAACAATCTGTATTTCATAAAGCACTACATAAATAATGGTGACTTGACTTAAATTGGTTCAGATCGTCTAAAAATGTAAGAGATCTTCAGACATGAAGAGATTGAGGAGTTAAATGAAATCAAAGAGCTAAAAGAAGATTTACAATCCTAGCACCAATTCAGTATGAAAACAGAGAGAGAGAGAGCTGAGGTAGTGGAAAGGTAATGAAATGTAGTTATATCAGCAATTATTCTCAATGCTTAACATCAGCTCTCAACAGTTTGCTTGAGGACTCTTTGATTCTCTCTGATTGACTGGAAGGTGTGCATTAAAACAATGAATGCATAGATCATTACAATCAGTTCAATCACCATTCTAAATTAACGTGCAGCTTTTACTGTAGCACACATATACAGTCAGAACGCTAGATCTAATGACCTGTAACCAAAGAAACTAATGAAAATTAACTTAGTTTTACCCTTCCAGTCAAATTGTACTCCACAAACATTAAAGGGTTAGTTCACCCAAAAAAAAACAAAAATTCTGTCATTAATTACTCACCTCATGTCGTTCCAAACCCGTAATACCTTTGTTCATCTTCAAAACACAAATTAAGATATTTTTGATGAAATCCGAGAACATTCTGACCCCTCTATAGGCAGCAATGCAACTTACATTTAAGTTCCAGAACAGTAGGAAAGACAATGTGAAAGTAATCCATGTGACTCCAGTGGTTTAACCACAATTTTGTCTTCTGTCGCATGAACACAACACTCGTGCGTCGTGTTGCTCTCGTAAATGCACATTACAGATCAATATTTTTGTAAATAAGTGGTAAATGTTTTTTTTTTTTTTTTTTGACGCAAACACTCATGTCGCTTCATAAAATTGAGTTACTGGAGTCACATTAATTACTTTAACGATGTCTTTCCTACCATTCTGGAACTTTAATGTGTAAGTTGCATTACTGTCTATGCAGGGTCAGAAACCTCTCTGATTTCTTTAAAAATATCCTTGTTTGTGTTCCAAAGAGGAATGAAGGTCTTACTGGTGTGAAACCACACAAGGGTTACTAATTAATGACAGAATTTTCATTTTTGGGTTAGCTATCTCTTTGAGGGCAGCTTTAACTTAACTTTTTAACCTAGCTTTAAAAGATGTGTATTACACAATCGACTTCAATGGAGGCAACCCGTTTCATGTCAGGTTCTTCTTTGCCTCAACCTCATGCATTAAAATCATGTAATGCACACCTAGCCATGGATTAGCCCCTATGTGTAGAGGCTTATAGGTTACACACAGTATTAAATGAAGGGGGCACAATAACTGTGGAACACATATATTCTATATACTGTATTCTAATAGTATATTTACATACATTTTTAAATTATATATACTTTTTTCAATTATTATTTTATTTTAATTTAAGGTTAGACTTTTGAACAAAAACCAAAATGATAAAGAGGGCAAATAATGTGGAGGTACAGTATTTAAACATGATTGTGTCTATGCTTTTTTCCAGAAATTCATGTTTTTGTGCAAGGGGTAGTTGCATGGACTATCAGTGGAGGGACAGAAAGCTCTGAGATTTCATCATAAAGATCTTCATTTGTGATCTGAAGATGAACAAAAGACTTGCGAGTTTGGAACGACATGAGGGTGAGTAATTGATGACAGGATTTTCATTTTTGGGTGAGCCAACCTTTTAACTTCTTTTACCTGGAGTGTTCAAAGACATTGTTAATGCTGACCAATATGCCATAAGAAATTAACTGGGAGTAGTATGACTACTTTTCACAAACACTTGGTGACATCACAATTCAAGATTTATTTTAAGCATACTAAATATGCCTGTAGTGAAAAGTGTAACTGAAACTTGAGAATTTCTGATAGTTTTTGTTTGTTTGTTTTTCCAGACTACATCCAAAATAGTGTTTCCACATCTGAGATAAAGGCAGTCATAAGAACAAAGCAGAATGATGGGGATAAGCTCTTCAAAAAATGAAACCTGCCTGAATAATGAGGGAAGAAATGTGCATGATTGCATGATGTGTAAATAAACACTAAATACATTTAGTGTACAGTAACTCTCAGCCTGTTATTTTAAGTTTAAAGAAAAGTAAAAGCATTTATTGTTGCATTGCTGTTTGAGACATTCACTGTTGTTTTGTACCTTAATTCATTATATTGCAGATGTGTGCAAATAAAATTTGTTATTCTGAATATTCTGGTTGGATTTCAGTGTTACTGTACAACATTTTATTAGTATTGCACTTCGGTAGTATTGAATTGTACTTCAGTTGTATTATATATTGCAGTGGTACTGCAGTTTTATTGCAGTATAATTGTAGTACTACTTCAGCTGTATTGCAGTAATACTGCAGTTCTATTGCAGTTGTTTGTTAGTAATACTACAGCTCTACTGCAGTTGTATTTCAATAGTACTTCAGGTGTATTGCAGTAAAACGGCAATAATGCAGTTTTCGTGTCCAAAAAACTGCATTTTTCTACATGTAACAAAAACTGCAGTATTACTTTTTTAAAAACTGCAGTAATTTTTTCTAAGGGTGATTTCTTTTCCAAATTGCATTGACTGCTTTAAAATATGAGACACCAATGTTTCAGGAGACATGCTATTCGATTACTTTTTATTTCCTATTTGGGTTTATGTATATGCTTTATTTTTTCAGATTAACTGTTATTTTGGCATTGTGTTGGCAGTGTTTTCTGTAATAGCTATGCAAAGATTTGATTTCAAAAACAGTCTCATGGCTATTAAACGGTTTCTTGTTATGATTTTAAATCTGATTTTATATAAACTGATTATGAATTTTAAATTATTTTAAATTTAGATGATTTTAAATCTGATTTTTATGTACTGATTTTATGGTGGCTGTGCTTTTAATTTAATTATTATAATCTTAATTCAAGTGATGAAGGTTTTTGAAAGTCTGCCAGTAATCAGTGTTGAGTACTACTGTATAAGGTTAGCCCTGTCTGCTTTAAATGTTTCAAAACGATTAACAGTCGAAAACATTCGTTAGAAATTTTGAAAAAAAGCAATCAAAAAGAAGGCCTAATCAAATGTAATCAGTTACATTACTTTAATAAAGTAATTAAAATAGTTACACTACTTATTACATTTTAAATAACTTGTAATCTGTAATCTATTACATTTCCAAAGTAACCTTCCCAACACTGTTTAAAACGCATGTATTATTCTTCTCTACCAAAATGTGTGTTATTTGAGCTGTAAAGTTGCCAAAATCTTTCTTTTACCAGTGGTACTTCTGTTTATGAACTTCAAGTTGTGCATTTAAGGCATAATTCCTGTGGATGTATTTATGTAAACAGCCTTTCTACATAACGTGAACATTAAAGGGTTTACTGGCTTTACATGGAGTTAAATATTACAGTTGTCACACTAGACTGGTATCAACAAGTTTAAAGTTGCAGCGTATCATTTATGCAGCACTAGTGGTACTAAACCGAACTGCCAAAACAACTTAAAAGGTAAAGTTTGTCAAGACATACTTTGAATATTGGTTTGACAAAGCTTTGCCTGAAAGTTTAAAACTGTTTGAAGATTGGTTTGATGTTTGAAAGTTATATAAGCCTTTTGTAGTGAATACTTGGGCAGCCCGAAAAAAGGTTTAAAGCTTGAAGGTTAGATAAGACTTCAGTATTTGGAATTCTTGGGCAGCCTGAAGAGACTTTTGAATGGTGGTTACTAGGGTGTGCTGGGTGGTTGCTAGGGCATTGATAGATGGTTGCTATAATGTTTTGGTTGCTAGAGCATTTCTAAGCAGTTGTTATGGCTTCTGGGTGGTTGATAGACCTTGAAAGCTCTAGGGAGACACATTACATTTCCAAATTTTGGACAGTTATTTTGAAAGAAATCCCACTATAAGATTACACAATGACTGTACTGGCTTTGTCAGGCTGTCACAAACTCATTTCATTGGTTTAGTCAGTGTTGCTGTGTCGACCAGCTCAAATAAACAATAGCCAGTACATTTTAAATAATAGTTATGCTATGTGTTTGTTTGTTCAAACTGACGGATGATTCAGAATTATTTTCTAAAGTAACTGACAGCGTTTCCAGAGTTGTGTGGTCCATTCAAAGCAGTGGTATTCAAAAAAGTGTTTCTGTATTTTATACATTTTTTTTTTTTTTAAATCTTCGGCTGCTGTACAGAATCGCTCCTACAATGGATTATAAGTACAGGTGCATCTCAATAAATTAGAATGTCGTGGAAAAGTTCATTTATTTCAGTAATTCAACTCAAATTGTGAAACTCGTGTATTAAATAAATTCAATGCACACAGACTGAATTAGTTTAAAGGAAAACGCCACCGTTTTTCCATATTCTAATATGTTCTTCCCTCAACTTAGACGAGCTGATAAGTACCTCTCCCGTCTCACTGCGTGCACTTAATCGCTCTAGCGCATGGCGCAACTATGCTAGCATTTAGCTTAGCACCATTCATTCCTTAGGATCCAAACAGGGATGAATTTAGAAGCCACCAAACACTTCCATGTTTTCCCTGTTTAAAGACGGTTACATGAGTAGTTACACGAGTAAGTATGGTGACACAAAATAAAACATGACGATTTTGAAAGCGGATAAAAAATGATAACTATAATGTATGGCGGAAGAGCACGTTGCAGCACTTTGACCTCGGCGCAGTAATGTCATCATGCGCAGAGGTTGAAGTGCTGCGACGTGCTCACTTGAGTGATGATATTACTGCACCGAGGTCGAAGTGCTGCGACGTGCTCTTCCGCCATACATTATAGTTATCATTTTTTATCCGCTTTCAAAATCGCCACGTTTTATTTTGTGTCATCATACTTACTCGTGTAACTACTCATGTAACCGTCTTTAAATAGGGAAAACATGGAAGTGTTTGGTGGCTTCTAAATTCGTCCCTGTTTGGATCCTAAGGAATGAATGGTGCTAAGCTAAACACTAGCATAGTTGCGCCGTGCGCTAGAGCGATTAATTGCACGCACTGAGACGGGAGAGGTATGTATCAGCTCATCTAAGTTGAGGGAAGAACATATTAGAATATGGAAAAACGGTGGCGTTTTCCTTTAAGTCTTTGGTTCTTTTAATTGTGATGATTTTGGCTCACATTTAACAAAAACCCACCAATTTACTATCTCAACAAATTAGAATACTTCATAAGACCAATAAAAAAAAAACATTTTTAGTGAATTGTTGGCCTTCTGGAAAGTATGTTCATTTACTGTATATGTACTCAATACTTGGTAGGGGCTCCTTTTGCTTTAATTACTGCCTCAATTCGGCGTGGCATGGAGGTGATCAGTTTGGGGCACTGCTGAGGTGGTATGGAAGCCCAGGTTTCTTTGACAGTGGCCTGGTCAGCAGAAGGAAGCATGAAGTGCTCCAAAATTTCTTGGTAAACGTGTGCAGTGACTTTGGTTTTCAAAAAACACAATGGACCAACACCAGCAGATAACATTGCACCCCAAATAATCACAGACTGTGGAAACTTAACACTGGACTTTAAGCAACTTGGGCTATGAGCTTCTCCACCCTTCCTCCAGACTCTAGGACCTTGGTTTCCAAATGAAATACAAAACTTACTCTCATCTGAAAAGAGGACTTTGGACCACTGGGCAACAGTCCAGTTCTTCTTCTCCTTAGCCCAGGTAAGACGCCTCTGACGTTGTCTGTGGTTCAGGAGTGGCTTAACAAGAGGAATACGACAACTGTAGCCAAATTCCTTGACACGTCTGTGTGTGGTGACCCTTGATGCCTTGACCCCAGCCTCAGTCCATTCCTTGTGAAGTTCACCCAAATTCTTGAATCGATTTTGCTTGACAATCCTCATAAGGCTGCGGTTCTCTCGGTTGGTTGTGCATCTTTTTCTTCCACACTTTTTCCTTCCACTCAACTTTCTGTTAATATGCTTGGATACAGCACTCTGTGAACAGCCAGCTTCTTTGGCAATGAATGTTTGTGGCTTACCCTCCTTGTGAAGGGTGTCAATGATTGTCTTCTGGACAACTGTCAGATCAGCAGTCTTCCCCATGATGGTGTAGCCTAGTGAACCAAACTGAGAGACCATTTTGAAGGCTCAGGAAACCTTTGCAGGTGTTTCAAGTTGATTAGCTGATTGGCATGTCACCATATTCTAATTTGTTGAGATAGTGAATTGGTGGGTTTTTGTTAAATGTGAGCCAAAATCATCACAATTAAAAGAACCAAAGACTTAAACTACTTCAGTCTGTGTGCATTGAATTTATTTAATACACGAGTTTCACAATTTGAGTTGAATTACTGAAATGAATGAACTTTTCCACGACATTCTAATTTATTGAGATGCACCTGTAAATATCCACTTCACCTCTTCTTGTTTTCAGCCTTATAAAATATCTCATTACTATTTCGGATGTCAAAACTGCTGCAAACAATTCAATGAGTGAGTGAACTGTTCTAATAAATCAAACTGAGGGATCATTTGCACAACACTGTTTTCAGCAAAAAACTAAAAGCATTTAAAGCATTTTGGCCATTCATTTACATGACAACGGCATTTTGAGGGGCCTGACAATGCAAACATCTGAAAATGTGTTTTAAAGTTTTTGAAAATGATCCTGAAATACTGATACTGATACTGAAATCGATCGTCTCTGTGTAAACTATACAAAACGTGAATTTGCGAAAACTGATGTAATTTGCATGCATATTACATTTCAATCTATAGGTATATACGCAGACGTGTAGTGTTTCTTTAAAAAGTGACAGCGCCATCTACTGGCCTGGCATGCAATACAGTGCTTTTAGTTTTTTGCAAATCTGGGTAAACGGGGATTGTTTGGACAATGTTGTCATTTGTACGTGAAACTTTTCAAAAAGGAAAGGAAAATAATTTTTTAAAACATATTGTTTATGTTTGATATAATTTGTTTGAACAATTTCAGACATTTTTACAAACCCATGTGAGACATTAGATTAAAAAAGTGATTCATTTCGTGAATCTGGCATTGCTAGTTCTGGGGCCAGTTGCATAAACTAATGGCGCTTTTCCACTGCGTGGTACGACTCAGCTCGGCACGGTTCAGAACGGCACGGTACGGCACGGCACGGCTCAGTTCGACTCGGTTTGCGTTTCCACTGGAGTTTATTACTGCTTTAGAGTGGGCGGGATTATTCATGTGTCATTATAGTTGCGCCACCTCTACTGCCATGACTCCTGAAAAACTTTTTAATTCTGCATCGCTCCATCACGCTCTTGCTGGATCTGCTCCTTGACTATCAACGAGAGGACAGTCTGTACTTCCTCAACAGACAACGAAACAGGCATTTTTTTGGTTGTTTAAAGAAAGGTGCGCTCATTCAAAACAGTTGCATTCGATTCTTCGCTGGCTGTGCTGATTTAAATCTAGCGACTCTGTTGTGTCTCGTGTTGCAAGTGCAGTGACGCAGGCCGTGATAATTTTCTCCGGCCAATCAGTGATCAGCAGAGTTTACACGTCACGTTTTGGTAACAGTACGGTTCGCTTGGAACCTCGGCCGAGGTGGTACTAAAAAAGTACCAGGTACCAGGTACTGTACCCAGTGGAAAACCCTCCAAAAGTGAGCCGTGCTGAACCGTACCGTGCCATGCAGTGGAAAAGCGCCATTAGCCTCTATGTTAAGACAGTATCTTAAGTACAAGTTTGACCAACTAGCTGTTAGCCAAGAGCTAATCAGTCTTAATTTTGGATTCAACTTAATCTGTACTTTTATGTAACTGAATTTAAAAAAAATTATGACCAGTTTAAAGAAAAAAAAAATATATGACTAACTAGTTTAAACCTTTTATGCAACTGGCCCCTGATTATAAACAACTAACAGAAAACACATGACTTGATTGCTGAAATATTATCAGAAAAAAAAAAGATTCTCAAGTTGGCATATTGGCAGACAAGGATTTATCATGTTTCACTGGGGCACAGCAATATTTTAAGGTCTAGCGAAATCCCCGGTTCAAAGAACCACTGTTTTATAGTATAGTCTTTGAATTGTTGAAGCACATCAAAATGTTGTACCTTATAGCCTTGAATATCCCCATTCTGGGCCTCCACTGGAGGAGGGTCCCATGTGACATCAAGCTGAGTAGCTGTTGAGGACTGGATAGCGACATTCTGAGGTGCAGCGGTGGGCACTGATGAGAACAGAGAGAGAGAGAGAGAGAGAGAGAGAGAGAGAGACGATGAATCCTGGACAGTTTGAACTGATTTATTAGACTTTATACTGACTGACAGCAGTACTGCATGTTTTTATTAGAGTGTGAAATCAACAATATTGACTTAGAGCATCAAGGAGGAATATTTGTACCCTTACCTGCCTCTCCTACGAAGACTTCCTGTGGTGAGCTGGTGGGCCCCTCCCCTACCGCGTTATACACGCTCAGTCGGATCTCATAGCGCTTGTGTTTATTCAGATCTGAACAATGGAGAAAATGTGCACACATACACACTCTATTCAATATAGCATGATAAAACCTTAAGTGGTGCTAAAACATAATGATCCCGTTCCAATGAAGTGAGATGTTGAGAGGAAAAGTCAATGACAGTGTGGAGAGAAACGAGCACAGTCAGACAAGTCCAAACGTGAGAAGAGAGACAAATGAGATTGGGCTCTCGTGTGAGCAAATAAACGAGGTGTGAGAAAGAGACGTTACTAGAGTTCAGAGATTGAGTTTGGCAGGAGGGAATGGATGAGTGGAAAGCAGTGTTGGGGAGTGACTAACTAAAAAATTAGCAATAGCTGCTAACTTAATGTTCTTCAGTAGCGTGACATTTGCTCAGCTGTTTTAAAATTGTAATTGTAAATTGTAAATTGTAATTGTAATTTTTCCACTAACAAGCTACTGTTCATTTAGACAGTTCATTTAAAAGAACCAGTGTGAAAAATTATTCACAGATTTGAGTCCCTGTGCAAATGTGAACACCTTTATTTGTATGAATTAGCTTTCCCAACACTGGCATAAATGATGACGATAGAAACACTGATGAAAGAGCGAAAGCGAATCTCAGGACTTACTGTCCAGCTCGTATTGTGTAAGTGAGGATTCGGTCAGGTTCCTCACACTGTACGGGGCTGAAGACGGTAGGGCAGAGGGGAGAGGAGGCAGAGGATGGCAGCGAGGAAGACCAAAGGTAAAGAGGGAGAAGTATAAAGAGAAAGTAAGAGAGAGAGAAACAAGAGCTGGATTAGCGCATTAGCTCATGCTAGCAGAAAGGCTGGCAGCTCTACAGACTTGAGAGAGAAACTAAGTGCTGAGGAGACAATTAACAGCCCTCATACATTGTAAAGCTCTCATTACATGCATGTTAATGAGATGAGCCACTACAGAATCTGCCATTACAGGGAAACACGAAACATGTTGTACAGTAGTAACTTGGTTTCCAGGGTTAAGGGTTGTTGGCATTAGCCATCAGTCTAATAAATAAATTAATAAAACTGAACGAAAGGCTCATTTATTTAACAGACATTAAGAAAAAGTAACATAGTAGTATCATGTTTTTCTTTTTTTGGACTTGCTTCCATGGTACTGCTACATATTTGTACATATTTTTTTAAGTATATGGTAGTAATACCACTGTACATGAATGTAATAGTCAAGTCATCATATCATATCATAACTGTACCATGAGACAAACCGTCTATAGATACCACAGTAAATTTTGTAAGGGACTAGACAGATACTAATTTGTATGTTCTTTATTTGAGTAAGTTGAAAGAAGACTCACCTGTGAGCTCGGCCCAGTTGGCAGACGGGCTATTAACTGTGCGCACTGTGAAGCTGCGTAGGCGGTCGTAACGCAGTTCCCTGTAGCGTACTCGAAAACCAAGCAAAATACCATTGATCTCCTCCTCAGGGGGCGGCTGGATGGGGTTGAACAGATTATGTCATTATCTCCCGTTTGTAAACAATGCTAAACAACAGATAAACTCCTGTGTTCCCTCTCCGAACAGCGTGATGAATCGGACCTCACCTTCCAGCGGACCAGCACAGATGTGGTTGTGTGCGGTGTCACAGAGAGGATTGTGGGAGCTTTGTCTGGTGCTAATGGAACACAAACAGACAGTTTGTTCAGTCAATGACTGTGGAGCTGCAAAGACCCTGATAAGAGTGGAATAACCAAGAGTGGAAACCAGTTAATAGTGGTGTAACTGTTAGCAGTGTTCTGGTTATACGCCAAAGGTCAAGCATGAGGTAACCCTGCAGTTTTTCCCCTTCACTGACTTTGTCCTATTTTGGCCACATTATGATTCATCTCAGGCCTCAGGAACTTGTTCCCCGACAGCATTAAAGCATTTCGCAGTTGCCCCTACCATCCTGTAGAGTGGTGATTGCCTCGCTCTCCTCGCTGTACTCGCTGTCCCCAATATCATTAGTGGCTTTCACTCTGAACTGGTAGGAAGTGAAAGGCTTGAGCCTGCGAATAGGAAAAAAGCTCAGTAGGACTGTGGCGCCACCAGTTTTGTCCTCTATGACCCTCAAAGTTTAGAAAGTTCGGCACAGGCTCGATTCAGGCTTACTTGTCTATGACGTATGAAGTGGCCTCATGGTTGACCGATGCAGAGTGGACGGTCCAATTGCTCTCGGGCAGCTCTCTGTACTGAACGGTGTAGTACCGGATAGGCGACAGACCATCGCTGCCTGGTTCCCATGACAAAAGCACACTGCGGGCCTGGACCTCTTCCTGAGGCACAACGGGGCGACTTGTGGGCTGAGGGCGTGCTGAAAGGAGATAAGACAAGCAGTTGTAATCAGTGACGTGTAGTAAAAAGCACCTGACCTTGCAAAGAGAGATGAAGCAGTACCTCTTTTCTCTGTAGTGACCACAAGTGCCTCGGCCGCTTCTCCCCATCCCTTTCGAGTCTGGGCCGTGAGGCGGAATACATAAACACTCTCTGGTTTCAGTCCAGTTGCTGTATACTGTCGCGCACTTGGGTTGAGAACATCAACGTTGGCAGAGGTAATACTAGAAGAGTTTTTCCGGAAAGCAATCTGATATGCTAGATAAGAGACACACATAAACATTACAATCAGGGGATTCTGAATTTAATCATCATGTAACTGGTTTTACATACACTGTTCTGAGTGGGAGCTAGCGTCAAACCAGCAAGGGAGGTAGATACATTAACAAGGATGCTAAAGACTGCAGCCTCTAGTACCTAAAGACTCAAGCTAAAGTTCCTAGCCACAATCGCTAATGTGCCTCTTGAGGCCAGGGAAGTTAGATCTACCTTCCCAGTGATCTCTACTAGCTGGACTCTGGGAGCTACACCTCCCTAAAACTCACTCCCATCCGGGTCACTGCACCAATATAACTGTTCCTACTTGCCTCATTCTGGACAGAATTTGAGCTAGCATCAAACGACCATGATATCAAGGATGCTAAAGACCACAGCCCGTTGTGTCAGTCCCTAGTGTGCCTCATGCGACCAAGGAAGTGAAGTTACCTGCACAGCTATCTCTACCAGCTAGCCTTTATTACACTCATTCCCTAAATCTCATTCCCATCCATGTCATGTCATCAATATAACTGGTCCTACTTGTATCATTCTGAGTGGGATTTAAGTCAGCATCAAATGACATACGAGGCAGGCATGCTAACAAGGATGCTAAAGACCACAGCCCCTTCAGTCCCTAGTGCACCTCATGAGGCCAAGAAGGTGAGGTTACCTGTACAGCTAACTCTACCAGCTAGCGTTCATTAAATTCATTCCCTAAACCTCACTCCTATCTGGGTCCCAGCACCAATATAACTGTTCCTACTTGCCTTATTCTGGACGGGATTTGAGTCAGCATCAAACGACCATGCTAACAAGGACGCTAAAGACCACAGTTTCTTGCGTCAATCCCTAGTGCACCTCTTGAGGCCACGGAAGTGAGGTTACCTGCACAGCTATCTCTACCAGCTAGCCTTCATTACACTCATTGCCTAAACATCTCTCTTATCCAGGTCACGCCATCAATACAATTGGTCCTACTTGCACCGCTTCAAGCGGGATTCAAACCATATCAAGTAGCATTTGAGGTAGGAGTACTAACAAAGATTTTAAAGAATGCATCCCCACTGCGTCAGACGCTTGAGCACCTCATGATGCCAAGGAAGTGAGGTTTCCTGCACAGCTATCTCTACAAGCTAGCCTTCATTACACTCATTCCCTAAACATCACTCCCATCCGGGTCACGGCACCAATAAAACTGGTCCTACTCGCAACTCTCCAGGTGAGATTTGAACCAGAGACAACTGGCATAGAAAGTGAGCATGCTAACTTAGACACTAAAAAGTCATTTTAATACAGTACAGTGACTAGTAATAGTAATTTACTCTTGTTGCAGGACAAGTCTTTGATCATCCATCTAGTGTAACACATTCATTGAAGACTGGCTAATTACACTAAATCGTAGATATTCTACATAACAGTCGTGCTCCAATGAGATAGTCCTACTTGATGGGTGGCCTGCACAGTGTATCGTGGATTTTACCCATAATCTCACTGTGATCATATAGTACAGGATGTCAAGTAGTAAAGGGACTATAAAAATAATTTGGCTTACCAAGGATAATGCCATTTGGCTGGGCAGGGGGTTGCCAGATCAGTCTCACTGAGGATGTCCTGACTTCAGGGAAAAGGATCCCGACTGGAGGCCCAGGTACTGTTTAAAATAAATTTAAATGTAACTCGCACACCATAAGAAAGATTAATAACTTATGGTGGTTGTTAATTGTGGTTTAGACTCTCACCATCATCAAGTGTGCGCTCAAAGATGGGCGGAGAACTAGGCATGCCATCTCCTATACGGGTGAAGGCTAGAACCTGGATCTCATAAAGCACATACTTCCCAAGACCAGTGAGCTGGACACTATATGTGGTATTTCCCTCTACCATCCAGAAACGCAAGGCTGACTCTGCATCCTTCTCCTTGTATACCACCTGAGGGGGAAAAAAAGATGCATCTCTTCACTACTACAATGGACTCAAGAACAGTTAATCTGGTAGGAAGCCTGTTGTCAATGTACCTTATAGCCCAGAATTAGTCCATTGCGGTCAGTCTCTGGCACATCACCCCAGCGGACCAGGACACTGCTGGAGGTGGTAGCAAAAGCTGAAACATTTGCAGGGCCACTTGAGGGGACTAACGAATGGAGAAAACAAGTAAACAAGCAATTAACAACCATATGAGCGATCAGAGTTTCAAACAGGAACAGCGTGCATTTTGTTATTCATTGTACCTGTCATATGTTTACAAGATAAAGCATATGCCAATGCAGTCTGGTTACAATTCAGTACATGATGGTAAAAACGTGTTGCCGACTGCGCTGCCAGCTGTTAATCAAACTGTAAATGACAGACTGTTTGACTGATGAGAAAATAACTTCTTTTTAAAAAAAAAAAAAAACTTGCATGAAACATAACTTTTTAATGGACTAAGCAATGGAGAGCAAATGGAGAAAAAGACCCCCGGGAATTTCACATCTCCTCTAAAGTTTCAAATGAGATCTCAACATTCTCACAAACTCGAAAGTCGATATGAACTCAAATGCATCTCATCAGTTATCTGAATTATACGATCCACATTCATTTTATAGCAATATTCTCTTACTGTGTGCCAGCAATTGTCTCATTTATATCTATTTTTATTTCTCCTAAGCAATTTTAGGAGATACAAAGTCAGTTGAATCATAACTGCAAACTCCATTAAGACTCCTGGGCAATAAAAGAACAACCTTTGAGCAATAAAGTGTTTCTGTGGGCAGCCATCATAATTAATTCAAAGGTCAGCACTATTGTGAAAGCATTCGAGAAGGTTTTTACAAAGTACAAGAGCGGGAGAAAAGAAAGCACAGCAGATTTCTAACCTGACTCTCTGGTTCTCCCGTGAACTGGTTGGCTCCATGGTCCAGGCCCAATGCCATTGAACGCCTGCACTTTGACCTCGTATTCTGTCCATTCTTCCAGGTCCTCAATGGTAAACTCCCTCTCCTGCCTGTCAGGAATGATGTGGGACAGAACCCCAGCCTTGGAGCCTAGACGAGAGTACTGCACCCTGTAGCCCACCAGCTCTGGATTGCCATTATATTCCCACTCTGGCAATGGCTGGAATACAGACACACTTCAACTTAGACTCGAAATTTTGGTGTCTTAGAAGAATTATCACTTCACGGCCAGGTCCTTTCACTGTTAGGAATATGAATCACAAGTGAAACATCTCCCAAACTCTTTCTCCTAAAACAAAGAGATGCTAATGGAGAAGTTTTCTTAATTTCACGCATGTCTCTTAGAGTTTAAAAAGAGACAATTCACTAATAACTGCGTGGATTATTTGTATTTACACATACAGGTGATCTGTCTTGAAACATTTCTGCTTAATTCACAACATGTGCGTACGCACGAATTTGTTTTTAATAATATTAATGAATTTCGAAATGAGTGATCATGCACCCGAGGTTAGACATTTGCATAAAACACACCCAAACCATCAACCTTTCCTTTATAGCCTTTATCAGCAAACAAATGATGCTTTCTAAAGTTGCAATTCTGTCTAAGAACACACGCAGCTGTATATATGATTTTTTTTTTTTTTTTTTGCATATGTGTGGTTTTAAGTGTTCCTACATTTTTTGCAAATTTAGAACCAATTATTATACAAAAGTTATTGATGAATCATGATTTGTTTGTCATGCCTTTATTTGCATGCAGATTTCACAAATATTTGTTAGCTTGTCCCAATGTCTCAAAACATTTTCAGATCTGATGACATACCAAATTAAATATGAACACAAAATTTCTCATTCATTTCTTCCAAAATCAAATTACCTGAGCTTCCCAAATTAATAAAACAGTCTCACTTGTGCCACTAATTTTACCTAAGGAATCAGGAATAACAAGTAATAAGAAACATCGGAAACATTGATAAAATTTGCTACTTAAATAAAACATGAGACTGGGATATCTATTAAGTCTCCCAAGCTGTGAACACTGAGCAATAAAATTTTCCTCTGGGTGGAAATATAATCCGAGGACTACTTAGCAAAATAAAGCAAACACACAATCAATTCCACATTCTTTTCCATCTTAAGCATATCGATCACTTTCCAGGACACATACGTACCAACCATCTGAGCCACAGGCTGGTCTCGCTGGCTGTGCGGAGTGTAATATTGGCGGGGGCAACGTCAGGAGGAGCCTGTAGGGTCTGGATCTTTCTAGATGGCTGGCTGGGTGGGCTTGTGCCTACTATATTCACCTGCCTCATTCGAAATCTATAATCAGATGGTAAATTAGGATGTAGCCTACAGACAATGTATATAAGTACATTCCAGAATTCAATGGGTGGACCTGTAGTACGTGTAGGGGTTCAGGCCCTGGACCTCAAGGGATCGTGCATCAGGCTCATTGGCCAACTGATGGACCATGACCCACTCTTCGTTTTCTCCGATAACACCGATCTGGAACAAAGGAGAGAGAGATAAATAATAAAAAAGGCTAATAAAAAAGGTGACTGCTTGAGGTGAGTGTTCAACGTAAATTAGTTCTGTACTACCTGAGCCTCTACCAGCCAGCATGAGATGGATGTTTTTCCGTCATAGCCTGGTTTGAACTGCAGGGTTACTGAACGCGGGCTGATGTTAGAGATGGCAATGTTGGTAGGAGGTCCAGGCATCTCTATGGGAACAGAAGAGGTAAAACATGCAAGATGAATGGTAGAAATGGCTCAGTGGGAAAAATAAAAGACCTGGGAACAATATTACTGCCATTCACTCACAATACCTCAAGCTGAATTAAAAAAATGAAGTAAGTCACACTATATTGAACAATATATAGAAGACTTTTACTTTCCGCCTCACACTTTTCTACCCTGTGTTCTGCAGAAAAAAAAAAAAATTCATTCAGAATCAAAGAGAGACGCACGTTGTCCTTATTTGCATGACACACATTTCCGTCTGCCATCAGTTAATTTTTGCATGCAGAAGCAGAAGCTTGCAAATTCGCATCACAGGGAACAAAAAGTGAGACAAGATAGGTTTGATTTAAAAAACAGTGTGATCCATCCAGCATACCGATGGTTCATTACAAGCATCTACAGAGGACAGTGCCAAAGCATCTTTACACGGTGTCTCGTTTCACTGTGTTTAGTGTCTGCTTCTGTCTAAGAGATGGCTAAAGATTATGAATATTAATGCACAAAGCCATCATATTCAGTGTGCCTTCATTAACTTCAATATCAAGAGTAAGGTTAAGGCCACAAAGTAGAAAGTTAACATCCTAAGGGATGTACAACCCAGTTGTCTTTTCAGCTCTTACATTGATATCAGGACTTAATGGTAATTACTTTTCCCTCCTGTTCCTTCCTCTATATAAATATATATATAAAATTAAATCTTATGAACCCAAATTTATAAATTAATGGGATAGTTCACCCAAAAATGAAAATTCTGTTATTAATTACTCACCCTCATGTCGTTTCAAACCTGTAATAAACCCTGCATAAACAGCAATGCAACTACCATGTTCAAGGCCCAGAAAGGTAGTAAGGACACTTAAAATAATCCATGTGAAATCAGTGGTTCAACCTTAATCAGGGTATCTTCCGTCCATTCGTTTTTTAATTTAATATTAAAAACAAAAAAATAAGAAAACGGGTCCTTTTTTAGTTTTTCAATTTAAAAAAAAAACAAAAAAAAAAAAAAACAAGAATTATGCTTGATTTTATGTTTTACGTTCAGGGCTAGAAAATGAGTAAACAGCTTGAATTTTCGATCTCTGCATGTGGGCGGGAATAAAACGCCCCTTTCCGCTGATTGGTCAAACAAACATTCTTTTCTCATAGCCTAAATATTAATTTATTCACATCTGCACCCACATCTACCCCTTAGACTAGATCTCTGGCACATCGCCTGTTTTACTGAGCTGACATATCAAAGTCTGTGTGGCAAAGCCACGCGATCATAGAGAATTATATAGATCATTGCGTGCGACGCACTGGAAAGCGCGGAGCCTGAGCACTGTAGTGAAGTGCAGACCACTATCCATTTAAGTGTAAATACGCAGCAGTCAGCTTTTGTTTTAAACAATATGCTGAGTTTATTTCATTAATATTCAGTATTAATTGATGTCTCACAAAATGTTGTTTTATTTTTCTGCCAAATAAACATCTCAGGTAGCTGTGTGTGCAGATGCGAATAAATTTAGGCTATGAGAAAATAATAACACGTATTTTTCGCGCATGTTGCCGATTTTAAGCCTACATAGAAGTAAGCCCTGTCTAGGCTCTGCCCCGGTATGGCCTATGCGTTAGCCATTTGTTAGTCCGGTTATTTGATGAGAAAGTGATGAAATATAGTGGCAATAAACGCATTAAGAATGCATACAACTGTAAAAGCAGGACTGTTTTCTGCTGCTCGGTACTGCGGAAGAACTGATGACGGCACTGTTTAATGTTTGGTTGACCAATCAGCGGAAAGGGGCATTTTATTCCCGCCCACATGCAGAGATTGAAAATTCAAGCTGTTTATTCATTTTCTAGCCCTGAACGTAAAAATGGAAAATCAAGCATAATAAAAAAGGAATCATTTTCTTATTTTTCTGTTTTTAATATTAAATTAAAAAACGAATGGATGGAAGGAAGATACCCTGATTTTTAACCTTAATATTATGAAGCTACGATAATATTTTTTGTGCACAAAGAAAACAACAACAACAAAAAAAACGACTTTATTCAACAATTTCTTCTCTTCCGTGTCAGTCTTTGTTGTGCGTTCACAAGAGTACCACAAAACATTGCTGTCAGTTTAGGGTCATAAAAGTTCTCTGATTTCATCAAAAAATATCTTAATTTGTGTTCCAAAGATGAACGAAGGTCTTACAGGTTTGGAATGACATGAGGGTGAGTAATTAATGACAGAGTCTTCATTTTTGGGTGAACTATCCCATTAAAAATTATACACCACATTCTTACCGTTTGTGAGCGGTAAGATTTTTGAAAGAAGCAATGCTTTTACTGTTTTATTTGATTGAAACAGTAAAAACTGTAATATTATGAATTATTACAATTTAAAAAAAAAAAATCTGTTTTCTATTCTTATATATTTTATAATGTAATTTATTCCAGTGATCAAAGCTGAATTTTCAGCATCATTACTCCAGTCTTCAGTGTCACATGATCCTTCAGAAATCATTCTAATATGCTGATTTGATGCTCAAGAAACACTTCTTATTATCATCAATGTTGGAAACAGTTGTGATGCTTAATATTTTTGTGAAAACAGTGATACTTTTCAAGATGCTTTGATAAATAGTTCAATAAAACATTCATTTATTTGAAATAGCAATCTTTTGTAACATATAAAATATAATTTATATAAAATAAAAAATTAAAAATAAAAAAAAACCTTACTAACCCTAAACTTTCGAACATTTGTGCAATTTAGCATCAATTTATCATTATTTATACATTTATTTTTTTAAATCATTACAATTATTTATTGAAAATTATGATTACTTTACAAAAAATGCAATAATAATTATACAGTCATTACATTATAATTTTTATATTTTTATATTATTATACTATATATTATATTATATTATTATTATTATATTTTATTATCATTATTATATTATACAGACAACTTGAAGACACTTTGCTGGAGAATGATGACATACATGATGGCATCACTGCAATCCTGGAGTAAGAGAAAACATGAGAAGAAACTCACCTGGCGGCACACCAGAGGAAATGGTGGAGGACGACAGCTGACCTTGACCTTTGGAGGTCATACTGGCCACCTGAATGGTGTAGGTAGTGAGTGCGGTCAGACCGGTGACCCGGTACTCCTGTGTGATGTTGGGTAGGTAATGCGTGACGCGAGTGTTTGTTCTGTTGAATTCCTCCCAGGAAATGCGATACCCTGCAGGCACAAGACAGGAAGCGCTTCAGCAGACAGCCAGAAGATCAGGAGAAATCGCCAAAGGGGGTGGTTCAGATACCTGTGAGGATGCCGTTCTTCTCCGGTGGGTCTTTCCAGCTGACTTTGAGAGACGTGTCCAGGATTTCTGTGAAGCTCAGGTGACCTACAGGTCCAGGAGCTGAGCATACAGATGACCACACTGAGTCAGACCTGAACAGAACGTGGGTCGTCATGGGTCAAGATGGATAGAGTACGTAAAAAAGGACACTCACTGTCTTCATGGGTGCGTATGCGCAGCGGAGTGCTGCGAGGGCCATCTCCCGGCGTAGTAAAGCAAAGCACGCAGGTGAAGTACTCTGTGAACTTCTTCAGTCCGGCGATGTAACCTACATGAACACTGTCTTGAAAATTGGGTCTCACAGTAACCAAGGTAACATCTTCCTCGTGGCCTGGTTCCCATGCCAACAGCTGAAGTAAAAAAACGGACAGATGTGACCACTATCGCTTAGCACAAGCCAATGTGAATCCTGTTGCTGTCTCAGCATGACATATATTGAAAGTAATGAAAGCATTATTATAAAAGGAGCACTACACTCTTGTGCTCGACCACTAGAGGGCAGTGAATGGACGCTCACCTTGTATCCCTGGTTGATTCCATTGATGAACTGTGGGCTTGGAGCACTCCATGTGAAACGGACTGTGGTGGAGTTGACAGCCTCCGCCTGGACGTTCCCTGGTGGGACCGTGGGCACTTGAAAAGAGAAGATTTGACGAAGTGAGATGGTGAGGGGAATCAAAGAACGGACAATGATTTGTTTTCGTGAGCTCTGTTAGACTTGGTATATAAACGGTTATCATACATAGAAAATGAAAAGTAGTTTGAAGTAGAATGAAACTGGTGATTTTGGCCTGTCACACCTCACAGGTCTGTATCTAACCCTTATATTTTACATCAGTGTCATAACTTTGACATAAACGGTCAACAAACCATAGCTAATATTAAATTTGATGTCAAATGTTTAATCACATCATTCTTATTTAATTATTAACTAAATTTAATGACGAAAAACGTATATTCAGCTGTGACCCACATGTTGCACGCAACCCTGCAGATGCATGATTTTTCCGCATTACAAAAAAAATTAACATTCCTTAAAATTGTGACACAGGAAGTGACATCATTTGGACCCTTTCTTCAGCATGGCAAGAAGTAAATAGTCTCTTTTTTCAGTTTTTACACAAACTGTAATGTTAATGGCATTTGTCAAGCTTAACTCTTCAATCCTGTTACCCAAGTTATTGTAACAAAAAAAATGATCAAACAAATAATTTTAATTATTTTATGAGAACTATTAAACAACATAAAACTGATATTAAATTTGATATTCAATCTTTTTAAATGATATTCATATTTAATTATTAACTGATTTTAATGAACAAAAACAATTATTTTGCTGTGACCTGCATGTTGTGTGCAACCCTGTAACTGCGTGATTACAAAAAATTGAAACTGTCACATAATTTGAACCCTTTCTTCAATGTGATGACAAGAAAAGTAGGTGTTCTCATTCCATTTTCTCAATTCTTTACACAAATAGTAGTGTTGATGGCATTTGTTAAGCTTAACTATTCAACCCTGTTACTGTAAGAAAAAAATCAAATCATTTTCTTTAAATTATGAGAAATATTAAATCATCTAAAATATTTAACTAAACTTTAAATCTGTTGATATGAAATACTTTCAAGGTCCTCACCGCCTTGCAGGGTCCATTCTGTGACTTTGGGGCTGTAGACACCCTGGCCTGCCCCGTTATAAGCAGCCACCTCAATCTCATAGTTGGTCCAAATGATGAGGTCCTCCAGCAGGAGGTTTGTTTGGTCTGGGTTGGTGATGTTCTTCATCTGACAGTCCACCGGTAATCCAGACAGACAGTACCTGAGCGGCATGACGGGAACAGCATGAGACACTCGAAAAGCATCAGCCCCGTGACTTTTGAGACTCAAAAATAGGAGTTCTCGCTGAGAGGACACTATTGGCTCCAATGGGACGTGAAGCAGACGAGGGCCAGTCTACTCTAGAAGATGAAGTGCTGCTGAGAGCAGCTTGATTGTGTAAAGGACAGTCCCAGAGATCTCTCACCTGATGATATAGCCTTGAAGTGGCCCGTTTTGGTGGCTCTCGGGGGGAGGCTGCCACTGGATCATGATGGACTGGTTGGTTCGGCCACTGGCTATCACTGTCTGAGGAGGGGCGCTGGGGGGCTCCTCGGGTAATGATACTCTAAAAACAGGGAATTGGGAGAAAGAACAAAAGAGATTAAAACAGAAAGTAGAATGGCCATGTGAAGCGTCTGTTTGCTCTCTCTCTCTACGCAGTCATTTCCTGTTTTAGTATACCATCTAAAAAATCTAAAATTTATAATTTAAAAGAAAGAGAGAGAGAGGAATCTCTGGGAGATTAATATTACATACAGCAAGGTCTAAATCTCTCAAACCATACTGAAATTGTGGGATTTTATTATTATTATTATTATTATTTATTTATTTATTTATTTATTTATTTTGCATTTTAACCTAGAAACAAACAAAAAAAAAAAAACTTGTAGGATTTTGAAAATAAATAAATAAATAAATAAATTAATTCATTCATTCATTCATGAAAAGTTGGCACAAAATGAATAAGAAATATGTTCTGTGCTAGAATCTGTACTATTTCTAGCTCAAATGTTTCCAGCTAACAAAAATATGTTCGAAGAATGTTTTGCTAAAGTTCCTATTAACTTAATACTAATATTGAAAATATTATTTCTAATTATTTCATAACAGATCGCTGTAGCGCCTCAGTTCAAGCGGCACATGAACCTATCATCTCTTCCTCTTTACTAGTTACAGCACGAAATAAACATGTTTTTAATTTAATTTAATTTATTTCAACCGTGGAAAGACATCAGTACACAACATTTTTCAAGTTTAAGTTTGCCGAAGTTAATCTGTCTGATTTGTTTGTTGGACAAGATGGCAGATTCGGCGTTATGATTGGTCAGATCACCAGTCAGAGGTCAATTGTTCTCTGAACTTTCAGAACAATCAGTTTTTTAAATGTCTTTTTCTACGTTAAACAAACAGTAAGGGAACATTCTATTTTATAATTTTGGGAATGTTACTTTTAAACGATGTATAAATAATGTTTTTTTGTTAATGTTTTTAGAACGTTATTAAAGACCATATAACTTTCAATGAACATTCTATTAACATTGCAGAGATAATTTTGAGAGAACCTTGCCATAACGTTCTGAGAACAATCCCTGTTAGCTGGGTTAGTACATGTGTGACATTGACTGTGTATGTGCTGATTGTATCCGTGTGTCGTTGTAATGCACGAGTTGAAGGTGAATAACGATTAAGAACTTTGATGCTCCATCTCGGAAGCCTGCATTTCGAGCAGGGGCCCTCGAGATACGTGCCTCCTCTCGGCATGGAGATGATCAAAGATGCCACAGCCAAAACTGGCTAATGCCAGAGAGTAAAAAAATCCAGCAAGACTCTTCTTAAATCTATTTAACTTGACATCTTGATATCTCCTGCGTGAGAGCCGCAGTTCTGTGGCTGAGATAAAGCGCAGTGTTTTAGGATCAAAGAAATAGGCGCGGATCCTTGAGCGGCGCAGTGCTGTTATGTCACCCCCACCTCTGTGGATTCCCCGTCTGAACAAAGAGAGAGAAGAATGTCTTCTGATCTGCACGCATGCAAGTTGCAAAACGAGTGGATGTTGTTAACTGAGAGAATAGATCTGGTGTGAGATGAGCTCAGAGTCTGTGGGAATAAACGGATGGCACTGTTTTGCATCAGTGCGTAAGTTTGGGGTGCGTTTGTCAGAATCAAGGAGGTTCATAATACCTGTTAGCATTCCCCTTCATCACAATGGCAGCTGTTCGCTCAGAAAGTATGTGATTTTTAAATCTGCCAACGTTGCTCTAGGGTGATCGGTTTAAATCAATCCAATAACTCACCCATAATAGATAAAAGATGCTCATTTGTCGCCAACTACTGGCGTAAATATTTCATTACGTCAGATTTGTTCACTGAAGATTATTGTTGAAGTGATTTAAATGACTTTCTGAAGGACCGTGGCACTGAAGACTGGAGTAACGATGCTGAGAATTCAGCTTTGCATCACAGGAATAAATTATATTTTAAAACAGAAAACACTTTCACAATATTACAGTTTTTATTGTATTTTTGATCAAATAAATGCAGTCTTGGTGAGCGAGAGACTGTTTGCAGAGTGAGTAGTTGCTAAGCAGTTAAACCTTGAACCTGGTTTTGCATAAGCTAATTAACATGATAAATTAGGTGTCGAATGATGAAACCTCCACGAAGAGTTCACTTCCACACCTCTTCGACCACTATTAAGTGTGTTGGAGAACAATGTGGCATTCTCATAATAGCGTGTTGTTCATTTTTCGCCCTCAGGGATGTTAGCTCTTGACGGGGCATTGCATCAGCAACACGTTTTTTTTTTCCACTAATATTTTCCCAGTCTGTTTCTTTTAAGTCCGTCGAGGACTTTGGTATCCTGGGCGGCAGATTATTGATTTGCCACAGCTGTGTATGCACAGGATGTTGCAGACGGGCAAAGAATGTTTACTTCCCACATGCTTTCAGATCTCATCCTTAATCATTGATTCGAGCTTGACTTTTCCATTTTCAATCACCCTGCCTCCCGCTGTAAAGGCAGCAAATACGCCACACTCTCCAGCTGATCCGAAGAAACTCCAAATGTGACTGTCCTATCAGATTACAAGAATCAAATATCTGCTTCCTTCATAGCAGGATCCTTTAAGACACAAGCAGATATGAATATTAATGCACAAACACATCATATTCATGCAGAAATGTTTTCACGTTTTTTGGGGCATCTTTGAGTCAGGATGTCTCAGACGTCACAGGCGTTCCCGTGAGATCTGAGCATGTTTGAAGGCGTCAGTCACTTGGCGCTCTTTGTAATGCTGTAGTAGACAGAGTGGAAAGTAGTTGTACAAAAGCTGCTAAAAATCTCTCAGTGCACAGTTCCATTCCTCACAGCACTGCGGGCTGCAGGCTCCAATTCAGCTGAATAATGCACTACCTCCCTCCTCACGGGGGCTTGTAGGTCTGCGAGAAGAAAGTCTTCCCACTTTTGCCAGGCTTTTGTGGCTATTCTTCCACGCCTAAGTGCGATTCTCATGGACATGTCTGCGCTAGTCCTCAGGACACCCCAGGAAACCCTGTTCACTGACCGTTTGATGGAAAGCGCCGACTGAAATCGCTAGCTCAAATCTGATTGGCTGGGATTATTCACTTCTGGAAGTAAAAGCGTAACGGTTTTCTTAACAGTCTGTCTGTGCAATGAGGAAAACTACTAGATTCACTGATTTTTGCCAGGTTGGTGGCATCAAATTTATTTTTGATTCTGATCAGAAAAGTATATGAACATTTTCAGTATTTTCCATATAACTATTCATGAAGACTGTGTGGTCATCACAAAAAAAAACATCGAAGACTATTCGATGTTTTTTTGTAATAAATTTTCTGCACCTTTTGCACAGACTACTATGGAAGCCAGTTTCCGCCACCGAATGAAAAATTAAAAAGGTAATTGCAACTTTTCATCTCACAATTATGAGGATTGCGTGATACAAACTAGCAATTCTGATTTTTTTATCTCAGAATTGTGAGATGTAACCTTGAAATTGTGAGTTATAAAGTCAGAATTGCGAGATACAAACTCGCAATTCTGACTTTTTTTCTCAGAATTCTGAGATATAACCTCGAAATTGCAAGTTATAAAGTTACAATTGCAAGATATAAACGCGCAATTCTGACTTTTTTTCTCAGAACTGATACAAACTGAAAAAGAATTGTGAGATATAAACTCGGAATTGCAAGAAAAAAAACTCAGAATTGCGAGACATAAATATATCATTCTTTTTCCCCCCTCAAAATTGGACTTCATAACTTGCAATTGCGAGTTTATATCCTACAATTCTGACTTTATAACTTAAAATTGCTAGTTTATATTACAAAATTCTGAGAAAAAAGTCAGAATTGTGAGATGGAAACACAATTCCGAGAAAAAGTTAAAAGATACATGAATAATTAACTAGGCCTACAGTTTAAAAAAGTGCAGACATTTTTATCAGACAACATCTGGAGAAAAATTGTGCAGGCACTGGACATGAAACATGAAACTTTGAAGTTTGCATGTGTTTCTATGTTCATGCACGCTATCAATTTGAGTTTTTTAATTTTAAATGCTTAAAGTCTGTGTGAACAAAATAAATAGTGGAAATTCTGATTCATGTATTCATCTGTATGCATACACACCATTATTTACATTAAATACATTTTACATACAAATACATTTTTCCTCATCAGCCTATTATGGTCATATAAATCATATAATTTGCCATTAAATGGCATGTAATAACAAACAACTGTGATTGGTAGCTTTCCATGTCAGTCAGAAAGTCTCTTTCTGTCAAAGTGGGCAGTACTTGACCTGAATAAGCTATGATGAAGACCAGACTTTATGCTATAGTCAAAAAAACTGGCTACGTGAACACTTTCTTCCTTAAATATGTTTAGGCCTTTAGGAAACCGATCATTTTGTTAACACTGAATCTCACAGTTTGACGTCCTAAGCTTCAGGCTTAGCTGTGAGGATAGAAAAGGAGATCCAAAGTTTCTCGCTTTTTGAGTCCCACACTCACCGCACCGTCTCCCTGCTGAACTGGCCCTTCCCCACGTCATTGATGGCACACAGACGGAACTGGTAAGAACGAGCCGGGATGAGGCCCCCCACGATCACACTGGAGGCTTCTGGATCGATGTTGGCCAAGAGCACAGTCCAAGGTGCATCTGTCACGAACAGAGACATTGAGAATGGACTCCAGAGCTGAATGACGAGTGAAGAGTGACAGAAAAATACAGCAGGCCAGAAAACTCACTGTTCTCTGACACCTCCAGGATGTAACGGATGAGCGGGCTGTTCCCGTCAAAGGCCTGGGCCCAGGTCAGGTTGATGGTTCGTCTCTCTGAGCTGCTGAGGGTGGCGATGAGGTTCTCTGGAGCATGAGGCAACTGCCTACAGAGAGAGAAAGAGCAAGAGGAAAGTAATAAAAGTGAGAATAATTCACACATTTTACAACAGTTTACACTGTATTTCAATTCAGTTTTAAATATACACTACCATTCAAAAGTCGGTAAGATTTGTGTCTTTGAAAGCTCACCAAGTCTGCATTTACTTACTAAAAATACAGTAAAAGCAGTAAAATTGTGAAATACTATTACAAATTAAAGTAACTGTTTTCTATTGTAATATATATATATAATTGGAATTTATTCCTGTGATGCAAAGCTGAATTTTCAGCATCATTACTCCAGTCTTCAGTGTCACATGATCTATTCAGAAATCATTCTAATATGCTGAATTGCTGCACAAGAAACATTTCTTATTATTTTCAGTTGAAAACAGTTGGGCTGCTTAATACTCTTTTGATGAATCATTTATTTTTTGTAGCATTATAAATGTCATTACTGCCACTTTTGACAAATTAATGCATCTTTGAAAATTAAAAGTAAAAAAAAACAACAACTACTGACCTCAAACATTTGAATGGTAGTGTACATACATTTATACAATACATTTACATATATTTATAAAATAAACTGTTATTCTTTGTTGTTTTTTATGCTATTTTGCTAAGCTGCAGACAATTTGGCAATACAAATGTACAATTGTTTGTCATGTCAATAAAGCAAACCAAATGATGTTGAGAGAGAGATAAACAGAGTTTTTATAATAAATATTGACTCTCTTGTTTATATAAATGTTGCCTCAACTGCTTTGCCAATTCACCATTATTTATGACGCAGATAAAATACAATGCACTTCTCTGCTTGAAACAATGAAACATTGATAAAAAGAGAGAGAGAAAAGGGAAAGCAATGTTTGGATGTTTACTATTCATTGTGCATCCTCAACAACCTATTGTTTCAATTCTTTAAATCCCAATAGAAAAACAAAGCTCACTGATACAATCCAAAGCGATGTCCAGGAGGAAGTGAAAACCAGTGGTAGAATGTAAATCTGTAAGGCGAATGACAAGGTTGGTAATTGGCTGGGCCAGAGTGTTTTTGACGTGTACCTGACTCTCAGGTGAGCGCTGCGAGAATCATTGCCTCCCACAGAGGTGACCTTACAGGTGTAGGTCCCAATGTCTCCTGACCAGGTCTGAGATATATGCAGGGTGCCGTTGGAGTCGAGTCGCAAGCGAGGGCTCGATTTCACATCAATAGCCGCTCCTCCTTTCTCCCAGATGTGCCTGTGAATAACCGAGGCCTATTTACTTATTCTTGTTCGCAGCAACAATACATGGCAAAGCTGTTTACTTAATGAATAAACAAAGACACACACACACGCACAACAGTAAATTGGTTTGCACACATATATGCACTCATACATACACATCAACACTTTTTAATTGCAGCCACATCGTTTCCCCATTTAATCTCATCTCTCTTGCGTTTAATTAAAGTCTCCATCTAAGTTATTGCTTTGTTTACATATTCATCCATTTTCCCTGATCAAATGAATAACAGCAGCCCAGCAGGTGACAGTTAAATCAAGTCTTATGAGACTGAATGTAATAAACACACAGGACAGGAATGGAAGGAACAAGCAAGCATTGATCAAAGTTTGAACGTGAGATAAGGCAGGGTGTGACAGAAAGAGAAAGACAATAGACATTTAGACAGAGTTGACAACAAAGATATGTTGAGGAGGGTGGAGGTTGTACCTGACTGTAACGCTGATGTCATGGGTCACCCCGCAGGTCATGGCTGCTTTTGTGCCCTTGATCACACTCTGGTCCTGAGGTGGATTAGTGATCCGCGTTCGAGCTGCACAAACAAATCACAGTGTTGTACTGTAATCGATGGCATTGATTTTCCTTTTCAATTTCTGTTAGGCATGTAACAGCCTTACCTTGTGAAAAAGAAACACATGGTTTTAAAAAGAGTACTTATTATGGAAATAATATATTTTAAATGAACAAATGTAAGAATGAACTGAATGTAATTCTTTTGGACACTTAATTGCACATTAGTTGCAATTAAATGAAAATGTAATATGGTTTAAATTTACATTAAATGCATTAAGCTGAACTTTAGAGTGCTTTTTGACCCACTTAAGTAAGCCATAAGTACATTTTCATATAAAATTTCAGAATTACTTCTATTGTCTTGGACATATGGTTAAAGTGTACTGCCGAATATACTGACAAGCATTTATGCTAAACTAAAATATACTTTAATGTAATTTCTTCTAAAACTTGTGTGTTGTGTTTTTTAAAATATTGGTAATTACACTTTTGTAGTAATGAAACTGAAATTTAGTACATTCAAAATATATTAACTTTAAATGTAATATTGAATAACACACTAAAGTTAAAATTACAGTCAAGTAATTTACATGTGCTTTAGTATGTTAGTAACATAGCAAAATAAATGAAGATTATTAAAACAAATTGTTTTAAAATGAACTTTAAAGTAAAACTTTTCATTTGACATTATTACACCATCATACTTTTTAAAAGAAACATAGTCATGAAAGTGTTTTCTCTTTAAGTACACTTAAGTGGTGTGTTTTTTTTTTCCAATAATATTATATTATCTTCAAGAATTTTTTTTTTAAATATATTTGTAAGATCTGAAGTACACTACAAGTGCACATTCAATATAATTATCTACACTCCTTTTCCGCAAGGGTTAGACAGCACTACTTTTGAAAGGTTGTCAATAGAGAAATATGCTGGTATGGGTCAAGGATGTGACACTAATTTTTACATCCTAATAATTGATTGAAAAATGCATTAAAATGGTATTCATACATAAAATGACTTATATGACTTCTAGACATATCTTCTACGATGAGCATGTTTTTAATTTCTGAATTAAAATGTATTTTGATATTATTTGGGGGCATTAAGTTCAAATTAAAATTAAAAGTCTCAGTAAAGGCCTCAATTAAATATATTCACGTGCATTCAAAATTCTTATGTTTTACTTCATGGTTAACATTTTTAGTCATTAACTTTAAATATTGCTTTCATATGGTTTTATATGCTAAAAAAAGGAAATTTACAAATCTAGAATAGATTTTTCTTTTCTTTCCCTTTTCCTCTTATCATGGACACTCTTATGCTGTATATCGCTGACCTAAAAATAAAAAGATCTACTAGCAGGCACTAACTGGGCCATGTTAACCAGACAAACCTTGACTCCTTGATTAGGACACAGTGCAGATGCAAGAACGCAAACAGTGGGTCACTTCTCATGGCAGTAAGACAGACCTTATTAAATGGGTGGTCAGAAGCTGCAATAGAAATCACACGCTATATAACCACGTTATAGCTAACGAGCCCTACACTCACCCCACACCACCAGATCGGCTGAGGCTTCATCAATGCCGCGGGAGTTGCTGGCCATGCAGGTGTAGGATCCAGCGTCAGACAGGTGAGAGGGGCTGATCAGAAGACTGCCAGACTCCAGTAAAGTGAAACGCGGCAACTGCACCGAGCCGCTTGCCAGAACCCGATCAGCTATGCAAAGATGGAGCGATGGCAGAACACAAGGGAGAGAGAGAGAAATGAAAATTAAGATCAAACAGACAAGACAGTCCCCAGCTCATCAGAAGATCGTTGATTGGACACTTGATTTAGCTGACATCCCAAAGCTTGCAAAGATACATTAATGTTCGTAAGTCCACGAGACACTAATGAATATCTTTCTCTGAGAGAGATGACTGATTGGAGACTGACCTTTCTGCCATGTGATTGCGGGCCGCGGGGCCCCTGAGGTCTCGCAGTGTAAAATGATGGACATGCCATCAATCACAGCGCTGTCAGAAGGGCCGGCCGTGATGTTTGGGGCGATACCTGTGGCAGAGAGAGAGGCTGGTGAGACACATATGCACATATTCACTCAAAAACACACACACTTTCCATTGACTTCAATCATTGCCATATTGAGCTAGTTATATTTTCTAAGTCCAGTTCTATCCCTAAACCTCACTGAAACTTTTCTGTATTTTTAGAGTTTCCTGAACACATTTAGTATGTTTATTAAGCCATTTTCATTGAGAGAACTGTTGGCTGGTCCCTTAATGCTGGTGGTTTCTGGATTTATTATCCTTGTAGACAGAAATTAAATTGATACAGAATGATCTGGAATCACATTCTGGCGCCGATTTAATCCAATTCATCCATATGCTCTAGTCCAGTTTTAGCTTCACCCTGAACACAAAATATCTCACTCATTAGAATTTTTATTTTTTATTTTAAATACATTATATTAAGCATTACACTTCCCTCTAGTAAGGGGTGCCGTGTTTTTCTCTCACCATGACGCTCTGTGGGTCGCTCTCTGTTCCAGTGAAATAACAATATAAAATACAACCAAATATGCCTCATTTCTGAGAAACAGTCACTGATATGCAGCAGCAATTTTGCTTGTATTAATAAAAACTGTAAACACGGATGGGTTTTCAATTTGATATATGTGTGTATTTTTCTTTGAATTTATTTTTGTTTGTTTTCCAGCAATATAAACTACTGTTCCAAAGTTTGGAGGCAGTAACATTTTGCTTTGTTTTTTTGATCAAAAGTGACAGTAAATACATTTATAATGTTGCAAAAGATTTCAATTTTAAATAAATGCTGTTCTTTTGAACTTGCTACTCATCAAGGAATCTTGGAAAAAAAAGTTTCACGGTTTCCACAAAAATATTAAGAAGCACAACTGTTTCAACATTGATAATAAGAAATGTTTCTTGAGCTGCAAATCAGCATATTAGAATGATTTCTGAAGAACCATGTAACACTGAAGACTGGAGTAATGATGCTGAAAATTCAGCTTTGCATCACAGAAATAAATTAATTTAAAAAAAAAAATCAGGTAGAAAAACATTATTTTAAATTGTAATAATATCTTACAATATTACTGTTTTTTTTTCTGTATTTTTGATCAAATAAATGCAGCCTTAATGAGCATAAGAGACTTCTTCCAAAAAATATTTAGAAAATATTTAAAAATCTTACTGACAACAAAATTTTGAACGGCAGTGTGTTTGTGTGTGTGTGTGTATACATACACACACTCATATATATATATATATATATATATATTTATTTATTTATATATATATATATATATATATATATATATATATATATATATATATATATATATATATATATATATATATACATATATATAAATATAGGTAAAAAATGACACACACATGCACGCACATACACACACATTTACTTGGCTATCTAACAGGGGACATACCATACATACTATTTATTTTATATTCAGGTAATTAGAAATATTTGCCTATTACTTTATTCATAAATATCATTTTCAGGTTTTGTAAGTCTTATCTCACTTCTAGAGGAAAATTATAATGTACACACACACACATATGACCCTGGCCCACAAAACCAGTCTTAAGTGTCAATTTTTCAAAATTGAGATTTAAACATCATCTGAAAGCTGAATAAATAAGCTTTCCATTGATGTATGGTTTGTTGGGATCGGACAATATTTGGCCGAGATACAACTATTTGAAGATCTAGAATCTGAGGGTGCAAAAAAATCAAAATATTGAGAAAATCGCCTTTAAAGCTGTACAAATGAAGTTCTTAGCAATGCATTTTACTAATCAAAAATGAAGTTTTGATATATTTACGGTAATAAATTCACAAAATATATTCATGGAACATGATCTTTACTTAATATCCTAATGATTTTTGGCATAAAAGAAAAATTGATCATTTTGACCCATACAATGTATTTTTGGCTATTGCTACAAAAAATATACCCCAGCGACTTAAGACTGGTTTTGTGGTCCAGGGTCACATATACATTCCAGAGGATCTAAATGTGAAAATATAAGAGCCATTGCTCTCTAACTTGACTAAAACATCAAAGATGTCTTTTTCAAGCTGCCTATTATGCATTAAATAAATGGTGGACATGATAAAGACCTGTCCAGCGCACACATAACAACCATTATTCTTATTATTATCTCTCACTCTTAACTTGGAATAATCACTCTTCTTAATCTTTCTTTCTTTCTTAAAGTAAACGCTGCTGATAAGTCACAGGCTTTATAAAAGGACACGTCTGACAGGAGATAGGGAAGAAGATGAATGTAGGGGAGAAGTGTAATAAATGAAGACAGAGTTATTGACAGGCCCAGATGGTGCTTTGACGTACTGGTGACAGCAAGGTACGTGTTCGTCTGGATCTCTCCCGCTAAGTTGCGAGCGAAGCACTGGAACATTCCGGTGTCGTCCGGGAGCAGTCCATTTATCTGCAGACTGCCGCCCACCAGGACTCTGTAACGAGGTGTCTTCACGGGGCTTATGGGTACAGCATCCTTATACCACACTATATCTGGCTGAGGAACACCTGCAGCGGTATAGGAAGAGGAGTGTTATCTAATACATCCACACAGACACACACACTTGCGGCAGAAGCGCACAAACTCACCGCGAGCTTGGCATGGGATGTCTACCACCTTCTCCATCTCAGCAGTAATGTGTCTGTCGGGCTCCTTCACAAACTGAGGATGTTCTGCACAGAGTTCAGTTGAGTGAGTCGTGAGAGTACTTGACCAGACTGAACTAAAACACTCAATAACACTGAGATATAGAGAATGTGCAGGGCCTTCAGAAAGTATTCGCCTTCTCTATTGCACTTCATTACTGTTGTAGAATAAAAGAAATCATGCAGGGTTTTTTTAACATGGTTGTCAAAAAAATCATTATAACATTCACTTACTTTTTAACAGCCTACTGTATGTATAGTGGCGTGTTTAATTATCTTATAAGATAGATCACACTAGATGGATTAATAATGTGCAGAAGTGTCATGCCCATTCAAACTGAGGAGGCACTTGTGCACATTTACAGCTTCAATAATTTCAAGTTTTACATGAATATTGTGGATAAAATATTTTCACAGCAGAAAATAATTAAAATAAATGTTAAGTGAAGCAAATGTAGTAACACTTTCTATGAAGCCCATATTTATAATACATTATAAGGGTATTCTTAAAGGAAAACACCACCGTTTTTCCATATTCCAATATGTTTTTCCCTTAATTTAGACGAGTTGATACGTACCTCTCCCGTCTCAGTGCGTGCACTTAATTGCTCTAGCGCGCGGCGCCACTATGCTAGCGTTTAGCTTAGCACCATTCATTCCTTAGGATCCAAACAGAGATGAATTCAAAGCGGAAATTTTCTAAGCGGATAAAAAATGATAACTATAATGATATTACTTCGACCTCAGCGCAGTAATATCATCACTCCTGAAAACTCCCCCTCCCTCTCTCCCTCTAACTTCCATCAATAGAACCAATATTACAGCACCGAGGTCGAAGTGCTGCGAAGCGCTCTTCCGCCATACATTATAGTTATCATTTTTTATCTGCTTAGAAAATCGCCCCGTTTTATTTTGTGTCACCATACTTACTCGTGTAACTACTCATGTAACCGTCTTTAAATAGGGAAAACATGGAAGTGTTTGGTAGCTTCTAAATTCATCTCTGTTTGGATCCTAAGGAATGAATGGTGCTAAGCTAAACGCTAGCATAGTGGCGCCGCACACTAGAGCGATTAAGTGCACGCACTGAGACGGGAGAGGTACGTATCAACTCGTCTAAATTAAGGGAAAAACATATTGGAATATGGAAAAACGGTGGTGTTTTCCTTTAAGGCATTATAATGAATGCATAATTCATTATAAAAAACCTTATAATATGTTATAACGTCTTATAAATAATCATAACAACAATTATAATACATTATAACGCTTACGCATTTGTGCTTATAACTTTTAAGATTATGATTATTTATAACACAATGAACACCATATTAAATCTACTTTTACATTTATAATGGACTATATATCTTGCCGTTATTTAAGATCTGCATAGTATCTTACTACATCTTGTAAGTGGTTAGGTGTGGAGTGTTATTTGAGTGTTCCCTGTGAGGCTAATATTAATATTGATGTGAGCTAGTTAATAATTTCAACTGAAAAAAATAAATAAATAAAAAATTCAATGTTTATATGTTAGGTTACATTTTATTTTGATGGTCCCCTTAGTCTATTGACTATAAGCAACTTTGGAACTACATGTCAACTAACTCTCAGAGTAAGAGTAGGCTTAGGTTAAGGTTAGGGTAGGTCAGTTTGTCTGTTGAGGAACCATCAAAATAAAGTGTTAGCATTCAGTATATTCAGCAGACACACTACTAATATTCCAATGACTGCTAGTTAACATGTAGTTGCAGAGTTACTTATCAACAGCTGTCTAAAGGGTGCCATCAAAATAATCAAACTGATATTATAAAAAAAAAAAAAAAATGTTCAAAGCAAATGTGTCATTACATATTCATCTGATCTGATATCTGATCTTATGGCTGTTTGAGAGAAAAAAAAAATATTACTATTATTATTACTATACTTATAAGTGGTCATTGATGGCTTTAAGTAAAGTAGCATAAGAAAGGTGGCAAGATATGAGACTTATAATACATTATAGCTATGAGAAATATAATCTATTGTAAGTGGATGCAACATGTTCACTGTGTGTTATAAATCATCATACTCTTAACAGCTATAACCACTAATAAGTAAATATTATAATGCATTAAAACTGTTATTATGAATATTCATAAGATGATATATTATAAGGGTTTTTATAATACATTATGCATTCATTAGAATGCTTTAAAAATACCCTTATAATGTATTATAAATATGGGCTTCATAGAAAGTGTTACTACAAAAGTTTTATGCAATAAATTCCATTTCAAAATATATTTAAAAAGAAGCGATGATTTTGAGGCACGTTGGCATAGTTTTTATGAAAAATTAATTTGTCATCACAGGACCTGCAAAGAGTTTTACATTTTACATATTAATTTCAATTTCAGCCTTATGTGAAAACGTCTTTTTCTTGGGCGTTTATGCTCTACTGTTCAAAAGTCTGGGGTCAGTAAGTTATTTAATTATTTATTTGTTTGTTTGCGTAAGTTTCATTCAGAAAGGATGCATTAAATTAATCAAAAATGTCAGTAAAGACATTTATAATGTTACAAAATTATATATTTCAAATAAATGCTTTTTTTTTTTTTTACTTTCTATTCATCCAAGAATCCTAAAAAAATTATCACGGATTCCACAAAAATATTAAGCAGCACAACTGTTTTTAAAGGGGTCATATGATGCGATTTCAAGTTTTCCTTTCTCTTTGGAGTGTTACAAGCTGTTTGTGCATAGATAAGATCCCTGAAGTTGCAAAGACTAAAGTCTCAAAACCAAAGAGATATTCTTTATAAAAGTTAAGACTCGACCATGCCCCCCTAAAACGGCTCATTCAAACACACCCCCACGTCTACGTCACAGTGTGGGGAGATTTGCAAAACACCGCCCAAATGTATACGCAAAGAAAGAGGGTGGTGTTGTGTTGTTGTAGTGTCGCTGTAGTGTTGTTGCTACCACCAGCTCCATGTCATGGAGACTCTGTGTTTCATTATGAAAGCGAAACTACTTTGTTAGGGCTTCCAAAAGAGGACATAACTAGAAATCAGTGGTTAAGTTGTATTTACAACACTGTTCCAGAACAGTTCAACCCAAATATTAGAGTGTGTGTATTGCATTTTAACGGAGGACTATTTCCTGAACCTGGGAGCAGCCTGCCAGCTGTGCTCAAAGACTGTTTCTATAAAGTGGGGCAATTCCAACTTTGCAAGGACAGTCTGGCGCTTCTGACTCACAGCCTGTAAGTATATTTTCATATTTAAAGTATTTGCCACTGACTATTCAAACGCGAGTTTTGAGCAGTGTAGAGTAGTGCTTGTTGTTTGTCGTTTCTCCGATCACAAATGCAGACATGGTAATGTTTACACACCGCGATGCAACGCGACGCGTAAAAAAAACAGTATAAGTCATTATAATCAGTAATTATGTCCCCCACTGGATGCAACAAATGCCTCGTTTGTAATGGGTTTTATTGTTTTTGTGTCGTCGCGCCGGGACACGGCATCACAATACAGTAAGGGGCGTAACATTTCCGTCTCACGCTTGAGGTATTCAGCCAATCACAACGCACTGGATAGCTGGCCAATCAGAGCACGCCTCGTTTCTCAGAATGATGAGCTTTGTAAAAATCGGCGCGTTTCAGAAAGGCGGGGCATAGAGGAGCAACAATAATGTACAGTATGTGGAAAATAATGTGTTTTTTGAACCTTAAACCACATAAACACATTGCATTACACCAAATACACAAAATAATGTTCTTTTTTAGCAACGTCACATGACCACTTTAACATTGATAACATTAATAAATATTATTTCTTGAGAAGCAAATCAGCATATTGCAGTGAATTCTGAAGGATCATGTGACACTAATGACTGGAGTAATGATGCTGAAAATTCAGCTTTGCATCACAGGAATAAATTACATTTTTAAATATACTCAAATAAAAAGCAGTTTTAAAAAATAGTAATACAATTTCACAATATTAGTGTTTTTACTGAATTTTTGATCAAATAAAATCAGCCTTGGTGAGAATACAAGACTTCTTTAAAAAAAATCTTACCAACCCAAAACTATTGAATGGTTGTGTATTTTATTTTAAGATTTGAACACGGGTTGCCTTGGATATTAAATAAAAACTTTTCTTATTCATACTCATGAGAAATAGTGCAACAAAGAGCAATAAAGATCAGCCCTGCTCTTCTTAAGTCCCAGGAGCTGTTTGAAAACTTCAAGATGAAATTACTGTGTGGAAAACACCTGGACAAGTTTATAAAAAGACTGGCAAACTTAGAATCTTCCTTTAGGCACCATGAAGCCCATCATAACAAAAGGGAATAAACACAGCACAACCCAGACAGCCGTAGGATTAAGCTATCTCAGCAAAATGAGCAACTGGACCTCAATATCTGTCAGAGAACGAATGTAGTGTAGTAAACCAAAAACAGCAGCAGTGTGAGGATCTAAAACTGTTCAAACATCAAAAATCTTCAGCTCTTCCCAGAATCACCTTCCTAGAAGCCATTTCTGATGAAGGCCGATGCCAAGATTCACCCAGAGAGTGCATGAAACCTTTTGGAGGAACATCCTGTGACTAAACTTGAGCTATGTGAGGCTTGAAAGGAAAGCACTGTCTTTGGTCCAACACCCAAGTAATACCATCCTTACCATCACTCATAATAATAGTCTCTTTTCAGTAGAAGAAGCTGTTGGCATCAAAAGCAAAATGAATAGACCCAAATACAGGCAAATCCTTGAGAGAACCTCATTCAGTCTGCCAGATATCTAGGTTTTGTTCAAATGCGTATTTTCATCAGAAAATCAGAACAACGACCAAAAGCACACCGCAGCAAAGGATAAAAGAAGGTTAATATTTTGCAATGACCCAGCAAGAACTTTGACTCAAATCTAATTGAAATCTGGTGTAAGACTTAAAAACTACAATCCACAGACACTCTCCATTTAATTTGGTAGAGTTGGAAGATATTTGCATGGTAAATGGGTGGAAATTCAACAAAGTAAATGTGCAAGGCTCGAAGAGACATACTCAAGGCTGTAATTGCTGCAAGAGGGCTAGTATTTACTCTAAGAGATGAATACTTTCATAAATGAGTCTTTCATCTTGGAGAAATGAAGGTTCTTGAATGAATTTTTTTTTTTTGGCATGCCTGTGTGTTGACATTTTTGAAGATTAAAAGGGAAAAAATTATGCACAGGGATGAAAACTTTCTGTACAAGGCACATTTCTGACACAATTTTGACAAGAAGGAGGAATGTGAGATTACCCAGGACGTGCAGATACGCTCCGGCGCTGACAGAGGGGGCGCTACTGCTCCGGAGGGAGGCTTCACATTCGTAGTAGCCGCTGTCACTGACCAAAGGACCACTGATGGTCAGACGGCGGCCAAAGTCCCGGAGGCCTCGGTTTACCAGCACTCCATTTTTCCGCCATGTAATGCTGAGCTTAATGAGAGGCCTGGAGGTAGAGAGAGAGAAATACGGATAAACACAAGCGGGGAATGAGAGATAGGAGTGGCCTGAAGGAAACAAATAAACAGAATTGAGTTTTAATAGTTTGATAGAGGTCATTTTGAGTGCTTGTGTACACACACACACATATACACACACCTTGCGTTGGCCACACACTCCAATGTGACTTCAAACGTGCCCACCATCACACTGGTGTTCTTCGGTGGGATTATAATAGAGGGAGCGATGGGGTCTGCTGGGCCGCCTACGTCTAAAGAGAAGCAGAAGCACATAGGCAAGAAAATTACAAATGAGATCTCAATAGTTTCTTCTAACTTGGTTCGGCTTGCTGTCTGTAATGGCACAAGATGCGACACAGGCTGTAAATTGGCTTCCTGGACTATTCAAATACTGAATATTTAAAAGAAATGAATAGAAATAGCTGTTTATATACAGTACTGTTAAAAAGTTTGGAGCCGGAAAGTTTTTTTTTTCTTTTATTCAGCAAGGGTGCATTAAAATGAACAAAAGTGACAATTATAAAGTTAAAAAAAGATTTCCAGTTCAAATAAATTCAGTTTTTTTGAACTTTCTATTCTTTAAAGAATCACCAAATCAGCATTTTAGAATGATTTCTGAAGGATCTTGTGACATGAAAACTGGAGTAATGGCTGCTTTGCATCACAGGAATAAATTACATATTAAAATAGAAAACCATTATTTGTAATAAAATGTCACATTTTCACATGTTCTTATGGTATTTTTAATCAAATAAACACAGCATTGGTGAACATAAGAGCCTTTTTTCAAAAGTGTAAAAATTCCAACTTTAAACTTTTGAACTTCTGATAGAGTAAATCTGCATTTCGATTGACAGAATCAGAATTTGTTTACAGCTGCAAATGAGCTTGTTTACTATCTTTATCATGATTATCAGTGTGTTTATTCCAAAGGAAATCTTTTCCTAATCAACAGTCAATGAATAAAATCAAGCCCCAACCTGCATTTCTATGTCTAAATCCTGTTTTTGCTGTAAAACATCTGAAAATATTGAAGTAAATGGATTACCAAAAGCGTTTCACAGTGAATTTAAATGAAGAGCAAAGGGAGACTTTCTGTATTCTCTTGCTTATGAGATTTTACTTCTGAGGAAAAACACCTTAATAATCTCCCATGTGTCTTTCAAAACAATATCACAAAAAAAATTAAAGCAAGAGATTTCAGTGTATGATCTCATGAACATTTCTCATCTAAAGTCTTCCAAGCCCAAATCATGTGAGCTTTACTTCTAACATGAACTTTACAGCTCTACACTTTTACAGTATGTATACATTGTGAGATCTTCTCAGTGGTTATCCAGCGAATGGCCACACCATGACCCCACTGGAGCCATTTGGGAGCCTGTGAAACCTAGAACGAGAGAAACCATTTGAACGCGCAACCTCTGAGCAATAAAATCTCCTTCTGGGAAGAGAGAGAGAGAGAAAGCCAGAGTAAAGGTGGAGGTAGAGAAAGAAGGCAGACATAAAGATAATCTTGAAGCTCAGAGCACTTGTTCGTCTCTTTCTCACAGTCCTCTCTATTATGTGCTTAGTATTATATATGCAATTGTCTGCACCATCTCCTCCTGTAAGTGCACTGTAATACCTCCGCTAATGTGCCGCGCTGCAGAATGGGGCTTGATTGAGAGACACCGTCGACATGATTAAATGCCATGCAATCATATGCCGGCTTCTGGAAACCTTTAGCTGTCCATTGATTCTCTGCCCTCAATCAGTGATCTCTCTTTTCTTCCATCTTGATCTTATTCCCCTTTATTTGCTTCCTTTTCCATACTTGGACCCCTGGATAAGAGTTACAGTAGGCCATGGTCTCACAGAGGGACTTTATGGTCTGTCTCTCTTTTTCATAAATCTGTTTTTGTGGGGTCTATTAAAGAGAGGGGCTGTTTTTATGAGGGTCATTAATCACCCTGTCATTGTGGAACTGCAGGACCACAGCTATCATACAAAGCTCCATGAAGCTTCACCACACGCCACATACTTGCAATCTACTGTGCATTGAGTTGGGGAATAATGATTCTTGAAAAGCTGAAGTCTGACCCAGTGTGTGCACTACTTTAGGTGTCATGCACATCCACTAGGGGGCGATGGAGATGTTTACTTTTGAACATGTCAGTTCACCTGTTGGATAGTGTGAAAAATCCATTTGCAAATAAATAAGATTGAGTAGCGATTCGAGTAAATGCTTCAGCACATTGAGAAGTGGTGCCTATGTAGCAAATGTGTGTTCGAGCCCAGCTTGCGTCAGTTCAATCCTATTCTTTATCATTTCAGTTTTACTCTCCACTATTCGTATCAATAAAAGAGGAAAAAAACTAACAAGATTTATTTTGATAATATTTCACAATATTACTGCTTTAACTGTATTTTTGGTGAGCCTTGGTGAGCGACGTTTCAGAAGCATTAAAAAATCTTAATTATTACAAATGTTAGACCAGTATAGTACATTAGTATATTCACATACCTTGTTAAGATGGTTATATAGAAATTATACAGTGCTGGATAGTAAATGATTACATGTAATCTGGATTACGTAATCAGATTACAAATTAAGTACTTGTAAATACATTATATTATTATATTATAGTATATATTATATTACATTTTTAAATACTCGTAAAATAGCCTACCACTTATAGCCTACCACTTACCACAGAAAGTTTTCTGGTTTTCGCACAAAGACATTTGCACAAAGACCATGTGGATATAATTACACAGATATAATTACACAGAAAATTGAGAGGCCACACAGCATTTGACCACTGGATTTACAAAAAAAAAAAAAAAAAAAAAAAATCTATTTTAAGAAGTTTCAATGTGTCAAGATTTCAACATTGCATCAATTTTTTATTTCTATGATTTAATTAATTATTAGCTTTTCATTAAATTCACAACCCCCTTGCAGTTCCTTCACAAACCCCATCTTGGGAAACCTTGATGTAATGTAATGTTTAATGTACTTCACGTGGTTAATAACAACGAATGGGATATATTTTCCTTCTCTTTGTATTTTTATATCATTATGGTATAAGATTATATTATTTAAATCAATGTGATTAATGAGTTAAGTCAAAAGTAATCTAAAAGTAATCTCAAAGTAGTCTGATTATATTACTTAAAATGTGTAATGTAATGGATTACATTGCTAACTACAATTTTTGTCATGTAATTTGGAATCAGTAATGGTCTACAAATTGAAAGCAATTAGCATTGTAAATACATATAAGTAACATATAATTTTAATTTTAATCGATGCATTTCAATGTGAGAGGGATGATGAATCAGCTAAAAAACAATTAATAAAAAAAATGATTTTAAAATAAAAACGATCAAAAATATGTAAATATTTTATTTGTTTACCTGTATGTCATGTGACCATAACTGACGTCGTAAAACTGTGAACATGCCAAGGTGTTGTTAAATTTTTGACTTCAATTTAAAATTTAAGGGAGTACAAGTAAATATTTTAGGTAAGGGGTTCGGCTGGCAAATAAGTTTGGGAATCCTTGCCCTAGGAGGGGCAGACAGTTTTTGAAGACTGGATGTCACAAAACGTGTGTTGATTCTTTATTCAGAACTCACTTTCTACATTCAGGATGACGGGCTGGCTGGTTTTGTTCTCTCCGTTCTTGTCGTTGACGGCCTGGGCATAGTACCGGCCCGCGTCAGGGGCCACGGCAGACAGGATGACAAGGGTGTTGTCCAAAGTGAGGGCTCTACGATATTCGAGAGAGAACAGTAGTCAGAGAAATAGAAAACACAACTTGCAAGCAGCAAACACGCTGGGATGGTAATGTTATTTGCATTGAAGACTCGAGTGGATAAGTGTTTTAGGATTGCTGGAGCTAAAATGCAGGTCATGCATGAGTGCGTGTGGTTAAATGAGAGTCGACACTTGGAGTGCAGCGAGATTAGAGCCTGTGTATCTGTCAGCACAGGCCTGATCAGCCCAGATTAAACCGACTCCAGCACAATTAGAGTGAGGACTCTCACAGAGTCCAAACCAAAGGCGCCACGGAATATCAATGCATTGAAGGAGCAACAAACAAGCGGCAAACAAATCGTATGCTGTCAGGCCCTCTCACCATCATATAGGACCATTACTGCCGCTCGACAGACACAGAGAGGGTGAGACAGAATGAAGCTCAGCTCAGAGCAGCACCGCTGGAACCTCAGATGTTTATATAACCCCTGCCTCAACGCTCAGTGTCTCATTGGGGATTCCTCATATACTCCAGCTGAAAAACAGTGTCTGAATGTTCTCCAGTCCGTGCGCTGTGGAGGGGGAACACAATCCTAAGTGTCTAAAGCCCTCACATCAGATGTGACAAGCCGGACGATCAGCATGAATTATAGATCATCAAACACGCCGGCTGTTTTTGTTGAGCCTCCTGCTGGCGGATGAGGTAAATTGATCTCAGGTGATTACTAAGACCTTTCTAACATGGACTGCGCACACATACGCACACACACTGGGCGGCGCACACTCAGACACAAAGTCTGTCAATCATCCAAGGTCATCAATAAAGGCCTTTTGTTCACTTTGTCTAATTGGCTCCCGTGTTGCCGGCTTCCTCTCTAGCCTTCAATCACATTTAGTCTAAAGTCAACAGGGGTTCTTATAATAACAGATTTTATCAATGAGAGCTTCTGCAGTAAACACTCCTGGCGTGTTTCTGGAAGTTCCTGAGTAATTATACAACAGCACTGTACTCTATTTCTGTAAGGTATAATAGCCTATCTGTGAGAATGGGGGCCATTAAGTTGACTCTGATCCACAATTGAAGAGAAGATTACATGCGGCTGCTGGGGGGGATCTTGCGCCCGTCTCTGAACCATGTGATCCCGGGCCGCGGAAAGCTGTGGATTTGTGGGGGGAAGATCAACGCCGCCTCCCCCTGGGACACCACCTGAGACCGTTCTCCCTCCACAAAGCCTTCCATGTCTGAGGAACAGAGAGCACAAATCAGGAAGAAAAGGGAAAGTGAGAGGACAAAACCAGAACAGGGACATTGTGACTCATTGTGACAGAAAACACAAAGTTCCAATCTTGTGATATGACTCTTTTGGCAACTAACACTTAAGGCTTCATTTTCTGTTCTTTTCTTCTGTGTCTTGCACACAGTTGATCGTACAAGTCTTTCAAAGTATACTGTACTCTTTTGACCGTGAGTGTGGATAGACACGTACATGCACTGTTCTTTTCAAATGTTTAGATCCCACGCATATGTACTGTTGTCCATGCAATCAGCGGACTGTACAATGAAAATTATGAAAATAGTGTTACGGTATATAGACAGTGGAGCGGAAACCGGACTAACCACATATACTTACATAGACTTTATCTTCTAAGAACGTTTCGCTAAAGTTCCCAATGAGTTATGAATTACTGAATGTTCTCTAAACTTTCAAAACGTCCAGTTTCTTAAATGTGTAACGTGTTTTCTTGTTTATATATGAAAGTTAAGGGAGTATTCCATTTCATCGATTTGCTAACATTATGAGAATGTTACTGTTTAATGTTCTCTGAATGTTCTACAACTAGTATAACTTTTAAAAACCATTAGACGAACTTGCAGCTAAAATGTTTAAAAAACATTCCATGAATGATGTATACATTACATTTTTGTGCTAATGTTTTTAGAAGATTATTAAAGACTAGATTACTTTGAACAAACATTCTATTAACGTTACAGGAAGAACATTTGTTCATAACTTTTAGAGAACCTTGCCAGAAAGTTAGCCAAAGAATGTTTTCTGTTAGCTGGGAACTTGGTTTGACGTGACAAGTTTCTAGCATCAGCTTTTCTATATGCTAATTTGTCTGTGCTAAATTAACAAAGCAACAAAACTGCCAATCAAAATGTTTCAGAATCCATAAACCTAGGTATTAAATTTTGGTACATTAATCATCTCACACTGTTTGCACTAAAGCTGCCTCAAATAATCATCACTTATCTAAAGGTGTGATCACATTTATCGTTATTGGACTAAATCCAATTATTAAAATAGGAATGATAATGAATTTCACATGAGGGAAGTATTTCTAGCTCAACTAGCTCAATTTGGTCACGTGGATTCACTGCATTGACCAACAGAAAGCTACTTGGTTCGAAAGTGAATGAGTGGTACTTCGAGTATTGTTACACTATCGACAACAGGCAATTACCTTTTCGCTTTGTTAGCAAAATTTTGCTAATGTGATATCTTAAGCGATCGCACTTACGAATTTTTAGGATTTGCTGTTTGTATTGTGTCAGGATATGATGTGACACTTACAGGCGACCTGGACTTGTGAACTCCTCTGCATCAGAGCTCCCACCCTGTTCCTGACAATGCATCTGTAGAAGCCTGCATGGGAGCGATCCAGTGACGGAATTACATACCTGGTGAAAGAAAATCGGAACCCCATCATCCATTGTTTGCTATTCATTGGTCCATAATTAATCAAACAGTCCTAGCTTCTACTCGAGTGCAGATCAGGCTGCAACACTCAGCCAGCTCAAGGTGTTCATGGGTAACCTGTTAAAGAAAGATCCCTTATCAACAATAGATAGGAGTGCTCAGGCAGCCCTGGTGCTGCGATCACAACAAAACACAGGAGGGGCCATTAACACTTCAGATAGAACAAAGGAAGCTGAACACTAGAGCTGCATACAGTATAATGCAAGCTGACCATATGCTGACCACTGGGAGACCTGGCACCCTTGTACAGTATGAACTGACTACTAGGGGCCTCTCGGGACTGCATCAAGTGTGAACTGTCCACTTGAAATGAAGTGAAAATTAACCTGATCTAGTTTTGCATGTTGCATTAAAATGCATGTTATTGATCTTAATGTTCAACTCCACCCCTTTTCCTTTGCTATAACCAACTGTCCACCCTACTTTTATTACGGTTTTATTTACTCCCTCTGCATATTCATCACAAAATAACACATTTTATAACCTTTCAAAAATCAAAGTTCCCAAATAGGGCTGCAGATTTATGTAAAAATTTTGTTATTAGACTACTATTAATATAGAGTGGAGATCAAAATTAGAGAACAACCTACATTTTCCTAAATATTGAGGTCACTGATTATTCCCATTTGAAATGATCCTAACAGTAGTAAAAGCACAGTTTTTTAAGCATATTTCATGAGTTAAATATATTCTGAAGCACAGTATAAAAACTTAAATGAGATATTTGAAAAAGAGCACTGATCAAAATTAGAGAACACTTTCAGATACCTCCCAGTTATTGGTGTTAATCTGACACCTCATGCTAATTTACTTAATTATCTGATAAACCCTATTTAACTGGCAGCCTAACTTTCCAGTTTTCTCTGACTTTGACAGATGGTGAGCCGTTCTAAAGTGACTGAAACCCAGGTTGTCCAGATAAAGGTCCAGAGCAGCCATAGCAAGAGAAATTGGTTGTTCCAAATCTGTGATTTCTAAAATATTGGATCTTTACAATGTCACTAACTTATTCAAGTCCCCCAAAATCCTCATCGTCCATGAAGGATAAATGTATGAGAGGACAGGATAATGCGGAGAATCTCGATGGGGAATCGGTTCAACACTGCAGCTGGAATTGCCTCCCAGTTCAGCGCTGAACAGGGTAAGGATCTGTCTCGGCACAGTGTCTCACTACAGTCACCAAACTGTGGAAGAGACTGAGAGAAGAGTTGACCAAGATCACACCAGAGCAGTGTGAGAGACTAGTGATGTCCTGTGGCCGCATATGTGATGAAGTCATTCAAAGCAACGGCCTATACACTAATTTTTGATTGCTGTAAACTTCAGAAATTTTAGTTGTAATCTTTCCTAGTGCTACAATCATTGCTGTTCTCTAAATTTCATCACTGTGTTTTCCACAAAATAAAGGGTTTTTGTTGAAGTGCCTTGGTTATTTTGTGAAACACTGTTCTACTAGCATGGTATAGCCACAACTAAAATTCCTTCAAATTCTGAACAATGAAGATTACATTATTTCTGAAATAATCAAGTGTTCATAAATTGTTCTCTAATTTGAATCTCCACTGCATATAATATAACCAGAATTGAATATCCTGTCATCTTTTACTCAATGTCATACCAGCCCAAACCTGTATGAATTTCTTTCTCCTTTGAAATACAAAAGAAGATAATTTGAACAAAAGTCATACAGGTTTGGAATGACATGAGGGAGAGTAAATGATCACAGAAATATCCCATTAAGATGACTGTAGATTTTCTATTTACCTTAGTCATTTAATGCAAAATGAGGGGCCTCGTATATGGGTTATTCATGTGCTTTGAACAACTGTGATTGTAGTCATGTATGCTATTGAAATAAAAACTAAAACTAGGCCATCAACATGGAAACATGAAGTACGCAAGTGTGTTTTTACACCTACGCACACTGCTTCAGTCACGAGCCTGTGGCAAGACCTATTAGTTAAATGGAGTGATAAAGAGAGAGCTGAGCATGTGGGCAGTGGCGCTTTTACTCAACCAGTCAATGCTGCCTCATTTTTACACCGCCAGCTCTTTTTCCGATACTTTAGTTTTCCTGCATTACACAGGTTTAGTATGACCTGCTGAAGAAGATTCAAGCTTTTTCTTTGATCGGTGGACGTGAGGAATACAAAGAAGAGAGAAAGTTTCCTCTCGCTGAAAGAGGAAACTATGCAAACACACACATACACACACATATCAGTGTCTGAGAAGTAGAAGACTGCTGGGAAGTTTCAGTCACCAGGGATCTTTTGGAGATGCTCTATGGACTGCGTCGGAAGCGCTGCTATTGTCTTGACTGACAGGCAGAAAAGCCGTAGCGAGCAGGAACCTCTGCAAGAGGCCAGAAACCGTCTGACTCGACCACTACTTAGAGTAAGCACTGCGGGTAGCTTAGACTTTTGGCTATTAGGACATCTTATAATGCAAAGGCAAATATGAAAGAGTCCATCTGGAGTCCTGTGGTCAGCAGGTATAAAGAGTGCAGGAAAAGAATACAGCCAAGCCACCTCACTGTGACCAGAGAGAGAGAGAGAAAAAAAAACACTTTGCCTTTTCAAATATAAATATTACATAGCTCTTGAAGCTATTGAAAATAATTCACAAGGTACTCGGCTACCTGCTCTTTCTTGATGGATAATTCTGCACTGCCTTCACCAGGGATAAAACATTTATGCAGAATACATAAAACAAAACATGGACGACAGGGATCGCTCAGGAAATATATCTCATTCTCATTTAATGTGAGCTGAGAGGCAATATGAGTGTGATTTCATGGCTGTGGAGGGAATGAGGCGCTACAACTCAAGAGGATTACAATCCACAAACGCTCCTGACTCACTAAAAAGAAAGACATCATTTAAATAAACACCAGAAAAACTGAATGAAATTTGTTGCAATTGAAACTGTGGTTAATGTTCTATTTGTGATAATAATTAAGCTGTCTGAGTGATAAATGCGTGTTTCTTCAACTACACGCATCTTCGTGACCCAGGGGTTGATTTTCATTCAAATTAAAAGATAAGATTTTTTTTTTCTATTTGGTATATGAAGGTCATATTAAAATGGTTTTGGAAACTTTTTACCAGGCCTTCATTATTTTCTTTTCTACTTTTGAAATGCCTTTTATGAATAGATTTTATTGTTTTATTCTTCTCCCAGACCCTGACGTTCAATCTTAAAATTCACTATAAACAGTATTTTTATTGTTCATCATAGCTGTAATTTTGTCAAAATATGAAAAAAAAAAAAATTTTTTTTTTTTTTTTTTTTTTTCATAATTTGACAAAATTACAGCTATGATGATACAGCTATGTATGTATATATAGATTGTGTATTTAGGAAACATAAGCCACACAAAAGAGTTCTCAGCTTTATCCTTAAAATGCCATTTTTTTAAATGAAAAAAAAAAAAACTCTTTTGTGTAAATGTCAAAACTAAAATGTCATTTCCATCACTATTTCCACCACAAAATGTTATTAAATGGAATACATCATTTGAGGTGTGACATTGTGCTTGGAACGTTCATGACTTTCAAAGAAAAACAACTTTGATCCATGTAAGTTCACTGTTGGACATTTTTAGTCCACAAATGAAATTAACTGTGTCAAAGTGCATTTTCAAAATGTCTACAGGGCCAAAAGTGCTCATAGTTGCAGAAACACTCATACAGCAGTGGGAAGATGGGAAGTGTCACCTGTACTCCAGGGAGAAACGCGTCAACTCGCTACCATTGTGAAGCCATTTAAACTCCAGAGGCCAGCTGCCCTCAGCCATGCAGGTGAGAACCAACCGGTTCCCTTCCAGGTGGATTTGGGTTGCCACCGGCTCCATTTTGAAGTAGGGTGGGACATCGTCTGGAGGGAGAGAGAGCAAGAGAGAGAGAAAGAAAGAGGCTTAGCATGTTTCACTCAAGTAGGACATGTTCCTGGATCAACATACTTGTTAGTCCAGAGACAACATTTCTGTCAACCAATCCGATATAAGGGTGAGATTTAGAGTCAAGCTTAGGGCTGAGGTTACATTTACATGTATTCATTTTAGCAGACGCTTTTATCCAAAGCGACTTTCAAACCAGAATAATACAAGCAGATTAATCCAAGGGAGAAAACAATGCATGTAGTCAGCAGTCAGCTTCACTAGAATAGTGTAGCACTTGAGCAGAAGTGGAATTATAAAATAGTGGAGAACAATGCTAGTTACTGTAGTGCTGGCATTTGATGGTCTTCTGTAAATGTCTTCTGTACATGAAAATGAGCGAATATTATAATATATAATTATAATAAAAGACTATTTACTTTACACCACTGGTTCTCAACCAGAGGTCCGGGGCCCACTTTAGGGCCTAAGCCAACTTCCAATCTTAAAATTAAATGTAGTTACATTAACATAATCTTATTTAAAATGCTTTAAAAAAACAAAAAAAAAAAAAACAAATCAGTATGTACATTAAACATTAAACTGACATATGCCAAACAACCGACATATTTATGTATTTTTTATTAAAATGAATTTATTTTATTTCATTAAAGTACCAGTGGTAAATATACCTCATAAATAGGACGACCTCAAAATATTGTCTTGAATGGGGGCCTTAGAGTAACTGCTTTACATTTAGGACTACCAACAAGCAAACAGTAGTATAAAGTGTTTGTGTTTACAGTATTTTAACATACTAAAGTCACATTTTAATGTTGCTTGAAAAATAATAACTACACTAATATAGTAACCAGCAAAATGGGTATATAAATTATTTGTTAGTACTAAATGTTGTTTAGCTATTATTATTCACAGTTTATTATTTAGAACCAATAATCAACAGATCCTGGGTAAAGTCATTTCAAGTTCATTTCAATTCATGTGGTGACGTCCAAGTGAGTGACTTGTTTACTTTGTAATTAGTTCATCCATTGCCACCTGTTAGACCCATTCAGGCTTATTGACAGACGGGTTGTGAAAAAGACAGGTGGGCATTATCACATTGGCAGAGTAATCAGCCAATCATAATGCCACCTCTTCTCTCATAAGTCTTTTCATCTACATCTCGCCATTACCTAGTTTGACTTGTATTTGTTTTGTTTGATTTTTGATACTTTTTGTATGCCTCCCTTAATTGACATTTTGAAGATTCCAATGGAATCTCTTGTTTGGGTGAAGGTCGAAAATTCATTTCACCACAGAGTGTGAAGGTTTTAGACAGTGACCTCACCGTGACGCACCACTGGTATCACTCGGCTGGTGACCGTAGGGGATGAGAGGGAATAGATCTAAAGAAGGTTACAGTTACTGTTGGAGCTGTGACTGTTTCCTTCTTAAAAGTTACATTTTTGGCATTTTGATATATATAGATAGTGGCAACAAGTCAGTGCACTACCCATCAGGCCCCATATTCAACAGGCTGATAGTTTGAAAAAGATGTTGTTTACTACCAACAAAGAAAGATGAAACATGTCTCACTGCTGAATCACATCATGCTGAGAGTGAGAGAGACAGAAACGGAGGCAAAAGAAGCCATTAAGAACGAAAAGCTAAACATGATTTGACAAACTGAATTTGGCCTCTTAAAATATAAAAGACAATTTAACAAACGATTTGTCTGTTGTGACGCTGAGACACTCTGGAGACGTCTGAAGTCTTGATAGAGGGAGGGTGAGGTGAGAATTTCAGGGGCCTGACGGGCTAAGTGAGGGAAGGTTTTGAAGATAACTTTAAGATGCAGTCGCTCCGCCTGCAAACCTGACAGAATGAGCTATAGTGTGCCGGGGAATCCACTCATCTTCAGTCTTTCTAAAACAGCCGGATTATACAGACTCTCAGACAAACACAAAGCCCTGCATGCGGGTGCCTTCAGCCAGGAGACAAAGTGTTTTCATTTCCCTCACGAGGAGCAGATGATGGGACCTATCGATCGCAACCGAGTCGTTCTCTGTAGGTGACATGGATCTGATTGTCATTGTGTTTGTGAAAAGCCAATTAAAGCTTGTATTAATTGAGGCAATAAGATAGCAAGCCCTGGAGCTCAGTTGCAGGGTTGTTAAACATTGTGCTAATTTCTCTGTGCTGCAAGGTGCACTGGAGTGCATGTTATGGAGTCTCTCCTCTAGGGGGCGCCACCAAGCATATACAGATCTCCAGTTTGGACTAAAGTCTCACACAAACAAAAAAATATACATGAGTATATGATACATATTAACAACGTTCACAGTGTGGCAGCTGAAAACATTGTCTGGGGCCAGTAGACAAGGAGGGCCTTCATAATGGAGAAAGCATATTCATATCCATTTTTTTTTTTTTTTTCACTATGGTCATGCACATATGTATAAGTACCTATAAAAACAATCATACACCCACATGCTCCCCTGCGTAAAGAATGGGTAATTCTTTTTGCCTAAAGAATTTAAACTGTCTAATCAAGCCTGGTACAACCCTCCAAATCATTGCCATTGGGTAACAGGCTCTCAAAAAGAATTCCTCTGTGAGCAGACATAGACTGCCAGTCATTTCAAATCCACCCCCCACCCTGAGTGCACAGCGCTCGCCAACCATGCCACCACAGTCATTTTATCCTCCAGTAAATGCACTGCCATTCAGCACAGCCAGTAGAGAGGCAGATCCACTTAGCAATGCCACACTATAAACATACCACCATTAGAGACCTCAGGTGCAAAATCAGGCTCCACATCGATTGGCTAAAAGCAGCATCCCCCCCACGATGATATGATGGACGGTTGTGCATATGTGTGTGAATGTGTGAGTGTGGTTTGGCTGTTTGATTGTTTGTGCCATCTTATGAAGTCTCATCTAGACTGCCCGCAGGAAAGAAAAATCGCTTCTTTGATATCGCAATCATTTCTCCTAGACAAAAAATCAAATTAAATGAAGAGAAATTCGAGATTTTATGTGAGATTTGTTTTTTTTTCTTAAGGTTTATTCCTGAGAAAAATACCACTCAAAAATGTCTTATACTGTGCCAACATCCCAAAATCTGCTATCAAAATTTAGAGATTTCAATATGAACTCAATACTCAATTTAAATATTTCTCATTAAACTCTTCATATAATCTACTAAATTATAGCAATATTATCTTCTATAATATGCACATTAATTTTATAGATCTATACCATGCTGTCTTTATAGATACTGTATACTATACTCCATACCACAGGCATAGGACTGATTTACAAAGAGGGTGTGTGTGTATATATATATAAGTAGTCCTTGCTGAAAGGCAGGTAAATGGACGCTAACAATAATGGATTACAACTCATTGCTTGTTCAGTCCACTGTCAAAGCATTTGGCTGGCAGAGGCCAGCTCCCATTTTGTTTTCTTCGGTGGCTGAAACTTTAAACGATTATTTCCTAAACAGCCTGGGGCAAGGACTACATTACTGGTGGTTAATAGAGGCTAATACCCCTGCTCTATAGTCTTACTGTAGGTTACCAGTTGCCCCATATGTGTGTTTTTTTCTAAGAAATTTTAGAAGAAACACTGAGAGGATTTTTTATTTAACAAAACTGAGAACTCCATAATGTCCCCTATGAAAGACAAACCTCTGCACAATTTTCCTCTGAGTGAGGCAAAACCGAGACCTTCGATGGTAAACTGCTTCTGAAGAAAGTTATGCTGTTTGTCTAAACCGTTAACGTTTGTGGTCGAGAGTTCTCAAAAGGGTTGGAGCAGCTGTGTTGTTTTAGGTTAAAAAAAAAAACAGGGTCTTTGTGGCCGAGTACACAATGCGGTGAAAATTTCACTCCCATGGGTTCCTATTATGTCAGACGAAAGGTTATGTTAGCATGAAATGGAGGCAGAGCACAGACTAGTTTGCAGAGGTCTGACATTGTCCTTACACAGGAAGCTTCTTGGTGCTGAGAGCGATCTCCATATTGTAATGAGAATGTCAGTCAGTGCCTGTGGCCTCTTCACTGTTTGAGCGCCAGCCTTTGATCTGCTGGGGCTCAGGCAGGGTTAAGCAGCTCTGTTTCTCACTCTCTAAAATCCTGCTCTGAGTGGGCGGGCTAGGTCCGCAGGAGAGCGTGCCCACAGAGAGAAAGAAACCCCAGGTCAGGATGATGCTAAACTCAGCCTTAATGAGCCATAACGCAGGTGCCATTTCTCATCAGAATCCCTGTGGTTTGGAAGTGGAAGAAAAAGATAAAACTAAAGGAAGGTGCCTTTTTGTGTTGATCTTCATGGGGGGGCGACAGGAGATAAGAAGCATGTCAACGCGCACTAGGTAAATGAAGTGTGCTATATTGAGGTTCCTTCCACACATTGTATGTTTGTGCGTGGGGGTGTTAGGTGGCATGGATTGCTGGTCCAGATGGAGAACCTAGGGGAGGCTCCTCTGCGGTGGAGGAGCCCTGCGGCGGGGAAGCTGAGCTGGCCGGAGTCAGGGGGCGGTTAATGTTCTCTTCATGCTTGGTCGGGCCGAGACCATCATTCTGCTGTGCCCTTATCCACCTTGCCACCATTGGCCACCCTAGAAACGACAAAGAAGCACTTCCACTTAGCCAACCTCGAATGGCAACACTCCACTCGGGCTGCACACACAGAATTTTAATAGCTCTGAGACAAAAGCCACAGGCACCAGCCGGGATCCATAAAGCATGCCCCCAGAGCTTTCACTGCACCATGCTGGCACGCGATCATACTCTTGGGGCTCGGACTGAACACTTGTTCTGCCATTCCCTCCCTTATTCCAACACGATAGGGGCCATGTCCCCTTCCGCGTAATCCTCTGGCACCTGTGCATAAGCATGCTAGCCAATCCTGCTCTTTTCATCACAAAGGCTTAGAATAAGTGGACGCAAGTTCTAGGCAACCTCTGGCTTAAAGGTGTTTTTTTAAAAGGTACCCTTTCCTGAATCATTGTAGAATCAAGGTGAGTGTACGAGACTGGCACAGGAACAATCCTGCTCTGCGCTCCCGGTCCCTGCTGAAGGTCAGCCTGATCTGTCACTCTTTTTCAGCGGCGGTTGTCACGGTGACAACTCTCCAAGCGTGCATAGTGCCCTCCACCCTGGCAGCAAGGTGAAGAGCCCCATTACCCTTCAGGCCAAACAAGCATGTTGCCACATTAAGACAAAAACAGATGCAACAGCAGCGTGGCCGCGGCACCATTGTCACGTCACATTCGGCGTTCCGGCCCACGTTACTGCGTACTGTATCTGTCAGTGTAGTTGTGGCTGGTAAAATTACATTTGTGAGGCACAATGGTGGGCGCTTCAGCAGCGCCAAGGGTTCTTTTGTTTAGGCAGATTGTGATAGCATCAAGAAAGACAGAAAAGGCTTTTATTTTACTGTTGTTGTCTTTCTTTGAAAAGCACCACAGGTCTGTTGAATGAGGCGTAGAATAATAAAGGAACTCGGAATTACTTTGTTTGACTTCTGTTGCAATTCAATCGGTGGGGTAATTTGCAGTCTCTCATAGCTCTGAATTTCATTAGCTCTTCAGGTTTTCTCAGCACATCTGTCTATGACAGCAGTATGAGTAGGTTGCTGCGGGTTAATGGATGTGTAATTGATGCGATTAATTGAGGTGTAATGTAGCACAGCATTGCGATTTTGATCCAGGGGGCTGCGGGCAGCCAGTGACGTAACTCAAACACAATTAGAGGCGGCATTGAGCTATCAAATAGAGATTTAATTAGGAGTGAAGACAGAATGGGGGGCAGTCAATGGTCGGCAGATTGAATTATCCGAGCACAGCCTCCTGAAGACACAATGCCAGTGCACATTCTTCCCCCGCCCTCTCTTTCTTTCAACACCTATCTATTTTCTTACCTTTTGTCACTTCTTCTTTCTCTGCCACTTCGTCACAGTCTCTGGCGATGTGCATATGCTGTCTCCTTGCATTTCCCTCTATAACTACTCTTTCTACTCACCTCTGTTTGCATCTTTCCCCACCTCTCTCTACTCTCCCTCCCTCCTGTTTCATCTGCCTTTCTCCTTCTCTGGTTCTCAATCTCGCTCTGACTCAACACCAGGGGATGCATGCGCCCTGGGATGTGTCTCTGATATCCATGAGATTAATTAGGCACCAGAGCGCTTGGCACAACACGGAGAAGCAACTGTGCAGGCCAACCATCAATTAATGAGATGCCGTGCACCCTCATACTTCATCCACATCTATTTTTCACCCCTCTGTCAATGCCTCTGAGAATCCCAATCAGTTGCCCCGACTGCGTGTTTCTCTCTTCATCCAGTGGACTCTGTGAAGTCAGATACTGTTTTGATGGACACGAGTAGTGAGTTTTGGAGCGAAGCAGAGGGAGCACTGAAGTTTTAATGGCGTGTGTGCTGTAATTATGTGCCTACTTATAGAGAACTACATCTTAGAGCTTGTCTTCCTGTCTAATTTAATGCAAGTAGGTAGGTGGCAAACAAAACCGGTAAATGAGAGCGCGAGCTACAAATTCACTTGATCTTGGTGCGAAGATAAATTACATCATGTAAGTTGAAGGCATGCAAACACCTCAGTGAAATGTAAAGAAGAAAGATCGGAGGCTGGAAAGCACTGGCATAGAACGAAGAAGCAGCTACGAACTGTATTTAGAAAGTAGGGCAAAGAATAATGGAGGAATATAACAAACAAAGGCATCGAAATGAGAATTCCACTGAGCCCCGGGTCATTAGAGTTAATTCTGCGCATTCTGCCATCTGCTGCGATTGTTTACACTTGCCTGGATAATTAGATCCTAATTAGTTGATGGGGTGGTGGGAAAGCATTCCATCCACACATTATTATTTCACTGGCTCCATTATGGTAGAGCACCTGGACGTATGACATGGCACTGTCCAAAACCTCGCTCACTTAATGCCGGGCTCGCGAAAGAACGAGTCAGAAAACAAACAAACACAAAAATGACAAACATGCAGTGTAATTACGGGCTGATACGCCCTTTTAGGCTCCCCTACAGGAAATCACACATTGCATTCTTCGCGACTAAATGGCATCCGAGGCAATCATTTCAAAAGGAAAGGACGGCCTAGGCCCCATCTGTTCGAGCAGTCATTTCACTGGGCCTTAGAGATACTGACACTTCAACAGCACAGAACAAGCTGTCAGATTCCTCCCGCTTTCTTCCAAGCCCTCCCCTACACCTGAAACCCCTGTGTTGGAGAGATAGTGCACTTGTTAATAGTCAGGAGCTCTGCATTGTATCTGGAGGCTAGCACTGTAATATATGTGTGCGGAAAGGCCGCTGATTGTGATTCTTATCGTTGCGTGTGTGCTGGCTAGAACGCCGCGAGGTGACTGAGTGAATGGCAGGGCTGGATGTAAATGCTAATGGCTGCATGGCTTTGACAGAGAGAAGAATTACCATCCGCCTTCATTACATTTACAGCCGTCCGCGTGCCAAAGCAGACAGGGCTCGGCTTGGACGCTGGTTTATTTATTTGTTATGAGGGTGCACAACACGGTTCGCATTAGTAGCATCAGTCACATGAGTTTCGTATGGGAGGGACAGCGAAGGATGCAGCTCTGCTCATTCAAGGATACGTCAGCCATATTTTACATCAAAGCGACTTGAAACAGAGAAGCATCAACACTCTAGGTTTTCAGAAAAGAGAGACAGAATGTGTCCTCACAGAGGACAAAACAATATTGAGGCTAAAAACTGCACAATGGTCGTACATCTGGGAGCACAAGCTGGTAACAAAAGTAGAAAAAATAAACTATTTTGTGACTGGAACAAGCAAGACACATGGGGAGTTGAAACGGGGTGACCAAACAAGAACTTCTATGTTTGAGAACATACACACAACAATTCGAGCAGACAAACAGCAGTTTCTCATCTCAGCCTGCTGATAGTTTACAGTGTGTAATGGCACTCCATTACACACATGCACATACTTCCTACAGACCTTTTTGACCACCATTTTCCCCCATCATTCTTCTTAATAGGGCTGTTGGTGTTCTCAGAGATGGTGTAATTATACCTCCCCTGTGACACCCATGACCCCACTTCCAGCTGCAGTCCCCATTCACTGAGAGTAAGCACTCCACACCCCTAAACACCTCATCGCTGATCCCTGACCTCCGTCATTCCAAGAGTTCTATTCCAGCCGGAACCCTGTAGCTGTGTTTAGACTACCACTGCCAGCTCCGTCCAGAAGCGGTGGGCATTTGGGCACAGATGTATGCGCCGACCATGCTGGACGGTAGAGCAGACCGCAGATACAGTTCCGAACACTCAGACATTATGCTAATGACATTGTTCTCACACATCTTACATGTCTCCTCGCTGAATCTCATCTCGCTTCTCAATTACCCAGATATTGTGCATCAGTCGCTGAGAGGCACTGCGCAGAAACAAAAGGAGAGAGGAGTTCTTTTCAAAACACTAATTATTGTGTTTGCCGGGACACAATAGTGGCCGGCGATGGTCTTGCATGTGAGGGCGGGTGCAATTAACCTCTGTAGTCAGCATAAAGCAGCAGCGTCTGGAATCTGCTCCGTGCTTATGGTTAACATGGCACCCGTATAGATAAACTTCCTGGAATTCTGGAGTTTGAGTTAGACTGACCACACCTTTAAAAATAGACTAAATAAGCATCTGGTTATACAAACACGGGAGAGGACAAGAACTGTGGTGCAGGCTGCTTGGGATCAGCATTTTGCTGTAAGAACTGCAGACGAATGTGGTTTCAATTCATGAGCCCTGGTCACAGGGATAGATTTCTACAGCACAGGTTAGGGTCTGGCCAAGTGAAATATGTGGTGATGGGCACATTAACAGATTTATTTAAATGAGTGAGTGCTTTCGTTGTCTGCCACGCATAAGGGTGAAGAATTTGTGGACAGCTGCTGGGCTTAATGACTAGTTTCAGACATCAAATGAATGTATGTCACATTAATGCCATCCAGGAGGAATGAGAAACCCACACAGTTTTCCTGATTGAGTTCACACCAGCATCAGGCCCAAATGGAATCTGCTGACTTTTATGTGTGGAATTATTCTTTGGAACGGATTTGAAAAAAAAAGAAACATGTGACCTGAGAGAACCAAATTTTACATTCAGACACTGATTCTGCTTTATGCTAGTGATTTAAAGCAGACACTGTCAATAAATCAAACTCAGATTTATTAAAACACCATTAATTGAATAGAACAGACCAGTGAACCAACCAAATGAGAACCACTGGCTTAAAGCAGAATCAAATTAGCCAAACTAAATACACAAATACAGAAAGGGCTGGGAAACTTTGTGAATGACGGGCAAAACTTCTGCTTGAGGTGAACAACACAGAACTTTTCCGTAGGGCAACAGCTGGCTCTACTGACATATCTTCCCATCTTTCAGACTAAACTCTAAAACATTTGTAGTGATGTTTAATGACCAGTTTTGTGAAATGTCTCTCTCTTTTCCTGCAGCAAAGGTGAGAATCAAAAACCTTGCTGTATTTCCACCCCAGCCAGATGTCACACTAGCAACCTCCTACTAACAAATCCAATTTATATGCAAGAGTATTGGAAACTGCAGCCTGAGAGGTTCAATGCAGGGTTGAAGTTGTGAAAGTAAAATCAAGGTTAGCTCTATTTTTGACATCCTCTTATAAATATTCAGGAGCTCTTAAAAGACAGAGAGAAAGGTAGAGTGAGAGAAAGAAAGAAAGAGAAAGAGAGAGCAAGCAATAGGGAGATAAATAGTAAGTGAGTGAGAGAGAGAATTATAGAGACAGCAGTTTTACTTCTCACACAACATCAGCTTTATCCCTCAGGGATGGAAATAACAATATCAAAATTAACAACACAACCATTTCATTCTTCCCTTTCTACCCTTCATTACATCATTTAAACATTTTAGTGAGGACTCAGAAGGTTGAGTTAGTGATAATAATCTCTCACATTAAAATCCTCTCACCCAAATGACAGATCAAGGCGAGTGGGGCCCATGCCGCGGGGCCTCTGATTATCAGGGGCCTCCAGCTGTGAGGAGGCCCTTGAACACCTGGAAATGTAGACTTAAAAATGTGCCACTGACTGCTGCCACAATGTAAATTAAATTAAGAAATTAAAACTTTATATAGCATACTGTTGTCTCGTTAGCAATATATGTGCTCATTCTCTTAACTGCAACTTTGTTTCACTCAACTACAACTTTATTTCTCACATTTGCAATGCTTTTTTCCATTTTTTGGACTTTAAAGAGGCAGGTGCCCTAGAGCCTTGCAGGACCATAATCTGGCCTTTGTGGGGGGCCCCAGGCGAGATAATTAAAATGGGCCCCACCAGTGCAAAAATAGTCTTAAAATAAAACATCCCTAGAACCACTGCAACGTGACTAGTGGTTTCTTTGGTTTCCAGAGAAAGTGCTAAAAATAATCACCCTCTACACAACATGCCTAAATGTTGTTCAACAGATTGAATGCGATTTTGGATTCAACAAGCAGAGCAGCATGACAAAACAAAACTAGATTTCTTCAGTTCATTGATTAAAGTTGGACTGACAGTTTTGTCACAGTGCACCTCTCACTTCCACTGTACATATTATAGTTAGCATTTTCCTTGAGTTTTCTACCATTTATTAAGAACCATCTTAGCAGGTCCCAAGGTGACTGTCTATATCGCTGATAGGATAGACCGGTGTCACAGAAAAATCTCAATTTCTTAAAGGGATAGTTCACACAAAAATCAAATTTCTGTCTTTAATTACTTACCCTCATATCGTTCCAAACTGGTAAGACCTTCGTTCATCTTCAGAATACAAATTAAGATATTTTTGATGAAATCCGAGAGCTTTCTGACCTTGACTGACACGGAAGTGAAGAAATTGTTGAATTAAGTCATTATTTTTGTTTTCTTTGCGCACAAAAAGTATTCTCGTAGCTTCATAACATTAAGGTTGAAGCACTGATGTCACATTGACTATTTTATCGATTTCCTTACTAAATTTCTGGGCCTTGAACGTGATAGTTGCATTGCTGTCTATGCAGGGTCAGAAAGCTCTCGGATTTCATCAAAAATATCTGTGTTCTGAAGATGAACGAAGGTTTTACAGGTGTAGAATGATGTGAGGGTGAGTAATTAAAGACAGAAATTTCATTTTTGTGTGAACTATCCCTTTAAGAAATTGAGATTGTTCTGTGACACCAGTCTATCCTATCAGCGATATAGACAGTCACCTTGGGACCTGCTAAGATGGTTCTTAATAAATGGTAGATAACTCAAGGAAAATGCTAACTAGCAAATGTACAGTGGAAGTGAGAGGTGCACTGTTTTCATTTTTGGGTAAACTATCCCTTTAATGCCTGACGAAAACCATAGAGATCATAATATCTTGCACTGGCTAATCAAAAGTGCATTTCTTAATCAGATACAGTAGGTGGCTAAGCTGACAGCTTGCTAACTGAAGGCTAAATGAGCACAAAATAAGGGAATGCCTAATTTGATTATTGGTGATACAGTGTGACATGCAGAAACGATTATATTTTCTTGAGCAAATCCAAAAATACCACTAAATGGTTTTCTATCATTTCTAATCCAGCACCAAACAGAGTACCCATAAAAAACACTTGACCCGCTCGTACCCAGTAGCCTTTACCAAGCTGATGCAGACGGACATCACAAAGAGCAGTAGATTCCCACCATCAGAGTCGGTGGCTCTAATGTTCCTGGCACCAGCCGGGATGAGTGATTTGGCGGATTAATGCTGCTTGCCACACTGACAAGAGTTATGGCCCGCGATCTGCATCGTAAACGTCTGTTAGCTCTCCACATTTGGAAATGAATATTAGCAAATGACAAACCGACAGGAAGCCAGATGGGCAACGCTGGGCTGATATTGTCAAGGTCTTATTTTGCATATGCAAGACCCATTTTTTTACATCTACATCACTAAGCTGCGGGTAAATACACATCGAGAGTGTCTCTTTTACCCCGCCTCACCCCCCTCAACATTGTAATCCCAGGGATAATCTCCGTCTACAATATCCGAGATAGAAATGAATTGGTGGAGAAAATCGCAAATGAACATATTTAAATGAAACCCATTAGAGAATATTGGTGTCACAGTGGTGAGTAGCGCATTGGTATTTTAAACCGGCATTAAACGCTTCAGAATTTTATTAGAATCACTTAAACACAGTCATGCATACTTCATCGCACTGGATTATATTAATACATTCAGATTTATTTATGAGCATTTTCTCAGATAGACTAAATTACATTTTGATTTCAGATAAGAGCTGCCACATGGCAGAAAGCATGCTTTATTGAGTTCAGATCTAACACTTTGCTTTCATCAGAACTCAAGACAAAATCAAAATTATTACTGCTATGACAGTCCATACATATATGGCTCAAAAAGAGCACCAGCCATTTTAAAAAGTCCATGGAAATACATTTTACTTCGTAGGCTCTCAGAATCAATGGCCTATTACCTTTTCACCCCTGACATTGTATGCACACTACTTCGAATACTAACACCATTTTGCACTTCTCATAGGGCGAGTTCAACGTCAGGCATACATAATTCATCAGGCCTTCTCTGACGATCACTTTTGAATGCGGCTTTTCAAACTCAATAAATCTTTTTTGAATTGAAACGCCATAACTGAAACAGACAGGGCGAGAATGCCATAAACATATTTATTTGTTTTGTATTATTGCGCCGGGAAGAATGCATATGGTGGAAACAGGTGCCAGAGATGAATCAGACACAGAGATGGGTTAATACCGAATGACACCCATGAGACTGTCTGCTTGCGTGCTCTTTTTGGAAGAGATATCATTTTGTTTTCTCTGGAGACGGCTGGCTCGTCCTCGCCTTGTCCTCTGCTTCTCTCTCTCTCTCTGTTCGCCAGTCAGATGATGCAAAGCATCTCTGTCTGTCAGTCCCCTGTCCTTTGTCCTCCTTTGTAGGCCGCTTCTCGGTCTCCTTATCAGCCTTCGCCCGTTGCGAGTAACTTCTGAAATGCACTAATCTAACACTTTCGCTCCTTCTCACAAGTCCAACCACCCTCGCGTCCTCACCTCTCCAGCCTTCTCTCGCTCTCTGACAGAGCCGACACGACGGCCGAGGGTTTGATCCCTCTCTTTCACCCCAGCGCTTGGGTCCGCTCTGCGACCATCGGACGACAGCCCCTCAGCCACAGATTAAAAAGTCATGAGTGCTTTTAGGCGAGCAGCTCGGGCTGCCCGCTCGCCCCACTGTGCATTGGCTCTCCGAAAATAGCCTTTGTGTTTCTGCGACAACGGAGTCAGAAAAGTAGGGAAGAGGGGGGTGCAGTGGCGCATAGCTTCCCTCCATGCTTTTAACCACAGTTCTCAGCTTTGCTTTTAATTGAAATATCCGAACCTTGCCGGCTCTAGCTCATGAACGGCGTGCTAAACATGAGAGGCAGGCACCGGGCTCTTTAAAGATTCAGAACCACTCTTTGCCTACATTCGCCCACACATGCACACCAGTTACCCACTGAATGGACGGGGCGGAACAAAGAGCTGCTGAGGTCGGGACCCCGGCACGTCGACGCAACCTGGGCACCGGCTGGGAATGCAATGCACCTTGCATTCTGAAGAGAATCCAGAAACTTCTACGAGACATGAGTCTGAATAGAGTCCATGCACCTGAGGCTAATTAGAGACGCTGCTGTAGTGTGCATGGCATGTTGTAATTACAGGTTGTGAATACGGTCAGTGTCTGTTACGCATGTCTTTATTTTGACCGGCAGCTTCTGAGCGAAAGTGGTTAGGCAAGGGTCGTAATGAACAAGTGGAATGTGAACGCCTGACAAATGCTTCCAAGCTGTCAATCCCGCTGAGCGATCAATTGGGATCTATAAGACTTGGGGGGGTTTCTCTGAGATCATGTTTTCAGCAACATAATATCTGTGGTAGTGCTGAGCATAAATATGTAGTTATGTTGCAGAACATCAGTGAAAGTATAAGGAGGAGGAACCACCTGTTGAAAAATGAATGGCAGAATTTGAGACGCTTATGCTGCATTCAAGTCCTCCTGAGAAGTTCCTAGTTAAGAGTTTGAAAACCGTAATCACAGTGTGATGTGCATTAAAGTGATTTCGGTCAGAAATAAAATGCCCTTGCTGGGAAATTTCATATTGTTTTCTCTTTTTTTGCACTTGCTGACCAGTGGGTCGATGATGTGACACTCATTATTTTATTCTAATTATTTATTTATTCTAAAATATATTAAAAATGCAATTTACACATACAATGACTTTTAATTAAAATTTTTTCATTGAAATTCATTTTGAGTTGGAGCCATAGCCTTGTGGGCAGCACTCAGGCATATGGTGCAACAGCGCTTCGGGCAAACTGATTCCAAGCTTGCGGTCCTTTATCATCCCATTATCCTTTATCCAAATATCTCCACTAATAAAAGAATGGCTGAATTCAAAATAGCATGCCACCATAGTACTCTTTTTCTGTTTCTGTACTGTATCTGTACATGGCAGAAATGGTAAGAATACTGTGCTAAAATGCAACAGACACCTGAGCCATGAATGCTACAATCACTCTATAAACAATGGCCAGGGAATGGACTGACTTGCCTTTGAGAACACCTACAAACAAATATCCTTGATGAAAATGCCAGCTTTGGCCAAAATTAATTTCTATACTGGTTAGGGCTGGCGATCTAGGTTGGCCAGCGTAATGTTTGACATCAGCACAGCACCTCCATTGTGTAAAAACAATGTGTTTAATTGTTATTGAATGTGTCTTGTATTATACTTCTGATCTTAAAAAGTATATTTAAAAAAAAAAAAGAAGTCCTTGCAGATAAAATATTAATGAAAAAACAAACCTCTTAAGTGTACTTAAAAAGACACTTTCATAACTATGTTTCTTAATAATGTCAAATTAAATGTCATTATGTTTTAATGATCTTTTGTTGGAAGTTCACTCATTTTGATGTGTTGACTAACAGACTAAATCACACATTCAGTACTTAATTATAATTCAATATTACATTAAAGCAAATATATTTGAAATATTTTTAAACCCATGACACACAAGTTTCAACAAAAATGATATTAAAGTATATTTAATTTACTATAAATGTTTGTACATTCGGCTGTACACTTTAATGAAAAACAACAACTGATATAACTTAATAATACAACAACTGATTACACTTCAATAATAATAATAACAACAATAAGACTATTCCAGGTGAAATGTTTTTGAAAACATCCATTAGAAAACTTTGCCTAGAGTAAAAACATTGCCTAGTGGCATTTAAAGCAGTAAATTCCAACAAAATATGCTTTATAGAGGAGTCATGTTGGTGGTATATCACTGTTCAACAACAAAAAAAGAGCAAGTCTGGAATGAACAATTGACGTCTTATGTAAACAGTGTATTTGTCACGCCCCTGGACTGTTTTGTTGTAGTTTTTGCTCCCCATGTGTTCCTTGTGACCCAGTTTCTCCCCTGTCTGATTGTATTAATTTGCTCCAGGTGTGTCTCCTTAGTTCTTTAATTGTCCTGTCTTTAAAAGCCCCAGTCCTTTCAGTTAGTGTTTGTCGGTCTTTGAATGTCTTCTCGTGTTCTATGTTCCCTATATGGATTAAAGACTCCCAGTTTGTGTATTTGCCGTGTCTCCTCGTTCCTGGCTCCAGCGTTCGTGACAGAAAGACCGACCCAAACAGTTACCTCCGTGTGTCTAACCTCCGTTTTGTTTTCCGTTGTCAATCAGTGTTTTTGTTTCCGTTGTGTTTGCCCCATGGATCCCTACGTCCGGCCCGAATTCCTCCTCCTCCTGCTGGAGCAAGAGGACCGATCTCTCGAGGACCATACACGACTTTTCCTGATGTTAGCTAACGCCACCAGCTACCCGGACGGCGCGCTCTGCACATTCTATAACGCTAGCTTGAACACCGCGTGCAGAGCGCTGTCGTCCGAGGATGGTCCTCGAGAGGATTTCGCCGCCTTCGTGGAGTGGACACTGGCGAGGCACGGATCCCCGTTCACCGTCTGTGCCGAGGGGGATCTCGCCAGTGCCACTCCTGACCCAGAGCCCAGCCCACCAACTCCCCGCAGTGCGGAGCACCAGCCCGAGCCCACCGATGACGGAGAGCCATTTCCCGCTACGATCCACGAGCCAGCGCCAAGCCGAGCGACTGAGCGGAAGATCGTCCCGGAAGTTGAGCCCAACATGTCAGACCAGGTGCGAGAGCTGATCACGTGGGAGCCAGCCGTGGACGGTGTGAGCGCGGAGTGGAGCTCCGCCCCCTGCACCGCGGCTGAGGGTGAGCTGATGACACATCTGGGGCTGCTAGACTTTGAAGGGGATCTGTTGGACTGGGAACATGATCTGGAGGTCGACGCTTCCCCTATCCTCTCTCCGTCTCCGCTGGTTCCAGCCAGCTCCGCTCCTCCCGAGCGCCCCCCTGTGCCCGCTTCCCGAAAGCGTCCTCCAGAACCCGCGCCTCCAGAGCGCCCCACAGTGTCGACTCCCATTCCTGAGTTAACCCCTGGAAGCCCGGAGGATCTCAAATGCCCACCCTCCCACCCGCTCCTGCCTCCTCCACCGCTGTCGTCTGGCAGCCCCTCTGCTCGCCCTCAGCCCTCCATCAATGCGGTGCGAGCTCCGCGGGTCTGCCATCCTCCATCGCCGTGGCTGGAGAATCCCTCACCTCCACCTCCAGCCTCCGAGGCCCAGACTCCACCTCGGTCCGTAGACCCAGCGGCTCCACCTCGGCTCCTAGCTCCCTCGCCTCCACCGTCATCCATCGATCCACCAGCTCCACCAGGCTCCCTCGTCCCTCCGGCTCCGCCTTGGTCGGGCGTCGACCCGCCATCGCCTCGGGACTCCTCTCCTCTGGCTGCGCCTCGTCACTCCATCCCACCGGCTCCGTTGGGCTCCTTCCTCCCTCCAGCTCCACCTTGGTCCTCAGTCGCTCTGGCTCCGCCGCGGATCTCCGGAGCTCCGCCTCTGCCTCGGTCGCCAGAGCTCTCGGCTCCACCCTGGCCCCCCGGATCCTCGGCGTCACCCTGGCTCGTCGGCTCTCCGTCTCCACCTCGGGCTCCTCCTCCACCTGCTCCGCCTCCGTTGGTCGGCCCCCTGGAGTCGGCGGCCATTCCTCCTCCATGGCTCCTCCCTCCGTCGGCTCCACCATGGGCCATCATCATGGCTGTGGCCTGGGTCCTGCCAGGCTCCTCCTGCTCCGAGTCCCTCCTGTCTCCTCCCTGGCTCCTCCCTCCTTCGTCACCTCCCTGGTCTCTGTCTGCCGGCCCCCTCCCGGTTGTCCGTCCTCCTCCTGAGCCGCCGCCATTGTTCCCACCCGTTCCCCCCCCCCTCTGTTGTTCCACGGTGCGAGGACGCACCTTCCGGGAGGGGGGAGTAATGTCACGCCCCTGGACTGTTTTGTTGTAGTTTTTGCTCCCCATGTGTTCCTTGTGACCCAGTTTCTCCCCTGTCTGATTGTATTAATTTGCTCCAGGTGTGTCTCCTTAGTTCTTTAATTGTCCTGTCTTTAAAAGCCCCAGTCCTTTCAGTTAGTGTTTGTCGGTCTTTGAATGTCTTCTCGTGTTCTATGTTCCCTATATGGATTAAAGACTCCCAGTTTGTGTATTTGCCGTGTCTCCTCGTTCCTGGCTCCAGCGTTCGTGACAGTATTCATGTCTACACTTGAAAACTTGATTGAATTGACATCACATAGCTTATTCCTTTGACAATGTAAGTAATTGTGCAATTACATATAAAGATGTACTGTCTTAAGGCTTAATTAAATGGGTAAAAAAGCCCTTTTAAGTTCAACTAATTGCATGTATATATAAATTTAAACTATAATACATTTTCATGTAATTGCAAATAACATGCAATTAAATATCCAAAAGCCTTTTAAAGTATATTATTTTCATAATAAGTGCTCTTTTTAAAAGCATGCTAAAGCGTGCTTCTTTTTCACAATGCCTAACACACATCATGCGTTGGTAACCAGCAGTGTTGGCCTTTTCAGCAAGGAGAGCTGGCCACAGTACTGGTCAACACACTGTAAACACAAAGCAAAGATTTTTTCTTATTCAGGTAGGATAGACTCTCGCCTTCCCCCTACCTTTTTCATTCCCACTTTAACAAGGCACAGAAGGACACAGACACACCTCTTCACTCAGAGCTTCTGTAGAGGACGGCCTGTCAGCTGAAAGATGACAGCTTTTCTTTGGGCCATCTCACCGGCAGAAGAGCTGATGAAAACCAGACCATTCTAAGGGAAAGAAAAGAGTGCCAAGCAGCTCCAATACACCGAGCTCTATCTCACAGCCAAGTGAGGAGTCTGATCACGCAAGGCCGACTTCTGTGTGCACTGTATGCTTGGCAATCCTGTAAAGAACACAGTTGTTTTAGCCCGAAGCTGTTGAAGGTTTGTGAACTGTTCTGCCTTCAGCAACCCCACCCACTCGGCTCCCATGGTTCCTGTTGTACATTACTACTTCACAAAGGTGTTTTTTTTCCACATAAGATATTCAGATACGTCGTACGGCTCCTTAATCAGGCCTGGGAGACTATCTTACGCTTGTGCAGCCCCTTACAGGCTGTTGTGGTGTAGATCACATGCCACGAGTCATTTGCGCGAGCGCCGTGAGGAACATAAACCTGACGCTTTGCTTCATCACTTTAAGTGCCTATCTCACAGCGTGCGACACGATGGAAGTAAATCAGATTGTGGCTAAATCCGTGGTTCCTTTCCCCGTCTACCGTAGCGCAGTCAGCTTTTCTGCACGGGATCAGTGCACTTCATAAAATAATATGCCGTGGGATATTCTCAGAGTCAAAGGGCAGGGATAACCTTTCGCATTTGCATTTAAAGGCAATGACATTATTGTGAATAATGATCGTTTGATCCTTTATTTTCTAAAAGGATTTTTTTTTTTTTTTATCAAATAGATTTGGAAAAAGGCTCAGAGCTGTGATTATAGATCTTCGTAGAGCCCACACAGCCTCAAAGACCTGCATATCAAAAGAAGAGAACAAGGTGCCGAGATCTGACTGACAAGTTTGAGAATGAAAAGTGTATGAATGTTTTATGAATCAGCGGGATATTATCAAAGCGCCCGCTCTTACCCATTTTTTCCAAGATGTTGTCTTTCCCAAATCTGTCTTAATTATTGAAAGACCAGCCCCAACCCTTATTTATTTTTTCAACACTGTTTCGCACCAACTTCCCTCAGACTCACTGTTGTGAATATCAAGCTGCGATTATTGATCAGTTTCTTTAGTTCTGCCTTTTCAAAATAACTGTCATAAACACAACACACACATTTAAAAGTGAAGCACAAGTTGCACCGAACAGAGTCACGAATAATGGCTGTTCCAAAAGAGAAAACTTTTAAAAACGCTTTCCGTCTGCCATTGCTAACTCAAACAGGTAGCTTCACTACTGTAATTCACAAAGTTTTACACATCCTCAGACATTTGTGTTTGTTTATTATTATTTTCTATTTTATCATCCTCTTTTGATTCAGGTTCATTAACTGTTTCATTAATTATTCCTTTAGTACTTTTGAGGAAGAAATACTTAAAAAAAAGAAAAAGAAAAAAAAAAAGAAATGCAATTCCACTGACAAATTATGTGATTTCATACACAAGTTATTTAGTATTTTTATATACTTTTATAGTATTTATTCATATTTTGAATTAGCTATTTTATATACAGTTTATAGTTAAAGTTTTCATTTTAATTTTAGTTTAGGTTTTAGTAATTTTGTTAAGTGCTTTTGTCATTTTATTATTTTATTATTATATATAACTTTATTTCAATTACAGTTTTTCTCAATCGATTTGACACGTCTCCAAACTCAGGTCACTGTTCTGAAAACAGTTAACACAGTGATCTGAAAACTTTGTAATTGTCCTAAACAGATTGTATGTTTTCATTCATTTCATACAAATTACAAATCATGCAAATAATTTTCTCAAAACAATGTGCACAAAACTCTCAAATATTTTCACAATAGTTAATACAATCAACCAACACTTTAATATATTTGAAAAAATGTTTTACACAAATCACAAACATTTATGTACCATTTGTCCAAACACAACAAACAAAACTCTGTAATTTGTCATTCGATCAAATGAACATAGTATATTTTCGATTGGCCCTAAACTGATAACTATTCAGTTAATCAACACAGGAAAACTGCTATTTTCACAGTGTAAATAGAATCCATTGCTATTTGCTCTTTTCTAAATAGTATCCATCGCTATTTGTACTTAGGGTAAATAGAATCCATTGCTATTTGCACTTTTCTAAATAGTATCCATCGATATTTGCACTTAGTGTAAATAGTATCTATCGTTAAGAAAATATGCTATTTGCACTTAGTGTAAATAGCATCTAATTGCTATTCGCACTTAGTGTAAATAGTATCTATCGCTATTTAGCCTACACTTAGCCTACACTGCAAATAGTTGCTGCCATTATTTAGACCAGGAATAGATTATTATTTTGAGGAGCATGTGCGCACCGTCTGAGCGCATATGATGAATTTTGATTTGCGCAGATCGATAAGCGTCTGACTTGAAGCAGTGTGTGTCATCAAAGTAGGCTACAGCAAGAGCGATTCGCAAGCAGACACTGATTACGGTCATCGCAGTTTCTCCAGCGCAATTGGCTGCGCGAGCTCTGATGACCGCTAATTCACGATTTACCAGACTCACCGCATTTCATGTCGTGCTTTAAAAGGGTTACAAACTTAAAAAGTTATATTAATGCTAGCGTATTGTGTCATGTTCATAAATAACCGATAAAAAAGTGAATTTACACAAAAAAGATAGGCACGTTGTTTTAATTTTGCCAACATTTCTTTCCTTATTCCTGGATGAGATTCCCGGCCAGGCTGTAATTTTGTCCCAGACTGGCATAAAATTAATATTTGGAAATATTGTAGCTTGAAACAGCTAAAAAATTGAAAGTGTACTGCAGCTCTATGGATGTTTTGCCATTTGGGTAGGGTTATTAAAGTTAGGCTAATTAAAACTATTAAAAACTTTTCTGTTATAAAGCTGAATTAAAGTAACAAATATAAGCAATTAGATGAACGGAGAAAAACGGAATAAAATCACATATATAAAATAAATAAATAGTCCTATATATTTGACTTAATTCACAGAAACGAAAGAAAACTGCGACAAGTTCTATATTCTGAATTTCTGTCTATTTTTCTAAAGTTCACGGAAAGGAAATCAATAGATATATGGCAGAAAAGCGACATCTGTTTGTTTTCTTTATTTTATAAAGCATAGTGTTTTATTGTTATTGTGACTGTACACAAATAAAAGTATATCCTTTATAGTTTTATATGATGTCTTATTCTTATCGTTGTTTGTGCTGTCATAAGGAACAAAATTCAAATGATCGCGCAGGCGCACACCTCGCTCACCCGCGCACACACAACATATTAGTTATAACATCGCAGCCTGTTCATTATCAAAATAAAATAAGCCAACAAAACATAAAAAGTTAGGCTACACTACTCAATTGAAATAGTCCGAAGTACAATCCATTGCATTCACTCACCAAACATTGCACATGTGAAGGATGATTTACATGCAGTGAAGTTCAAATCATAATAAATAATAGTTTGTATTCAAATACATCATGAATATGGAAACATTTTGAGTGGATTCGTGCAGAATATGAGAGGTAAGCTATGTGAGCCTAACGACCGTTCCAGTTTCAGCAGCAATGAATTCTTTTTGAGTTGATGATGTAGCCTACTTGTACTATTTTTCATTAGTTTTCCGAATACCGTTAAATTTAAAGGATTTGTTAGCCTATGGAGTGAGGAGAACTAAAATAGCTTTTAGTCATGTTTATCTGTATTTATAATGTAAGTAAACATTTAGCTTTATTTACCAGCATTTTACATTAGGCTATTCATGATTGTAATAAAATGCTACTTGGCCTTTATGCGGTTTAGCCTACCTTTTTTGTACCTCAAAAACGCAATTTTATTAAAGGTATTTTTAATCCTTGCAGGAAACGTTTTAAAATATCTTTTAAAAATTACTTTAAAAACTAGTGAACTTTTGTATGTTAAGTTTAAAAGGGCAATTAGTTTTTTCTCATGGGTGATAGCAGGTGTTGGATAACAATTTTTTATTTATTTAAAACAAAACTCCCTGTTGAAGAATTGCAATAAACATGTATTTTCATTAGCATATTTGTGCATCTACAGCTGAATGTATTTTATAATCAATAGAGAACACACCTATATATTTGATGTTAATACTTTTAATAAATGCATTACTACAAAAAATTGCAGTGGTTCATTTTGCAGTAAAGTTGAACTGTTTGGTTAAGATAATTTTGTGTTTGGATGACTGTGTTAATTGTTTTGAGAACAGGTACATTTCATTGGAGAAAAGCATCAAATCGACTGAGAAAAACTGTAAAGAAAACATTTTTTAATAGTTTTCATTTAGTTAACAATAACAGCATTGTTTCATTAATAAATACAACACAACGCAATAAGTTGTAAAGTTGGTTCACTAAAAAGAACTAGTCATGCTATATGTTTTTGATTCACTAAAAAGATGTAATTCATACAAATCTTTCTTCCAGCTATCAGACTGCACTGGTTCTGCTGTATGCTCTATATTCACTCTAATATAACCGATTTGTTAGAGTCATTTGTTCAAGAATCAAACTACACTGGTTGCACTATATGTCTTTGATTCGCTAAAAAAAAGTCATTTCTAAGAGCCGTTCATTTAGGAATCAAACTACACTAGTCGCACTGCATGTTTTTGATTCACTATAGTACAACCAACACAATGGACTCATTGGTTCATAAATTAAACTGCGCAGGTTGTGCTGTATGTTTTTGATTCACTGAAAAGAACCGACTCATAGCCATTCTTTGGAGTGCTGTATTTTTCAGATACATTTCACACATTTCCCCTCACGATCTGCAGATTCTGCTTCTGACTAATCTATGTTACACATAGAGTTGGCAATAACGGTATTGTTTAAGAGTCACCGTCATTGGGCCACAAACAAACATGAGAAGACAAGATATTTTCCTGAACACTGCAGCAGGATATTAATCAACCATGTTGAGAAAACAGACTGATTCCACTAGCAGGCGAGAGCACGAGCGAGCTCTCATCAGGGTGTAGTTGATGCTCTTCAGTGGATGTTCATGCTCAGAATATAGAACAATCCAGGAGTGTTTACACGGCATATGGATCAAATGTGCTGTCTGTTAAAATGGGTAATTAATCCTGAAATGAGGTATAGAGGAAGTTGCACAGCTCACAAAAGCACCGCAACATGCTTATCTGAAACTGGATGATGGACGAAACCTCTTCACATGTGTTCACAAACACACAGATAAGCTGGCGCCACACCTCGACTCATTCGGCTCACGTCTGCTGGACGAGCTGTCTGATGGACCAGCATCTTCCTGCTTTCGTACACAGCAATCTCCTCTAATCCTCGGTGGATCAAAAGAGCCAGGCTAGACTGGGCTCCTCTCCATTAAGCCGTGGGACACACAAAACCATCCCTTTCGCTTTTAGCCCCGGCACATGTTCTGATCAATACCGAGCCAATCAATCTGAACCGCTCCACTGTGAGGATCTGTCCAGGAGGAGAGGATAGTAGAAAGATGGCTCAACGATTCTTATTGGGCTAGTGAGTGTGTGTTATGTGCGCTGTTGAAGGTAGAGTTAGGGTGCTAACGGGAAGTACTCTCCAGAGACACTGCAGCAAATAAAATAAAAGTTCCAGAGATGTTTGATGTGTAAGGAGGAGGACTTTGGGACTGAGCGGAGGGATGATTGGGGGATCAGACTCAGATCAAAGAGATCCATAATACCTGCTGAAAGCTATCCGTTAGCTTTTCCAACGGCAACTGCTCAGCTGCTGCAGTAAATTCCCATTGTAATATAATGTGACATATTACATGTAATATAAATATAGTTAAAAAAAATAGCGATAAAAATAACAATACATTATGAATTATAATTATAAAAAAGATTTCGCCTCAGGCTTGAAAAGACTGGAAAAAGATATTTATTAGAATTCCCAATTGTGTAAAAGGCAGTTGCTTAGCTAGTGCAGCAAATTTCTATTATAACATACATAAACATAATGTAAATAAAGTTGAAACTAGTAAATATGATTATTATTTTAATAATATACTATAGCAGAAAAAATATAAATATAAAAAAAAAAAAAAAATATATAAATAAATAAGTTTAAAAATTCATTTTTTGTCTGGAAAAAGCTATTGATTAGCATTTCCAGTTATCACAAAGGCAATTGATCAGCTGCTGCAGTAAATTTCTATTTTAATATAATGTAACATATTACATATAATATAAATATAGTAAAACAAATGATAAAGATAATAATATATTATAATTTATAATTATAAAAAAGATTTTGCCTTAGCCTGGATGTCACGACTCCTGTCCATGCACTCCCGTTCGTTCACCAGCAGAGATCACCCGCTCACCACATGGACTATTGCACTACACTAACTGTCGCACTTCACCAAACTACAATTCCCATCACCCATTGCACTGACAACACACACACTGCCAATTGCACTGATCATACAGCTGATTCTAATCACATGCATTACTTAAGCCATGGACTTCCTCTCTGTCTCTGCAGAGTATTGTAAGCACTTATCGCTACCCCAGCTGATAGCTACCTTATGGAGCCTATCGTAGTTTTCGTAGTCATAGTCTCGCCTTGCCTGTTTTCTCGTGTCTTGATTCTAGCCCGTGTTTCCTGGATTAACCCTTGCCCTGCCATTCGGACTCTGTTTGCACCTTGCTTGGACTATTGCTCGTGTACCTGGATTATCTCTCTGCCTTGCCCTGCTGAATATTGTTTGCCGATCGAGGATCCACGCTTGCCCTGGGATTACTCTTTGTCTTGCCTCATCTGTGACTGTTTGCTGTGTATCGACCCATGCTCGTTTCTGACCATGTCTTTGAATAAAATCCTGCAGATGGATCCGCACATTTCATGTTCTGATCAATTCGTAACAGAATACTTGGCCTCAAAAGGATCCAGCAGCTTTTCAGAGGAGCTTTGGCCAGGTATGGACACAGCACGATTTTATTAGCTCTTAAACAAGGCCCGTGATCACTCGAGGACTATATTCAGGAGTATCTAGCCATTGCATATTACTCTGATTTACCGGACTGTTTATTGATAGAGTTTTTCTGTGATGGCATTAATCAACCTCTGCGATCTGAGCTTAGACGCGAGGGTCCGCGTTCATCGCTCGCTCAGTTTATGGACTATGCTCTGTTGACTGTTGGTTCGGCGTTCACTGTGGGTGTCGAGGAGGAACGCGACTCCTCATCCGCTCGTGTAATGGCAGCCACGGAGCGAACTCACAAAAAGGCGGCGACAACAAAGTACCGTGTTGACACTACTGTCATTCCTGATCCTAAACATGTCGCAGTTGTTATTTCGGACTCCATTCATCTCGCGGCTGCCGCCTCAGAACCCATTAACATCGCGGCTGCTGCATCAGAGCCTGTGTATGTCTTGTATGATCTGCCAGTACCTCGCTATGTATCGTCTGATCTGGCAGAGTTCAGTCAAGTCTCAGCTGATCTTCATGATTCCAGTCAAGTCACAGCTAATCTTCACGAGTTAAGTCACATCTCCGCTGATCTTCTAGAGTCTCTTCACGTCACCGCTGATCTTCCAGAGTCTCTTCACATCTTCGCTGATCTTCCAGAGTCTTGTCATGTCCTGGCTGTCACACCCAGATATTCAAGGTCAGTCCCTTGGTATCCTAGTCTGGTGTCCAGTGTGAGGGATGCACCACTGGTGTCTGCATGCGCAGCTGGTATCCCCAAACCCACTCACTTCAGCCCTCCTGTTCCTGAACTGATTCCCCTGTCGCAAGCGCTTCCCATGATGGGGATCGCTTTTTTGTGTATTTGGGCTGCGTACACCACCTCAGAACCTCCCGAGGTGGCAGTGTCCACTATGGTGTCTCTAGAGGTGGCGGCTGATGCTGCAGAACCTCTTGAGGTAGTGGCGCCCGCTACTGTGTTCCCCGAAGCAATGGAGCCCGCTGCAGTTTCTCCAGAGGTGGCGGCGCATGCTGCAGAACCTTTCGAAGCAGCGGTGCTTGCTTCAGCTCCCTGCGATGTGGTGGCGCCCAACAATACACTCTCAGTCCATCATGTTACGGTCAAAGAAACCGTGGATGAGGGCTGTACCTGTCCTGGTAATAAACTCTCCCTCTTTCCTAATGGTACAGCTGTAGAACCTCCAGAGGTGGCGGCACCTGCTGCGGAACCTTCGGAGGTGTCAGTGGTATTCATCTGTGAATCCTTGTTCTGCCCTATCCCAGCTATGGAGGCCATCTGTGAATCCTCGCTCTGCCCTATCACAGCTATGGAGGCCATCTGTGAATCCTCGTTCTGCCCTGTCACGGCTATGGAGGACGTCTGTGAATCCTCGTTCTGCCCTGTCACAGCTATGGAAGCCATCTGTGAATCCTCGTTCTGCCCTGTCACGGCTATGGAGGCCGTCTGTGAACTTCTGCCTTGCTCTGAACCGGCCATGGAGGCCAGTTATGAACCTTTGTCATGTCCTGACCCGGCCATGGGGGCTGGTTATGAACTCTCGCCGTGTCCTGTCACGGCTAAGGAGGCCGTCTGTGAGCTGTCACCTTGTCCCGAACCGGCCGAGAAGGCCATTTCTGATCTCTCATTCCATTCTGAACCAGCCATGGAGGCTGATTGTGAACTGTCTGATCGTCTGGTCACAATCAATGAGTCTGATTCTGAACTGTTTGTCTATGTGAATGCTGTTAATGAATCTGATTATAAACTGTCAGTCTATCCAGAATCAACTCAGAAGTCTGTTTTCCTCAAGGGGCTTGATGTTGAATCACCTGTCTGTTCGGATTCCATCAACAGTTCTGATTTAGTATCATCATCCTGCCCAGTATCACTCCATGAATTGTTTGTCAGTTCAGTCCCAGTCAATGCTTTTGGTTTTGAACAATCTGCTCACTATATCTCTGCCAATACACCCTGTTTTGAATCATCTGCTTATCTGGTTTCAGTTAACGAACCTTCTGTCAGTCCAGATTCAGTCAAGTCTAATGTTGAACCATCTGTCTGTCCACTTGTAAGTAACGTGTCTGAACTTTCTGTCAATCCTGTTTCAGTTACTGATTTTGGTTATGAAATGTATGCCAGTCCAGTTTCAGACAATGAGCTCATTTGTGAATTGTCAACTCAACCCGTCATTGCCAATGATTCTGATGTTGAACTGACTACCAAGGAGATGCCATTTAACTTATCTAATTTTGTGCCAGCTGCTAATTCCATTGCAGTCAATGCGTTTGTTTGTGAAATGCCTGTCTGTCCAGTTATTATTGAAGGACCTGATTCTGACCTGTCTGTCTGCCCAGTCTCTGCTAATGTGCCTGGGTGTGAACTGTCGGCCCGAGAGGCTATTGATTAACTTTTTGTTTTCTCTGCCTTGGCTCTTGGGGCCAAAAATGCTCTGTGTGTCTCAGTGTTCCCTAGGTCCCAGTCCCTGCCATGGTTTACAGTCCCGTCTGCTCCGCCGTGGTGGTCTACGGCTCAGGTCTGGTGGTCATCTGCTCCGCCATGGTGGTCTACGGCTCAGGTCTGGTGGTCTTCTGCTCCGCCGTGGTGGTCTTCTGCTCAGGTCTGGTGGTCTTCTGCTCCGTCTGCTTCGCCGTGGTGGTCTCTGGCTCAGGTCTGGTGGTCTTCTTCTCCACCGTGGTGGTCTTCTGCTCAGGTCTGGTGGTCTTCTTCTGCTCCGCCGTGGAGATCTTCTGCTCCACCCTGGTGGGCTTCTGTTCTGTCTGCTCTGCCCTGGTGGGCTCCTGTTCCGCCTGGCTCCCAACTCTGTCACTCTGGTTTTCTGTTCCGCCTTGGTCCTCTGTACTGCCAGCTCTACCTCAGTCCCCAGTCTCTCCACTTCCACATAGACCTTGCCCTACATCCCTCCCCCTTTTCCGCCATCAGCGTCTGGAAGCCGCTCCTTGGGGGGGGGGTCTATGTCACGACTCCTGTCCATGCACTCCCGTTCGTTCACCAGCAGAGATCACCCGCTCACCACATGGACTATTGCACTACACTAACTGTCGCACTTCACCAAACTACAATTCCCATCACCCATTGCACTGATGACACACACACACTGCCAACTGCACTGATCACACAGCTGATTCTAATCACACGCATTACTTAAGCCATGGACTTCCTCTCTGTCTCTGCCGAGTATTGTAAGCACTTATTGATATACCAGCTGATAGCTACCTTACGGAGCCTATCGTAGTTTTCATAGTCATAGTCTTGCCTTGCCTGTTTTCTCGTGTCTTGATTCTAGCCCGTGTTTCCTGGATTAACCCTTGCCCTGGCATTCGGACTCTGTTTGCACCTCGCTTGGACTATTGCTCGTGTACCTGGATTATCTCTCTGCCTTGCCCTGTTGGATATTCTTTGCCGATCGAGGACCCACGCTTGCCCTGGGATTACTCTTTGTCTTGCCTCATCTGTGACTGTTTGCTGTGTATCGACCCATGCTCGTTTCTGACCATGTCTTTGAATAAAACCCTGCAGATGGATCCACACGTTTCATGTTCTGATCAATTCATAACACTGGAAAAAGATATTTATTAAGATTCCCAATTGTGTAAAAGGCAGTTGCTTACCTAGAGCAGCAAATTTCTATTGTAATATACATAAATATAATTTAAAATAATATTATAAAGTATAAAGATGAAACTAGAAAATAATAATAATTTATAATTTTAATAATATACTATAGCAGAAAAATATACAACTCAATATATGACTGGAGAAAACTCTCATGCAGTAAGTTTGTATTATAATCTAATATATATAATATGCACAAATTAGTGATTATTGATGTATATATTAAATGTATATATTGTAATATAAACTGTAAATATATCATAGTAGCAAAATAATAGAAAAATAACAATAAAAATAATAATATAACAGAAAAAATGTATAAATAACTGTCCATTATCTTTCACAGTTATATCAATGGAAATTTCAGATAATTAGAATAATGTCTATTATAATGTATACGCACATATTTATATATTACAAACATTATTTAGCATGTTGTTGTTTAGCATATTGTTAGCATGTCCTAGGTTAGTTGCTAGGCTTTGCTAGATAGATAGATGGCCAGATAGTCAGATAGTCAGATAGATAGATAGATAGATAGATAGATAGATAGATAGATAGATAGATTGATAGATAAATGTAATGTCAATACATAATAAATATGTACATTATATATTATATACTTTCGAACTAATTCCTTGAATGGAAAAAGGTGCTTTTTGCAGCAAGATACTACAGTTACAGCATCTACAGTCCCAACAGTGCCTGAGCGGATAACTCTAGCCAGCAACACAGAAATCCTGGCTGCTTGGATCAGACACACAGGACACCTCAGAGAGCTGATAACCACAGGCTGATGAAGTTTCTCCCGACACAGCAACAGATGCACGGCAATTTCCTACTTTGCTCATCTGTGACAGCGTCTAAGCGTCCTGCTGAAAAGCTCATCATATTTAGCCTAAACTCCTCAAAGTCACTCCTCTTCCACTTGTCAGTCACAGGAAGCCCAGGAGAACAGAGAAAGACTGCCATTCCTAAGAGTGTTAAAGTGTATGTGTAGGATTTAGAGAGCGCTCCAGACTTTGAGCTCATGACAGCGGAAGGGTGTCACTGAAGGATTACTGATGGGTGCCAGCTTGTGTCAAGCCCTGAAGTAATCAATCTCTCTCTCGGCCCGTCTCTCTCTCCCCATTTCATTCTTTCGCTGTCTGTATCCTCTTCTGTCCTTCTTTCTCTCCGTCCTTCCTGCAGCTGCATTGTGAGAGCAAGCTGTCCATCCCTTCCGTCTGAGAGCTCAGGCTGTCATCCAAGCGGAGGACAGAGAGACTGGAACTTCTGCGGATTTGTCGAGGGGAAATACGCCGTGGCAGCCGACAGATCTAATGCTCGGCCTTTATCGTCATGCTATCGCGGTCCACGCGAGACGAGCGCATAGAGTCAAATAAATAAATCTCAGTGAATCAAAGCACATCAAAGGAGAGCCCGTTCAAAGGTCCATATGAAATTAATCTGACATAATCAGCTGACAGCAGACTCGGGGAGCGAGCGTCTGAGCGCAGCGTCTCTGACCTATATCGCAAGTGTCAACGATAAAGTCAATAAGAGAACATCCCGTCGGTCCAGCTCAGTGGATAAGCTTGTAACCAACAACGTCCTGCTGAGAGGACCGGCAAATGCTTTGTTTTGGATGCTGGTCACCACAGTCAATGACTTAACAGGCAGCGCTCTCGCATGAAAGCACTATAATGTCATATTTAATGATCTATAACAAATTCAAATGAGCTTTAGAGATATCAGAGTGGATATATAATGACTGTGATGCTTCTTTCTCAGAACAAATGGAATCGGCAGTTGAAAAAAAGTATAAATTAATTTACTGTTAGATCTGGCCGCATATTTAATCTTATCAGCAGCCGCTGAATTGCACACTCAAGCTTGTGTGATACAGGCATTTCAGTAGCAGATTTTCCAGCATTATTTCAGGTTTAAGACAGTCTGTTGCTCTGTAATGCTATCAAAACATTGTTCTGTTTGTTTGGGTAACCCACAGACACAGCAACATTTGCTCCATCAATGGCAATGTACAAATGAATCTTAAATTAATGATAAATTAATTGTCTTATAAATGGCAATTCATTTCCTGAATTGCAAGCAGAATGCAGAATGTAAAGAAGAAAAATTGAAATTAAGTGACTGAAATCATAACTGAAAAGTCTAGTGAGTTTTTTTTAGAGTTTGGCAAGAAAAACTTTTAAAGTCTTGACAGGTGATAAGGTTGTAACTGAATAAGTCAGTTACATAAAAAGATACATTGGACTCATTTAAATCTGAAAAATAAGACACTCATTTGACTTTCAACTTGAAAAAATGTTCTGACAGTTTACTTCACAAGATTTTCACCGTTTCATTTGAGAAAAACTTCCATCAAATACACACTGAGACTCAGACATCTTCACAACAAGCGCCAAAATAAAAGTTTGGTTTAACTTGAAGAAATTATGACAGAAATATATTAATATTTTACACTAAAATGTCATATTATTATTTTGAAGGAATAGTAGAAATCATATATTTAATTAAATGATATAATGCTAATTTGCGGGTTTGTATATTTATAATATACTGATATCTGAGATAAATACTAATATACAGAAGCAGAGGTAAATACTAATATACAATTTTTTTACTAAACTAGGCTATAAGAATTTTTTTTTTTTTTTTTTTTTAATTTCAAATGTCTCAGATCTATTACAGCTTTCCCCATACGGAGTAAAGAACTTACTGTTCACCAAGGTTTTTGCTGTAGCATTTTTACAGTCTTTTACCATTAAAATTACAATCATTATTTATTATTACAGTAAGTTCTGCCAGTGAGAAGCATAGCTATGCAAATCCAGCTAGACCAGCACCAAAGCAGCACAAACCAGCCTGAATCAGCACGTTATTTCATGCTAGTCTAAGCTGGTCTTTTCAGTAGGATTGGTCCAAGACAGCTTCCGGAGGCTTTGTGGGGGAAATTGAGCTTTCACACCGTTTAGCTTTGTCACAGCAAATAACCAAGAGCAGGCTTAGCAATGTGCCAGTTAATTATGTTGTGGTTGCTCATATACTTCTTGTTTTCCATTAAAGGCAACAATGAGCTGCAGCTTTCTGCGCTGTGGGCAGGTGTGTGATAGGATTTGGCTGGTGTACCATCAGCTGTGCTGACAGTACCATCACTACTGCTGAACCTCAAAAGATATGTACTTCCCCTCTGCGTCTGATGATGGAATAAGTATTTTCAAGGGCATTCATGTTGGCCCTGCCACGTACCATGCCCAAGACTGAGACTGAAAACCTCTCAAACTGAGAAACGTATACATAAAAGATTTGTAGATTTATAAAACTACAAATCATAAACGACCTTGGATTCTTTGACATCAGTATGTCTATTTAGCACCTGTGGGCTACGCTATTGCTAAATAACATCACACCAGCACTTCACGTTTATTTAAACCAGACCTCTCGTGTTTCTTTCTACTTTGTCATTATCTGATGCTTTGAGAGCTTGATGTACATGAACCTGGGGTTAAGTGCCTTGCTCAAGGAAACAACGGTAATAGTTCACCACCCACCATTTGTGAGGTTTCAATTTGCAATATTCCGGTTAATAGCCCAGATCTTTAACCACTAGGTTACACCACACCCAAGAGTAACCTAAAAGTGCTGTTCTCCTAACCTTAGTTGACATGCCACTCAACTGTTCATTTATTCACAGATTAGGGCTGGGAAAAAATACAGTGTTATTATTTGCTGTTTAATGTGTTAAAAATAATTAACACGGCAACCGTTATTTCACTTTCTGAAGTAGAAATGTTAATGTCTTCACATCTTTTGTCTATTGTTAAAGTATATGATCATGCTGTCTATGCACTTTTTTATGTTCTGCAATTGTTACTAAATAATTTCAAATTAATCATTTGCAGTGTGAACTGTAATGTTGAATGGTTATAATCAGTGTTGGGGAGTAACTAGTTACATGTAACGGCGTTATGTAATTTAATTACAAAATAAATGTAACTGTAATCAGTTACACTTACTAAGAAAAAATATGTAATTAAATTACAGTTACTTATGAAAATGTTAACGATTACAAAGGGGATTACATTTGAATATTTACACACATCCACATACAGATTTAATTGATTTCTTTCCCAAATTGCACTTTCTACTCTATGAGACATATGGCCCTATCATTTCCGCGATGCGGAAAACACGGCTTGGTTCGTAGAATCCAGTCATAAAATCGGAATTCCGCCTAACGCAAACAGAATATGCCACATTTTGGATGAATAAATCAAAAGTAGGTCAGTACATTTGAATCAAAACGCGACATGGACTAGTGCCTGTGAATATTAAGCCGCAAAAAGACAATATATGACCCTGGACCACAAAACCAGTCTTAAGTAGCATGGGTATATTTGTAGCAATAGCCGAAAATACATTGTATGGGTCAAAATTATTGATTTTTCTTTTATGCCAAAACTCATTAGGACATTAAGTAAAGATCTCATTCCATGAAGATATTTTGTACATTTCCTACTGTAAATATATCAAAACTTAATTTTTGATTAGTAATATGCATTGCTAAGAACTTTATTTGGAAAATTTTAAAGGCGATTTTCTCAATATTTTGATTTTTTGCACCTTCAGATTCCAGATTTTCAAATAGTTGTATCTTGGTCAAATATTGTTCTATCCTAACAAACCATACATCAATGTAAAGCTATTTATTCAGCTTTCAGATGATGTATAAATCTCAATTTCTATAAAGATATTGTAATGATGTACTAATTTTGACATGTAGGCAATTTAGAAAGTATAGTTTTGTTAAATCTTGAGTATTAAAGTCAAGTGAGAGATAGAGATATATCAGGGCAAAATAAAGAGACTGAAAAGAAAAATGGAAGTGAAGGTGCAGTTCAGGAAGGAACTTTTAATTATTTTGCATGTCCCCAACCTAAGGATTTAAACCTTTTTTTTATGTGAGGTCCATACAAAAAATAAATAGGGTTGTCCGTGTTTCAGAATTTGTTGTGGGTGTATGGGATGGTCTGGATGAGTGTGAGATTTCTGCCCCTCGTGGAAATTAATGGCGCAGACGCATGGTTTCATTTACTACACATAGGCCTACTGAAGCTCGCAGTGTTTTCAGCCTCTGCCGGCTCAATATACAAGTCCATGAACACATAAACATAATCTCTAGAAGTGCTCTAAATCACTTCATGAGCATTTTACTTCATTTTACTAACTGTTGTCATATCATATACAAAGAGACACCAATGTTTCAAAAAGACACCAATGTTTCAGGAGTACACAGAATAGGACACATGCTTATTAGATAACCGTATTTGAGTTGATGTATATGCTTTTATTTATTATTATTTTTTAATTAACTGTTTTTTCTTTGTTTGTTTGTTTGTTTTGTTTTTCTTCTCCAAAGCATTGTTAAATGCAGTGTTTCCTGTAGTTATGCAAAGATTTGGTTTCAAAAACAGTATCAGTAAACTATATCTTATGATTTTAAATCTGCATTGAACTTCAGATCAATCTCAAAGTAAAAGGCGGATTTTGTGGTGGATATGTTCAAATTTTATCATCTTAATTCAAGTGATGAAGGATTTTGAAAGTCTACCAGTGTTGAGCACTACTGTAAGGTTAACCCTGCATGGTGTAAATGTTTGAAAATGATTAACAGTTGCAAACATTCATTAGAAATTTATAAAAGTAATCAAAAAGTAATCAAAAGTAATCCGTTACATTAATAAAGTAATTGAAAAAGTTACACTACTATTACATTTTAAATAGGGTAACTTGCAATCTGTAACCTATTACATTTTCAAAGTAACTTTCCCAACACTGGTTATAATGTGTGTATGTATGTATGTATGTATGTATGTATGTTTAAATAGACAGATAGATAGATAGATAGATAGATAGATAGATAGATAGATAGATAGATAGATAGACAGACAGATATTTAATAGATGCATCAGTATCAGTATTGCTAACAGTGATGCTGGGTTTTATTAGTACTTAAAAAAAAGATGCCATTAAACAAATATTTAAAATATCAAAAATTTTAAATACTGTCTTTATGTTGTTTCCACATTTATTTAGGAATTTAATGTAAAAATGTAATGCAAATAATCATGATTACTTACAGAAAAAAGTTATATCAAAAATACATTAAAAATGCAATTCATTCATACAGACATGATGAACATGTCTTTAATTTCCATATTTAAATTTTGTTTTGATAGTTTTTAAAGCATAAAGACCAAAATGTCAAGGTTCTTATATAATATTAATAATATTATTACTATTATTATTTGCTTGAAATCGTAATGTTATATATATATATATATATATATATATATATATATATATATATATATATATATATATATATATATGCTTCACTGCTTATTAATATTTGAAAAACTTTTATCTACAAAATGACCCCCTGCCAAGCTTCATGAATGTCAAGGTCAGTAAATCTCTTGAAATATCAAAATAATTGACATTTTTCGACAAAGCAAGTTTACTACAGGTTGCAAAATGTCATGTAGTACAACTTTCCAAAAATGCAATTCTATAAATGAATTATTAATTCAAGATATTTTCTAAAAAAAATAAAAATAAAATACATGTACCCCAAAAAACACTCAAAAATCTTTTTGTTTAAATATAGATTCAGATGTGCACTAGTACTCAAGGTGTAAGAAATATGCAATCCGCATCGCATCAGGGAACTGGACTATGGGCAGTCTGTGGGCGTAACACCCGAGGCTGAGACTACTGCTGGAGATACTTCTTCAAAGCACTTGAGCATCATGCTTAAATTGTTCTGGATCAATTGGATGGACTGTGGGTTGGGATTCGCGCCTTTGTAAAGATCTAAAGAAGCCAGGAAAAAAGTAGAAGGTGAAGAGACGAGCGGCGTGAAAGGATCCGACTGATAGAAACAGCAGTGAGGCTTGTGTGCAGCAGGGGAGGGAGCGGGAAGAGCACTGTTCGAAGTCCCACGTGGTCTGAACTCAATCAGCAGCCAAGCGCGGTGGTCATTGTGCTGGGGTATAATTGGAACTATGAGATTTTATTAAGAGAGAGTAATTGCATGTGCTCCTCATCAGGGTCTCAATTGTGCTATCTCTGGTTAGAATAAAGTCTCCTAGGACAGAATGGGTGTTTACTGTCATCATTGTGGCAACTGAGGAGAGGGAGTCTCACCTTGCTGCTCCTCTTCAGGCTCTCTATCTACGGAAACGTTTGCTGTTCTATTATCTTCCACATCTTTTCACCAGAGAATTTTACTCTCTTCTTTTAGGATGTGTCTTTTGTTTCTGACCCAAGTCAGGCTTACAGAATAAAAATACTGACAAGAGACCAAAACGGCTTGCAGTGGTTGCTCCCTGAGGACTTTGAGAAGGACAAGGAAAGCCATTTTCTTCAGACTCTCAACTATGGGTTCATTTGAAGGCAAATGGCTGATAATTTATTAGCGGCATAAAACTGAAGTTTCGCTACTTAACATTCCCGCCTCGTTTGCTTTCTTCTAACCCAATATTTCTTTAGGGACTTAAATCAAGCACCCCACTCTTGCACTTGCTTATCGAGGTTTCCAGACATCGACTTTTTACAAAAACAAGTGGTCACTGCATTTGGCCTCTGAACTTCGTCCTCTTCAGTGTGATAAATGGATAAGGAGACATAGCCGGAGCTTCTCTCACACAAATCCCGTATGTAATCCTCAGATTGTTGTGCTGCCACTTCCTATTTAAGCCTCTTGGGAGACAGATTCTTACAATACTTAGTCTTTTTTATTAATCCTTATTCTTTTGCACTTCTCAAAGACAACTATAGATTCGGTATGCGAAGATATGTAAGTCACGATGAACAACTTCCTGTTGGGATCGTGCGTACAGACACTATCAAAGGCCCGCATGTTTGCTAGCAAAGTCACACCTCCAGTGCTGGAGAGTTAGCCAGCTAAAAGAAGTGACACTACTAACAAAATCACATTTTTTGGTAGAGTGACAGTACCTCAGCTTTTTTCAAAACACTGTAGCATTTATAGTGACAAGCTGTGACAAGCTGTATTCCAACACGTAGTTCTGGATAACAAAATGCTTCTTTGCTGATGTTACATTATGCTGATGCACAGCCTTTACAGCTCAGCAAATAATCAGACTCAGGGTCTTTGAATGGCCCATTTCTCTCTTCTTCTTAAGAAGAATCAGGTAGTCTGATTTACTGAAGTGATTTAGTTGGCCTGGACAGTTCTTTTCAATAAACCTGTACAATAGAGTTCCCAGTAGTCTATGCTTAGTCCTATTTTATATATTTTATATAAGACACTATAGAGAAAGAGAGGCAGAGAGAGAGAGAGAGAGATAAACAGAGAGAAAGAGAAAGAGAGAGAGAGTATTTGTGTCTGATGTTTTTTTTTTTTTTAAATAATTGATAGTTATTGTAAAATAGTGTTCATTTTGTCAGACGTTTTTAGTCTATTTAAATTACTCTTAGTCCTGGTGTCAAATGTACTTTTTAGTTATTAGCCTATCATATTTAGTCAACCTCGTTCTGTTTTTGTTTAGTCAAGTTTTAGTCGCCTAAATGTCTGAGCATTTTAGTGTTTTTTTTTTTTCAGTGAAATTCCTAATAGCAATTCCAATAATTCCAAATTGCAATAATTTTTCTCTATTAAAACAACAGCGGTTGAGTAAGTGCATTTATTTAGCAACCATAATTGCAAACAAAATAGTCGAGATCTTGAGACAGAACATTCATTTAAGCTGAACATCTCACATGGAGCTTGCTAGACTTCAACTTGCTTGTTTGTCTGTTTTCAAATCATCGTTGGCGCTTGCGCAATGAAGAGCGAGCGTGTGCACATGGTTGCCAGATAGTGAATAATAAGCAAAACTTTGGATAGCTGGCAACCGCACACATGAAAGCTCATGTGGTAGAGGCGTGTACAGCAGTCCGCAATAACATTTTCTCCTTTTTTTTTCGACGAAAATGAAGAGATTTTTGTATAGTTTTATTTTTTAAGATACATTTTAGTCTCGTCTTTTATCGTGTTGATACTGCATACTGCATGTTGATATCGGGTAGAGTGGGGCAAAATGCCCCCTTTTACGGACTGTGTAATTTTTTTTTCTGTGAAACAAAAGTTAAATATGTCCAGAATAGTTATCATAATTTTAGTGACAATGACATAAATTATAAACCAAGTATGAAAAATGTCCAGAGTTTTCATATTATTAGATTTTTAACAAAAATTAATTTTGTACCAATGGAGCGTTTTGTCCTACAGGTGGGGTAAAATGCCTCCCAGTCTGATAAAGCAATTTGCTTTATACATTTACAGCAAAACCAGAGTACAATTTTAGCTTAAAAATAAAAAGAATATAATCAATAATTATGAATTATAAAATTATAATTGCCTATATGAAAAATATTGTTAGCTGATGCTAACTGTTTTGCTGATTTGCTACCTGATGCTAACTTGAGGTAATTTTTAAATTAAAAAAAAAATATATATATATATATATATATATATATATATTTATTCAACCAACCAGTTAGTATATATTTGATGGAAAAACAAAGGATTTGATGTTCAGAACAGAATAACTACAGTAATTAATCTATAGCTGGGGGTGTTTTACCCCACAGACTAGGTTTGAAAAAAAAAAAAATGTCATTCTGATATAATATTATTATAATATTATATTATCTAATAATATTATATATCTAATATAATATATATATTAATATTATATATCTAATATTATTATAAAATCATATTTTTCTTAACACATACTCCCTATCTACAGGCCTTACTGTGATGTTCTACAAAACAAGCTTTAAAACGCTTTTTTCTTACTGCTGAAAATTAGATCATTTACTGTGAAATCTGTTTTCTCTCCGGTATATCACCAGTGTAAGCTTCATGGTGAATACTGCATCACTCTTGTCAGCATAGTCCATAGTTACAATATAAAATTATCTTGACTTTATCTAGTGGTTATTTTGGGAAAAACTGTAGGGGGGTGTTTTGCCCCAAGGGGGCATTTTCCCCCACTCAACCCTAGTCACAGTTATCGCTTATTGACCTTTTTGACGTCTCATCATCGTCTCATTTTAGTCATGGGAAAAAACGCTTGTCAATGAATATTTTTCATCATACTGTTGTAAAATAGTAGTTATTTAATTAAAAAGGGAATCCATATTTTACTGTAGGTTTTTTTTTTTTTTTTTTTTTAAAGCAGCTTCTTCAACAACACACAAATCAAAGAGACAAACAAAATGTACTCAAGCCATATGCACACTGCCCTTTATAATCTGGTTTAAATAAAAGAAGATTTACAATTTAACAAGACTTAATAAAAGCATCAAGCCACCTAGCAACCATGTGTGTCACAGTGTAATGGTGATGTGTTAATCCAGACATCTGTGAACCCAAACATGGACTAAACTTCAACTACTTAAATATATATAATATAAAAATAATATCTTATTTATTTATTACTTTTATTCAGCAAGGACCCATTAATTGATCAAAAGTGACAGTAAAGACATTTATAATGTTACAAAACAATTAACACAGATTATACGTTTTCATCACAGATAATAATTAATGTTCGCATATCAGCATATTAGAATGATTTCTGAAGGATCATGTGACACTGAAGACTGGAGTAATGATGCTGAAAATTCAGCTTTGCATCACAGCAATAAATTACATTTTAAAATATATTCAAATAGAAAACAATTATTTTAAATTGTAATAATATTTCACAATATTACTGTTTTTACTGTATTTTTAATCAATAAATGCAGCTTTGGTGAGCATAAGAGTCTTCTTTAAAAATAATACAGAAATTAGAATCCAGAAAATGTCCCTACTACCTGAAAGACATCACCAAAATAGGTAACATCATCTTTGTGGGCGTGGTTTAATGAGAGGGCATGGTCTAATTGAGTGTCTACATGGCAGAAGTTAGTGTAACGTTAAAATGTCTTACAGCACTGCTGAATCACGGCCCACCAACTGCTCAGTGCAGTCCGTCAGATTTCGACTGGTTTCTGCAGTGCTCCATCACCAGCACAGCATGCTCCAGCTGGCCTGCTGGGCGAATATAAAGTGATTGCTGTCGTGTATCATTTCTCTTTTGATCTTGGAAGCTTACTCTCAGCTCCATGCAGGACAGCTCCACCACATATATACACACACTCGAAGAAATCCAGCATGGCACAAACAAACTCTGGTGTGTGTGTATGTATGCAAACACGTAACTGGGAGCCTTCCAATATTATTAGCATCTTAAATGGCACAGCCTGATGGATCAAGTCATGAGGAGAATATGGCACACTTCCATAATTGCTGCAGCAATGCTTGCAGACAAGTAGGACAGAAAGCGCAAGGCCACAAAGACAATAGGGGCGAGAGGACGAGATGCAGGGCTGTGAATCACTAAGGCTCTTAAGGTACAATTAGAGAGCAGTGGGTAAGTGTTAAGGTGAAAGAGCGCCGGGAGTTTCTGAATTACACTGTTTTCCTGTTTCTTTCCCTCTACAGGAGGTACAGGTGCATCTCAATAAATTAGTAAATCAGTAATTCAACTCAAATTGTGAAACTCATATATTAAATAAATTCAGTGCACACAGACTGAAGTATTTTAAGTCTTTGGTTCTTTTAATTGTGATGATTTTGGCTCACATTTAACAAAAACGCACCAATTCACTATCTCAACAAATTAGAATACTTCATAAGACCAATAAAAAAAAAAAAAAACATTTTTAGTGAATTGTTGGTTTTCTGGAAAGTATGTTCATTTACTGCATATGTACTCAATACTTGGTAGGGGCTCCTTTTGCTTTAATTACTGCCTCAATTCGGCGTGGCATGGAGGTGATCAGTTTGTGGCACTGCTGAGGTTGTATGGAAGCCCAGGTTTCTTTGACAGTGGCCTTCAGCTCATCTGCATTTTTTGGTCTCTTGTTTCTCATTTTCCTCTTGACAATACCCCATAGATTCTCTATGGGGTTCAGGTCTGGTGAGTTTGCTGGCCAGTCAAGCACACCAACACCATGGTCATTTAACCAACTTTTGGTGCTTTTGGCAGTGTGGGCAGGTGCCAAATCCTGCTGGAAAATGAAATCAGTATCTTTAAAAAGCTGGTCAGCAGAAGGAACCATGAAGTGCTCCAAAATTTCTTGGTAAGCGGGTGCAGTGACTTTGGTTTTCAAAAAACACAATGGACCAACACCAGCAGATGACATTGCACCCCAAATCATCACAGACTGTGGAAACTTAACACTGGACTTCAAGCAACTTGGGCTATGAGCTTCTCCACCCTTCCTCCAGACTCTAGTACCTTGGTTTCCAAATGAAATACAAAACTTGCTCTCATGTGAAAAGAGGACTTTGGACCACTGGGCAACAGTCCAGTTCCTCTTCTCCTTAGCCCAGGTAAGACGCCTCTGACGTTGTCTGTGGTTCAGGAGTGGCTTAACAAATTCCTTGACATGTCTGTGTGTGGTGGCTCTTGATGCCTTGACCCCAGCCTCAGTCCATTCCTTGTGAAGTTCACCCAAATTCTTGAATTGATTTTGCTTGACAATCCTCATAAGGCTGCGGTTCTCTCGGTTGGTTGTGCATCTTTTTCTTCCACACTTTTTCCTTCCACTCAACTTTCTGTTAACATGCTTGGATACAGCACTCTGTGAACAGCCAGCTTCTTTGGCAATGAATGTTTGTGGCTTACCCTCCTTGTGAAGGGTGTCAGTGATTGTCTTCTGGACAACTGTCAGTGATTGTGTAGCCTAGTGAACCAAACTGAGAGACCATTTTAAAGGCTCAGGAAACCTTTGCAGGTGTTTTGAGATGATTAGCTGATTGGCATGTCACCATATTCTAATTTGTTGAGGTAGTGAATTGGTGGGTTTTTGTTAAATGTGAGCCAAAATCATAACAATTAAAAGAACCAAAGACTTAGACTACTTCAGTCTGTGTGCATTGAATTTATTTAATACACGAGTTTCACAATTTGAGTTGAATTACTGAAATAAATGAACTTTTCCACGACATTCTAATTTATTGAGATGCACCTGTACATCAGGCACTACAGACCCACTAGGCCAGGGGTGTCAAACTCAGTTCCTGGAGGGCCGCAGCCCTGCAGAGTTTTATTCCAACCCTGCTCCAACACACAAACCATGTAGTTTTCAAATAAGCCTGAAGGACTTGATTAGCTGTATCAGGTGTGTTTAATTAGGGTTTCATCTAAACTCTGCAGGACTCCGGCACTCCAGGAACTGAGTTTGACACCCCTGCAACTAGACTGCCATTAGTAGGTGAAAATAATTGCAAAATTGCAAGAAACAATATTTTTTGTATCAGCGATTCTGGCCATTAATACTAGTGAAAAGATTCCATTAAACAAATATTTTAAATACTGTCGTTATGTTGTTTCCACTTCATGTTACAAATTTTATGTTGTGTAATTAATTATTCTTTTTTTTTTTTTTTTTTTTTTCGCTTAAAGTTTTATATAAATTATTTATATTTGGAAAAAAAAATAAAAATAAAAAAAACTAGGTTTCCAAAGTAATCAGAGAGCAGTGGGTGAGAGTTACGGTGAAAGAGCTCTGGGAGTTTATGAATCACACCATTTTTCTGTTTCTTTCTTTCTTCTACAGGAGGTACATCAGGCACTACAGACCCACTAGACAGCCTTTAGTGGGTGAAAGTAATTGCAAAACCACAAGAAACAATTGCTTTTTTTGTCTTCCATGCTGTACAACAAGCATTTTGTGGTGTGCAGAAATTGCATACATGCTCGACTGCGTCAGACCACTGCTTTTATTAAAGTCCCCCTATTATGGATTTTTGAAAATGACCTTTCATGCAGTGTGTAACACAGCTCTAAAAGAAAGTGCACTGTATATAAAGTTATCGTCTCTCAGACGAAAGAGTCGACTCTGAATCATTGAAACAAGTCTTTTTAAAACGAATCCCAAGCCGTTTCATTTTGCCGTCAACATGAAACATTAGCATATTGCCCGCCCACTTGTTGCGCACGCAGACCTGAGAAAACTTGATTTTCGCGTTGGTCTGAATGAAAATGCAAATTCATTTTTTGTCACTAGGTGCCGCTTTTGGAGTGTTAAAAGCTCACAAGCACTGCTTTAAATGAAATCGACCAATCACCGCAGATTAGCGTCACGCAAAGAAGGGGTTTGGAAAAAATGAATCGTTGAACGAATCGTTTGGGAGTCGTTGAGCAAATAAGTAAAAATAAATGCATATTATAAGAAAATGAAAGTGTTTATGACCTTGCATGCATGTCAACCTGTTGTTGGGGACTCCCAAAACCAAAATACGAACCTTTCATTACTCATAATAGGGGCACTTTAAGATAACTTGGAACCCGGCCACTGCAGCGCTGGTCGGGAGTCAATTGTCAGGTCACGGGGGTCACGAAGTTATTGCAGCTGAGGTGGACTCTGAGGTTGATAATGACGCTGACCTCGTGGATTGTGTGAAGAAACAACAAGAACAAGTTTCTGGGGCACTAAAAGAAAACAGCTAGTCAATAGGAAAATAGAGGGAAGCAAAGCTCAACCATGCTGTGTAACTGTGATTTTCAGCACTTCTTACTCATCTTGCTGCAAAGTTCTCAGCTGTTGCGCCACATGCCTGGTGCACCTGATGACCTCAGAGTCTGCACCGTTAGCACCCCGCACTGCGTTTCACAATTGTGGACCTTTGTGATGGACCCACACAAACCAAACAACTCTGTATTAAAAAAAAATAAAAAACCTCTGTTCCTTCTGATAATGAAAAGCCCTGCTGAAACCACTAGCTTTTTTAGGCTGGTTTAACTCGCTGCATGTGGATGGTCATGCAAAAATACTGGTCAGCCAGCATTATGTTCCTGATTAGCTTGATAGTTCACACAAAATGAAAATTCTCTCAATTACTCAACCTGTATGACTTTTTTCTTCTGCAGAACACAACATACAATATTTTGAAAAATGTGTGTTTTCCATATTTACAGCCCGAGACACTGTGTGATTTTCATCTGTCCCAGACGAAAGATTGGCATCGTGAAACAATCATGGCGATTTCTGTGATCGTGGCTCCTAATTGGTGGTCCTGTGTCGTACAGTGAGAAATGTTCAAAGACGGCCGTTGTCACGGTCTTGCGACCAAAGATAGCCTACGATCATTTTCTGACAGTGTCAGAAATTCAGCATGATCATCGCATAGTGTGTTTGCTGCTACGACCCACTTTACTGACCAGCCAATGAAAATGCGACATGAAATCAACGCAACATGGCGCTAAAATATAAAACTGCTTACCTCAAGCTCTTATCCCTTCCTCTTTCGCCACTTTCACTTTTTTTCAGCACATATAAAACTCCAACTCCAAATGTGATTCATTATGCTCTTTTTGTTGACCACTAGCGCATGCTGATGCCATTTTATTCTTCTATAGATACGTGCATTGTAGCGTAGGAGTCAATAGGTGTCATCATTGTACAGTCTACATGCATGTCGTACCCAAGTTTATTTGACGCATGTCGCACAGTGTGATCTGCAATGATCTTATAGGATTGCTAAAATCGTGCAGTGTGTCTCGGGCTTAATGAAAGTCATTTTGGACCCCATTTACTTTCATTGTATGCACAAAAACAAATGAAAAATTCTTCAAAATATCTTCTTTCACGTTTCTACAAAAGAAATAAAATGTCATGTTTGGAATGACAAGATGGTGAGTAAATTATCGCATATTTTAAATTTTTCTCATACTTTTCCAGCAAGTGTTTATCAATGTATTTCTGTCTTGGGGTTTCTTGCATAATTTCCAGCTTTTATTGCTATTATTTATTAAAAAATGTGAAAGTTATTGAAAAAAAAAAATCGGTTTATATATGTGAAACATGTAAAATAATAAAAACATTGTAAAGTCATTTTAAAACTAATACTTAATAATAAAGGAATATTTTGTACATTTTTAAAATGAAACACACACACACACACACATATATATATTTATATATATATGTGTGTGTGTATATATATATATATATATGTATATATATATATATGTGTGTGTATATATATAGGTGTGTGTATATATATATATATATATATATATATATATATATATATATATATATATACACGTGTATATATATATATATATATATATATATATATATATATGTATATGTGTGTATATATATATATATATATATATATATATATATACTATATAAATATAATTTTTTTCTTAAATATACATGCATGTATATATGTATATATGTATATATATATATATATATATATATAAATATATATATACATACGTACATACAATATATAAAATAATATATATTGTAATTTGATTGTTTTTCAAGAAATGTTTAATTCAATGTGTTACTTCTTTGTAATTATTTGTGAAATTTGCTAGCAATTTCTTCAGTTACTAGCAATTACATTGAGATTTGTTTCAAAGTAAATCCTACACCAATTTTTTTTCAGCGTACAAAAAAAAACAAAAATAAAAAACAACAATGTAAGAGATTTAAGATAAATACAAAAACACTGCCTATTTAATGTCTAAAAATATGTAAATATGTACATCTTGAATGTTGGATCAGTGATAATGTTTTCAGTGCAAGGAAAAATCAGATCTACTGGTCTAACCAGACAAGAGGGATAAACACAAGGTAGCTTGTCATTGGCCATTTAAGATATGTGACAATTTGATTCTCGTCATGTATACAGAAGTACGTTGATGTTGCCTGGCAATGTAGGAGCCCAGCTATAAAATCAACGTGACATCTACAGAATGCCGACCATTGTGCACATAAACATAATTACCGCAAGCTTGTCCATTGACACAACAGCGAATTTCAAGAAAGAAGGATTATTCCTTCCATTACCATGGCACTATATCGGAGTGAGTTGCCAGGGCAATGACTTTGTCACCTGGGAGTCAATAAAGCATGGCACCAGGAGATAACAGTGCAATTAATCTGCGACTAATGTACCAGCCTGCTTCACCATACTGTCCACGGCATGATCCCATTGTATTATTAACACTAAGTGTAGAGAATAAAACAACTAGGCAACAGGACATTAATCTGCTGTGACGTGAGCCCTCTGTGCCTCTGTATGTCAGGTCCTGTGTCCTCTAAGGTCACTGAAAACCCCTGGAGAGGCCTCAACACATTCAACCACAAACGAGCTGTCTGAACGCTTTTCATAAAGCCTGGCGCAAACTCAAACTCCTCACCGTCCAATAAGAGCGGGATGGTCATTCCTACAGTTTGGCAGATTTTATGTCTCCATAAAACAATACTGCATAGCAGAGATGTTCACAGGTCTTTAACTTGGAGTCCGAGTCAAGTCTGAAGTCTTTGTCGCTGGAGTCTGAGTCAAGTCTCGAGTCTTTGGTCACGAGTCCAAGTCGAGTCTTAAGTCATTTAATGGCTCGCTAAAAAAATCCCATTTAGAATCCTCATGTATTGAAATCTTCCTATTTACGAAGCTGTTTTGTAGGCTATTGACAAAATATATGATCTATGATTTGCTTTTTAAAAATAAGAGGTGTTAAGATGTAAGGTTAATATCCAGCCTATTAACCCGTTTAATCCCAAATTTTTCCCAGACATGAAAATATCCAAATAATGTGTCATTAGTAACCCTTTGAAATAATCAATAATTATTTTTCGAATTTTTTTTGGAAAAGTGTCTGAAAAATTGTGTTTTATGTTCAGTCACAATTGTGACCAGTGGGATAATATGTGTACTGAATTAACATATTTCTGCAGTCATAAAAATTGTTATATATCTTAGCCCAGCTATTTTAAACAGTTTGATCACATTCTAGGGTTACTATTATGAATAAAAAAAAACCTTATGCAACATTGATAGGAACACCGAGATAAAAAACAAAAAAAATTCAACGATCACCACATTTTAAAATTGTTACTTTTTTGTAAAATTTAACATCAAATTTTTATATTAATGCTACGAGTATTACAACATCATTATTGTACATTTTTTGTAACATTTGAATTTTTAATTTAGTGCAATATTTTGTCATTGCAACATTTTATTGTCATTTTCACTAACAACTGCAACTGGATTTATATTGTATACCTAAGTTCACTGTTATCCCACCGCTCACTATTGTGACCGTCAACATGTTTACTCATTCTATGACCACGCTCAACAAAACTAAATATATGCGAATGTATATATTAATACTAGACACCCTAAAGATCATGTGTACCAAAAATCTTTGTCATATCTTTATGTTAACATACTTTACTAGCCTTTTGTTTTGGAGCTTTGATGCAGTCATCAACTTCTCAAGGTGCAAACAGGAAGTAAACTGCTCTGGTCATGTGACAATTTGCACTAATCATGTGAAACTGCACATATTTAATTGAGACCCTTAATTTTTTCCATATTTGCAGGAAGTGTACTAAAACATCAGTCAGTAAGGTTTTTAGAGCTTTATAAATGAAAACTTTTTTTACGGTCACTATTGTGACTGGTGGGATTAAACGGGTTAATCCATTTTAATCCATTACCATGTTCAAAACAGTTTTTCTGTAATCAAATTCTATAATAAGAGTCCGATCTACCAGGGCCGTAACCACCATAGACACTGACAAGTCCCCCCCAATAATTAAAAATTGCCACATGTCCCCCCCAATATTTGAAATTCTTGCACTGATCTGCTGTTCTCCATTACGCAGCGCTCTTGTTAGGATGACAAAAAAGCTTTAAAAGTAACATTTTCAGTCTGCTCTGCCTCAGCGGGCTAACAGCGCTCGTCAATGTCAAAATAATAGAACTGACCAATCAAATCAAAGTAGGCAGGGTTTAGCGTTCACAGATGCTGAGCGTGCCGCGAAGATTGAAAACATTGAAAGAGAGCGAGGTAAGATGGAAGCTGCAAATCATTTAATGTTTAGTCAACTGTTTTACGATAGAAATGTTAAATAACCGACAGTTATATTCAGTGAAACAAACTACTCGACTTTTTTTTCTCAAATATGCCCATTTTGAGAGAGAGAGAGAGAGAGAGAGAGAGAGAGAGAGAGAGAGAGAGAGACAGAGATTAAATGTGCGTGTGTTAATTATCTGCATCTGTTTGTCTGTCCCTGCAAACAATGAAACTGTGAATTTAGTTCTACTTATAGGAAACTATTTTATTACAATAAAAGTTGCGGGGTAGTGTTGACAAGTTTCTGTGTGCGAGTAATGTGTGTGCGTGCATCAATTAAAGCATATATACAGGTGCATCTCAATAAATTAAAATGCTGTGGAAAAGTTCATTTATTTCAGTAATTCAACTCAAATTGTGAAACTCGTGTATTAAATGAATTCAATGCACACATACTGAAGTAGTTTAAGTCTTTGGTTCTCTTAATTGTGATGATTTTGGCTCACATTTAACAAAAACCCACCAATTCACTATCTCAACAAATTAGAATATAGTGACATGCCAATCAGCTAATCAACTCAAAAAACCTGCAAAGGTTTCCTGAGCCTTCAAAATGGTCTCTCAGTTTGGTTCACTAGGCTACACAATCATGGGGAAGACTGCTGATCTGACAGTTGTCCAGAAGACAATCATTGACACCCTTCACAAGGAGGGTAAGCCACAAACATTCATTGCCAAAGAAGCTGGCTATTCACAGAGTGCTGTATCCAAGCATGTTAACAGAAAGTTGAGTGGAAGGAAAAAGTGTGGAAGAAAAAGATGCACAACCAACCGAGAGAACCACAGCCTTATGAGGATTGTCAAGCAAAATCGATTCAAGAATTTGGGTGAACTTCACAAGGAATGGACTGAGGCTGGGGTCAAGGCATCAAGAGCCACCACACACAGACGTGTCAAGGAATTTGGCTACAGTTGTCGTATTCCTCTTGTTAAGCCACTCCTGAACCACAGACAACGTCAGAGGCGTCTTACCTGGGCTAAGGAGAAGAAGAACTGGACTGTTGCCCAGTGGTCCAAAGTCCTCTTTTCAGATGAGAGCAAGTTTTGTATTTCATTTGGAAACCAAGGTCCTAGAGTCTGGAGGAAGGGTGGAGAAGCTCATAGCCCAAGTTGCTTGAAGTCCAGTGTTAAGTTTCCACAGTCTGTGATGATTTGGCGTGCAATGTCATCTGCTGGTGTTGGTCCATTGTTTTTTTTTTTTGAAAACCAAAGTCACTGTACCCGTTTACCAAGAAATTTTGGAGCACTTCATGCTTCCTTCTGCTGACCAGCTTTTTTAAAGATGGAGGCAGTAATTAAAGCAAAAGGAGCCCCTACCAAGTATTGAGTACATATACAGTAAATGAACATACTTTCCAGAAAGCCAACAATTCACTAAAAATGTTTTTTTTATATATATTATGTTTGTTTGTTTTTTTATTGGTCTTATGAAGTATTCTAATTTGTTGAGATAGTGAATTGGTGGGTTTTTGTTAAATGTGAGCCAAAATCATCACAATTAAAAGAACCAAAGACTTAAACTACTTCAGTCTGTGTGCACTGAATTTATTTAATACACCAGTTTCACAATTTGAGTTGAATTACTGAAATAAATGAACTTTTCCTCCATTCTAATTTATTGAGATGCACCTGTAAGTCAGGGGTATTCAATTAAAGTTCTAAGAGGTGTGGCCTCTGTATTTTCTTCCAAGCAAAGGTCCGGACAAGAAATAAAAAATAAAATAATAATAATAATATATATATATTTTTTTTTTTACATTTAGATATGAGGCCATGTGACAGAAAAAAAACTGTTTCTGTTCAGGGTTTTCCTCCTGAACTCTATACTATTTTAATATTTTACTTAAAAGCAGTTTCACCTACTAAAAACAATGTAGCTAAAATAATCAAAACGTTCTTGAGCAGAAATGAAAGATTAGTTAGAAAGGCTAACTAACAGTTTCAAAGTTTAAGCTCCATCATAGCCATCTAACAACAATTTTCCCAATTATAATTAGGTCTACATATTATTATTATTATTATTATTATTATTATTATCATTTTTTTTTTTATGTTCTTAGCCTACAAATAAATAATGCTAAATGTTCAGAAACGTCTTGTCACATCTGGTTTGGATAGTCAGAGTCATAGATAGATAAATAGATAGTAAGAAAAATAACTATATTAGCAGCATTGTTTTTTTTTTCTGCTGTGTTTTAGTAAAAGTAATCTATAATTTTGCTGCTCACTGTGTTTCTGTTGTTGTTAAAATAACGGCGTCATCGCAGCTCTTAAACTTGGCGCCAGCGCGCGTCTGGAGAGAGAGAGAAAGCGCACTGAGCTGAAAGGGCTTGAATAAAGCGCGTTTGGCTTTAGATAAAAATACTATATAGCGCTGAAATATATTCGCCATAAACGACCCTGAGCGCTCGTTATGTGATCCGCTCCGCTGCTGTTACGGCTCGCGGTCCGGATGGATGCCGGGGTGCGAATGCGGTCCGCCTTTTGAATATCAGTTATAGAATATTTAAGGATAAAAGACTCGAGTTGCTTTTAAAATATTCACGAGTTCTTTTCGTCGAGTCGAGTCGAGTCAAGTCTGGAGTCATTTCAGGTTGAGTCTGAAGTCAAGTCTGAAATCTATAAAAAATGCGACTCGAGTCCGAGTCACTAACTCGATTGCCCATCTCTGCTGCATAGTCTACATAAAATATTAATGCCACGTGGGACTAATGCCACGTGGTTTTTCATGGATAGGTACCTCATTAACACAAATTAATAATGATTAGTACCGTTTTGAAGCACTTGACAAATTCCCATGTGCCCAATCAACTTCACTTTGAAATAAAGGTTACTGTACATATATTTATAAATTAGGAATTCTGAGTATTAGCATATACATTTACTTATTCTCTTTGGCATAGAATACAAACAGTGGTACATATTTTAAATATGCAAAACCATGAAATGAAACTCATGAAACTCCAGTCAACCCTGTTGCATTGGTGCTACTTTTAAAATCTACTATGGTGCCCTTTAAAATCTTAAATATGTGCCCTAAATCACATGACTTGTTAGAAGTGACATCATTTCCTTCCTCCAAGAACAAAGAATACGTCTTAAGTAATATATATATATATATATATATATATATATATATATATATATATTTAAATAGATTTGATATATTTATTAAAATTCTTCTTAAATGTTAATCTTCTGCTAGCATGTTGTTCTTTCCTAACCAGTAAAGGGCTTCATTAGCTTAAAATGTCCAACTTGTTACACATTGCATTGATAAAATGTCAAGTAACAGGGTGGACAAATTTCCTAAACCATATGTGAAAAATTTAGTCAGGATTATTGGGTTATACACTAAAAAAAAATAGTAACCTGAAGATCTATACATCTGTATTAACCTCTTTATTAACTGGTAAAGTCAAGAATATGATTTAATATCAATGAATGTAATTTTTTATGTGTTTAAATCAGGTAGAAACAACTCTTTAAGCTATCACTTACAGGTTACCACTTTTTACAGTGTGTGTAAATTGTGCTTATGTCTCTCAAACTCCATTAAACCCTGTTGCACTGGTGCTGCTTTCCCTTTAAAATCTTAAGCATGTGCCCTAAATCACATGACTTGCTAGAAGTGACATCACTTCCTTGGAGGGAAATGATTTAATAGCGTGAAACATAAAATATCGACCCTGTTGTTTCAATTTATACTACACATGAAAATGTTTTTTTGTTTGTTTGTTTGTTTTTAATAGATTTTATAAATCCATTAAAATTCTTCCTTAATCTTCTGCTAACATGTTGTTCTTTGATAGTTAGCAATGGGCTTCATTAGATTAAAATATCAATCCTGTTAACTAGACCAAAAGTCTAACTCAATCACACTAAATATATGAAAGCTTGTTTCTCCTGTTTATCCCACAATTGAAAGATAAAAGAAAATTACAAGATATAAACTTTTTTTCCCCCCTCAGAATTGTGTGTGTGGTTCTGTATAATGAGATAAAAAGTTGCAAAGACCTTTTAAATTTTTTTCCACTTTCAATTTTCGTATAAATACATTGATTTATTCCCACAAAACTCATTTTTATGGGTAAAATCGGGTAGAAACATCTTATGGTAAAAATGATGAGTTACTACTTTTTACAGTGTACTAGGCTGAGCTTGACCAGAGTGTTTTGCTAATAGACAGACATTTTCTCCCTTAATATTGTTCAACACTTTTCCACTCAGTCCAAAATCCACCAAACTGTAGGACTGACCCAGTACAAACAAAAACCCAAAGACAAAACGGAGACCAAAGGAAGAGGATACAGACAGAGAGAAATTAGAGAGGACAAAACAATCGTGACGTAAGTGTAAAAGTCAAGGAGACACTTTGAGGTTGCTGCTATTTTTCGTTCGCTTGACAAATGATATTTGAAAGCCTTTAGCTGTTGACATTTCCAAAGGCGAGTCTTTGAGATGCCACAGTGAAAAGCCTGATGGTTAAAGAGTAATTTACTCCTCTTCCATCAGAATAGGAGGCTATCGATCGGACGGTCAGGTAAATGTATGATTGCTACTGACCCTTGGAATTGAGGTGAGGCCCAATGCTAACACCAACGCCTCTTCATAGTATATTGAAATGTGCGGCTTTGCGAGAAAACGAGCAGACTTGGGTCAAGGAAAATTTCCAATACGACAAGCCATTTGATGCGATTACCGTAAGTAGCTTTTAATTCTAGTAACATAAACTGTACTTCTATTGTAAAGAGGGTGCAAATTACAGTTTGAGAGAGCGTTATTAGCGCAAATAGACCCAGATTGGCTCCACACACAGCGGCATCCATGTGGCAGAATGGGTCTGTCACGAGTGAAATGCAGTCCTCGTATCAGACAGAAACGCATAAACAAGCATGACACTTAGGGTACGGGAATCCGAAAACTCTGACTGACAGTGCTCTGTCGTTCGGATTAGAGACATTCATTTCTTCCTGAACTCAATTACATTTTACAAAGGCTGACATCCCCAGTTAATTGCAGGCTTTCCACATGAGGGAATTATTTGCACTTCTATATTCCCTGCCCATGTGTGCTCCGTTCCGGCTGCGGCGTCCCCGTCTCCTATTTGAAAAATATTACAAATGACTTTGATTTAAAAACACTTCTGGAGCCTGAGAGGAGGAGCTCTGTTTAAATAGTTTCGAGAGCGTCTTTGAGAGCACTGTGCAAATCATTTTGATGACATTTAGCAGCTGGACTAGATGATCCCGTTTCTCTCTGCAGTCCTCTAGTCGGATCCCTAGTGACAGGATGGTAAAAATAAAACAGCCAGGATGGAGTGAGAGGGAAAGGTGTGCTGAGAGTTTTGAATACAAAGAGGAGGGAGCTGGGAGGATCACCTCTGGTGGTTTAGTAATGTGGAGAACCACTCAAAACTGTCTGAGAGGAGCACAGAGATGGGGAATGAGAGGAATAAACCACATTGGTGTATTCTGGTTAATGCTGCTTGACTAAGGGAGTCTCAATGGTTAAGCTAGTTATGAAGGTCTGGAAGGGAAAATCAAGACATGACATATGCTGGTGCAAAAAAAAAAAAAAAAAAAAAAAAAAACCTAAGATATATCTTGAACAATTTATGGAATAAAATTAAAGTTTAATGTTCACCTACACAAAATATAAATAAATATATGTTATGCAATATATAAAATGTGTTTTGTAGCTAAATGCATTCAAAGCATACAAATTAAAACAAATAAAATACAGTCCATTCAAATATAAATATACACCTTATTATATACACATATACACATACAACAAAAGTTGTAAATGAAAGATGCCACAGATTCATGTAAGCAATTGTGAGTGACTGAGCAACTAAATGAAAATGTATTATAGTTTAATTCAATATAAATGCAATTAGCTTAACTTTAAAGTGCTTTTTCCTATTCACTTTAGTACATCTTTATTTTTATTTTCATAATTACGTCTGTTGTCTTTGAAATATGGTGAAAGTGTATTGCTGAATGCTCTGACAAGCATTTAATAATCTTCAGTGTCATTTCTACTGTATTTAATTATATTTGTAATTATACATTTGTAATGATGACCTTGCAGTTTTAAATGTAATATCAAATAATGCACTACAGTTAAATTATACTCAAGTATACATGCTTTAGTATGCTAGTCAACACATCAAAATCTCATTAAGGCACGACAAATAATTAATAAAGCATAATGATTTAAAATGTACTTTAAATGTGGCATTATTACAAAATACACTTTAAAAGCAAAAATAGTCATGAAAGTGTGCTCTCTTTAGATACATTTAAGTGGCCTGTTAATTCATTAATTCATTTTTTAATTAATATTACTATTTATTTTAAAAGTAATATTTCAAAGTATTATACATTGTTTAATTCAAGTACATTTTTCAAGTTTAAATTGCTGATGCTATAAAACATTTTAGAGCACGTTCAGTCACGTAAGTCACAAACAAGAAAGGATTATAAAATTAGCATGCTGAAACATAAAGGACATTGATATTTACTGTTATTTAATTTTATATTGCCAATAAACTGGTAGCCTGCAATTGTTACCTTTTAGTACCTGATTTAACTCATAAAAAATGCTTCTCTTGGTATAGATTGATGTATATAGGCTTTTTGCCTTGAATAAAAATATTTTTTCAGTATGTGCTCCTTCTGTAGAGAGGTGAGACTCCCTGCTCCCTTCTGAAGGGCAGTATAATCTAACATTGTCCCCATACTGTTATTGCCATAAGCATTAGATGGCTAAACCCGAGGGATTATCTCGCTGGATAACAATAATGTGGCGTTAGTTGACGAACAGATGAACGGATATCCATGGCACGGATCCATCACAACATCACGGCACCTTTCGCCACATCTGGACCATGCTTTAATTCGTTTGCTTGTTTCTCACCTCTATTTCCCTTCAGCGGCTATCAGTGACATCACTGAGGCATTATCCTCGCACTTCCCATTAATGCCATTGTTTGTATTATCTTATTCCAAGCAGACACACAAAACAACATACCCAGATGGCTTACATGTTTACCACTCGCGCAAACACAGTCCGTACCCTGTTTTTACGATTCTCACCGCCTGTTTTGAACATTTTCCGAGCGTTAGTGCACAACTATGTCATATATGTAATGCCCACAGCAAATCACTTAACCTAAATAGGTTCAAGAACTGATCCTATGATTAGATCTAGACTGGAGAATTGTATTGCTGGCCAATATGGTATAGCTGTGCTCTATATGGTGGCTGAATGGCAAGCTGAATTGGATATGGGCACATCTGCTAAGCCCCAATAAACTCATTGTGCCCCTTTCACAATTCACTGCCATAGTTAGCAGATGTGTTTCATGTGCGGTAAGCTGGCTGTATTCTGCTTTATCAGCAGCTGGGGGTGAGCAATTCAGCGTCGGCGATGTGTCATACTAATAAAGAGACGGTGTGTCACAGCTTTTCAGTTCCTGTAGGGCTCAGAGTGAATGGACTTCCTACCAGTCTATGGCACTCTTGTTATTAAACACGGCAATCTTTCAGACTGACACATCCTGTGGGGACTTTGGCTTCTACTGTACGCTGAAGGGCCGCAAGCTGTTCTCTGTGCCAGCACACATACACATGCGTATTTACTGTTTTCATTCTAGTCTAATTTAGGCATTTTTTAAAATATTACAATTTAATTTGTGGAAATTATTTTTTATATTTAATTAAGACAGATAGGTAATGCAGTTTCTTTTAAATGTGAGAACTAAATATAGCCAAAGTCCCTTTAAGACAAGTAATTTCACTCGGCGGCCATCTTTGAAACGCCTCTCGGGCATGCAATGTGAAGCTCCTATCTGTTTGAATGGGGAAACATCAAATTCTTCAAAACGGTTCACTAAGCTTATGATTAAATTTCATATTTGAAAACACCAAAGAAATCTGACAACAAGTCTCATAAAGCTTGCTTATTGTGTTCAAATACCGTTAAAAAAGCTTGTTTTTGATGCTAGACCAGTCAATGCGCATGCGCAGTCATGAGTGCGAGCTTGCGAAAGCTGCCGGTTTCTATGTTAACCGGAGCTTCTAACAGCTGCTGCAGTGACGCGATGACTTTACTAAGCAACAATTGGCTCTTTCATTTAGAAGGCGGGGCTTATTCACCATATTGGGCGTTACACTTTCTCCCTTTTATAAGTAATAGGACTGCACAGTCTTCCTATATATAAAGTCTTTGATATAGCCATGATACTGTAGCAAAACCTGCTGTGGAGACTTTCAAAACTAGTATTCTTAAATTAAACTAATTATATTTTCTGACCCTATAGGGCTGGTAGCTGGTAAGCTACATGCTAAGCTAAGTCAATTATCAAGTGGGTCTTTTAAAAATGTAGGTAGTTACATTAAGCATCATAAAAAAGTACTCTTTGTATAAAACGCTACAAGGTAGCTAACAACATTGAAGCTATTTTAGGGAGCCATATCTTTTGAAACAGACAAGTAACAGATTATATAATTATAACTCAATCAGAGCAGTATTTCTCTGGCACAAAAAATAGGTTTTGAATGAATAAATCTTGATTATGGTGACATAATCAGATCAATTTATCTTAAACAGACACAGTACATTTACACTAAATACAACTAAACTAGACTATGACTCAGAAGTATAGTGATGAACTACAGCGATTAGCTAAATATATTGCTATAAAAAGATGCAAATTGCCGCACTGGGACTTCCGCACACAGACTTGAATCAGTCTTCCCAGCGCGACATGTATGAGACAGAGAGAAGAGCGTTTTAATTATTTTAATTGATTATTTTTCACTTTTTCGCAGACATGCATGTGCAACAGTGTGATATTAAAAACAGTGATATACTGCTAATGCATAAATACCACTAATTGTTGGAAAAAGTAGCTTCAACAAATGATAAATACCACTAATTGTTGGAAAAAGTAGCTTCAACCCTGCTCTGTTATAAAAACATATGAACTACTGAAATGCTACTGAAAAATGTATTTGAGTTAGCAGCATTGCTACTGCATTTCACATATGAAATAAGACAAAAAGGAGTTGTTTTCATCATGTTTTTTTTTCAGGCTTTACTATCATCGTAGGGACATTTTGTCCATGTAAATGTAATAAAACATTACACACACTCCACTAAACCTTTCCAGACATGTACAATGTATTTCATCCTTAAAGGGACAGTTCACCCAAAAATGAAAATTCTGTCATGAATTACTCACCCTCATGTCATTCCAAACCCATAAGACCTTCGTTCATCTTTGGAACAAAAAATAAGATATTTTTGATGAAATCTGAGAGCTTTCTTATCCTGCATAGACAGCAATGCAACTACCACATTTAAGGCCCAGAAAGGTAGTAAGGACATTGTTAAAATAGTCCATGCGACATCAGTGGGTCAACCTTGGTTCAACACGCATGTGTCATTCTGTAGATCCATTTTATGGATTATGGACTATTTTGGCCTGAAGTGATGGTTTGAAGTTGGATCTGTTTCTACAAACAAGCAGCTTTTTGCTTCACAAGATATTAACAGATGGACTGGAGTCGTGTTGATTACTTGTGGATTATTGTGATGTTTTTATCAGCTGTTTGGACTCTCATTTTGACAGCACCCATTCACTGCAGATTATCCACTGATGAGCAAGTGATGTAATGCTAAATTTTTCAAATCTTTTATGATGAAAAAACAAACTTATCTACATCTTGGATGACCTGAGGGTGAGTACATTTTCTGCAAATTTTCATTTTTCAGGGAACTATTCCTTTAAACAAGAACAGGATAGCAATGACACTTTTTCAATGTAGCGAGCGGCTCTAACAGTGTGAGAATGAGTGTGTGTGAACGTCTACGTCTAAGAGTAGATCTGAAGGGTAATGAGAGCATTTGTTGCTAAGGTTAATGCTCACCATCAAACTTTAATTAGCGAAATTACAGGAAATGATAACCAAATTAAAAACGGCAAACTCTTACACACATTACTTCAAGATGTGAAGGAGGGTCTAATGAGACCACACCAAATAAAACCCACAAAACAACAGCTTAGAGCTTGGATATGTGCCACCCGAGCTGCCCACGGCCTGTCATTAAATCATGAGGTTATAGACTCCGCCAGCAATGAGTGAACTTGAATAGGACGTTAGGTCTGACTGACTGTGATAAATGCTGCACATATTGTTGGCTTTTGCCTCAAAGTCTGAAAAACAAATTTGCCCGTTTTGCCCTCAGTGCTGAGGCTAAGTAGATCTGTGGCATGTGGCGGGAACGGTTGTCTTAAATGAGTACCAGATGACTGAACGACAGATTTACTGTCGTAACAGAAATACTTCTGTTTCATGTGGACTGGAGTTAGTTTGGCATCCTGCCCACCCCTTGGTGCGTGTCTGCCTGCCCCGTCGCTTACGCAGAACCGCCCCGTAATGCTCCGCAATGAGCCGTGATGACTAAAGACACATGTACAGGCCTAAGGGGTCTCCTGGTGGGACAAAGTAACCCCTAAATTGACCAAATCAAAATCAGAAATGTCAAAAGCCTTGTTATTATCACAGGAGGGCAACAGTACACAAGGCAGAGGTGCCATATGTCCCCTGGAAACCATGGCAACATTTTCATCTGACTACTTTGTGCATTCGGTCACCGTGACCAAGCACCAAATCGCTAAAAACCTCTTTGTATGATTTTTCTCGTCTTTTTCTTCACAGCCATTTACATACCTGTGGCAACCGTTATAACTGGGAACTGGACACTACTTGTCAATTTTAAAAATATCTCAGTTCGACCTCCACTTGGCACTAAGCATTTTATTTCAAGAGCTTTGTTTTGCTTGGCCACAGTGTGAAGAAAATAAATGGTTGCCAGTTGCAAAAAACAACAACATTAAAGAACAGTTTACCCCCCATAAAATAAAAATAAAAAATCTCTTATCATTTACTCGCCCTCATATCGTTCCAATCCTGAATTACTTACTTTCTTCAGTGGAACACAAAATAATTTTTTTTTTTTTTTTTTTGTGTGTGTGTGTGTGTGTGTGTTGTAGTTTATATAATTAAAGTCAATGGAGTCCAGTGCAGTTGACTTAATATACGGATAAAAGCAAGACATTTTTTAAAACGCCTTCCATTACTGTATGTTTCACAGAAACAAGGTTATTATACTTAACAGAGACCATAAAAAATGTTACCTGAAATAAAATAAAATAAAATATTACACAGTTATCATTCTTAATTAGTTTATAAACATATTAAAATTTATACTAAAATAACTAAAACTACAACTGAAATCAAATTAATAAAAACCATACCGACTAATAAATAAATAAATAAATAAATGGCAAAAACAAACAACATAATAATTAAAATTAAAATGAAACAGACAATCCAAAAAATAACAAATAAAAAGTTTGTTCACATCAAGAACGATAACTTTAACGATAACTATACTAAAGATTTTGATTATTATTAATAAATTATAATTTATAGGAATAGTTCACCCAAAAATGAAAATTTTGTCATCGTTTACTCACCCTCATGTCGTTCCAAATATGTATAAGTTTCTTTCTTATGTTGGACACAAAAGAAGATATTTTGAAAAATTTTGAAGAACCGAACAGTTGTTCGTACCATTGACGTCCATAGTAGGGAAAGAAATACGGAAGTCAGTGGGGACCATCAACTCTCTGATTACCAGCATTCTTCAGAATATGTTCTTTTATGTTCAACATAAGAAAGAAACTCATACAGGTTTGGAACGACATGAGGGTGAGTAAATGATGACAACATTTTCATTTTTGGGTGAACTATCCCTTTAGTACTACTACTAATAATAATAATAATAATTGAAAATATGAAGTCCACACCACAAATAAAATGGTAACGGAGGAACAATATTACGAAGTAACAATGAATGATAAAAACATTGACAGCCAATCAGAATGCAACCTGCTTTAAAGTGCAGCATAAGTGTGCTTATCAAAATCCTATATATGCTGGTGTGAATTGTTATAGTTATTGTTTTTGGTGTAAACGGGCGTCAAACAATGGCAAAATTGTCAGTTTTGCGTGAACTATCCCTATCAGGCAGTGGCATCTTCCAATTGGTTGCATCGGCAGTTAAACGAACAAACACACAAATTTTAATAAGCTAATAACTTTCAACTACTGCCCGAATGTTACCTAATTCACCTAATTGATATTCACAATTCAGGTTGACAAGGTTCATAATGTGCCCCTTCCACCACTTTTCAGATCGCTCCTGCTTGCAATAAATGTTTCGAGAGAAATGTGCAGACGGTGGAGTCCACTCAATACATCTGCAATGAGGTGGCTGGCAAGATGCCATCTTAAACAAACCACAATGGCTGTGTTTGTCCTGACCTGGCATATTCCAAACCCCCCCATGAAAAACACTGCCGTTGAGCCCTGAAGGCCTACAGCCACTTCCTTTCAGACTACACAAAACGTGGATCTGCAGGCCACCCCTGCTGCCTGTGGGCCTGAATAGACTCAGTGAGCCGGCACTGACGGCGGGGGGTGAACGAAGTGGCCGCCCGCAGTGTGGGGTTACACATCGTGCCTGGGGTGATGTCACATCAGCCCGTAAAGACAAAATAATAAAACCAACCAAACCTATATGTATTATAATTTATACGTTAATGGGAACAAAACTATATGCAAGTCTTCCAGGAAAAAGCTTTAAAGAATGACTAATTCATTCCTTTTTTCACCTCACCGGACCTTAATAAAAGACTAAAATCATAGTGGATGAATGAGATGTTGAATATACGAGTTTTTCCTTTGTTACAACAGCCATTTTCCAGGTGGAGGCTGTAATAAGGTGTTTATGGAAACAAGGGGCTATTGTAACCCTTGTGAAAAAGAAGTGCACTTAAGTATACTTTTTGCAGAAATAATATACTTTAAAAGAACACACACAAGTGCAAATTAAATATGCTATCTTCCACGCTTAAATTCATTGTATTTGTAATTAACTTGTGATATTAAATGCAATTAGTTGAACTTTTGAGTGATATTTTTGAACCACTTAAGTGGGACTTTAGTATATTTTATATGTACTTTGAAATATGGTAAATATGTACTTCTGAATAAGCAATTAATGTGAACTAAATATACTTCAATGTCATTTCAATGTCATATCTCTGGCAAATGAAGTTGAAATTTAGTATAGGCTATTTAAAATTTTATTTTAAAAAACATCTCTTAATTACCTAGTTACAATCAACACAAACACAAAATGGAAAACTCTCTACATTTATTGACAAAACAATGTCTAAAACAAATACACAAAAAAAACGCTTTTTGCTGATGCACATGAAAAACCCAACACTATACACAGTTACAACACTTTAACTCACTTATTAGAAAGAGTCTGGAGAACAATGCAAAATCACTTACATACTTACATACAAAAGCACCTAATCTCACCATCATAGAAAACATCATTCTGTATGATGTATAAGCCTGTTTCCTCATTGGGGACCTAAAAAAATTTTAGTGAATTTAGTCAAAATTTAGTGGTATTACTATCCTTGTGGAGTCATTTGGTCTCCATAACGTATAGGATTACTAACACACAAACTTAATACAAAATATATATATATATATATATATAAAATATAATGAAAATTATCATTCCAAATGAGACCTTATTTTATTGGTTTCACAGACAAGGCTTAAGACCAGCCCCAGACTAAAATGTAATTCTATAATTATGCTTTGGCAATAATGTGCAAGTCATACCAATAAAGCTCATTTGAATTGAATTGAAGGTAATTCTGAGCTGTTTCAACTGAAAGAAACTTGCACTGACTGATCTTTAAAAAATATCAGTACCTTTGTTTTGTCTCAAGATGCTCACCAGTAATGTTTTTTCTAAGGCATGTTAATGAAAATTACTTAAATGTCCTAATTGAACTATGGCCTAATCTTGGCTTAGTCTAAGCCCTGTCTGTGAAACCAGGCCATGAATTCTCAAACCGGAAACGGAACGGAAAAAACGGAAATGTTCCAAAGAGGCAGGAAAGTCAGAATTCCTTGAGGAAAGAAAAAAGAACAATTGTTATAAAACATTAATATCCAAATATCCAAACAAATATCCAGTCATTATAAATGGTTCAGTTGAGTGAAAGCAATAGACAGCTGCAGTCCAGTCCAGTTTATATACACCTTGCAGTATCTGCAAATTGTTCATAATTTAAGCAGTAAGAGGGTAGAGGTGTAGAATCATTAAAAAAATGCAATTTCTGCTCTGATGATGCAGTTTATTCTGCAAAGTGTATGTAAACTTTTGACCAAATCTGCATCACCTAAGAGGTGAATTACCTCAATCATCAGGGCAACATCATAGTAGAATGCTGGGAGATGTTCCTGCAGATTTCCTACAAACACCAGATTTCACCAGAAGAAAGGCACCTTTAATTTTTTTCCCCTCATCTTGCCTTGCAAGCTTCTCTCGCACATCTTCATGAAGAATGTTCCAGCAAAGCTGCTGTCCTCTTCCTTTGGTTTGTTACCTGTAAAATATATGATGATTAGAGGGGGATTTGTAAATGCACAGGTGGGAATATATAACTTGCAAATGGAAAAGATTCAAAGCATTTAAAATCCATAGGGACAGTGACTTAATATAGCACTTTTAGCTTGTCATGTGTGATCAGGGTGAGCTGACTGGTCAACAATTCATTAAAAACTTCTAACATCACCTCTTCAGTACTGGTCTGTATTTCCACACTGTATCTCCAGTAACAAATCTGTGCTGATCCTGCAAAATGAATAACTCCAGATAAGTACACAAATATTACATATTACAAACACAACCAGTAAAGGAACATCTTCAAATGCAAAAAGAAAATAAACAACATTATTTCTAGAGGTGGCTGATATATTGAATATTACTGGTGGTTATAATATCGATTATATATATTAAACATTACAAGATCGGATCTTTCACTTTTGTTCAGCAGCGTTAAATTGAATTTTAAATCGTTTAGTTAAAATACAAGATTGTATTTTCAGCAGCCAAATTTCTTGGTCCACACACGCGATAACATTCCGATATCAGAATGCATTCATAGATAAATTATAGGACATGATTAATTCCCCTCCCGAGTCCATGTAGCAAGAACTGCCGCAGGAATAGCAAGACTAAATTAAGAATAAAGAAAGCTTATATCAAGATATACTTACTTGATTCATTATCTGCAGTACATAAAGTCTCATAATCATCCAAACGTGCCGCTCCTCTGTTCTCGTTTGATCAGCGAAGCTCCCTCACGCACACGTCACGATTTCAGAAACATGGCACGCAGCGCATTTTTCAAACTCTGCTGAAGTAGCGCGTCATCATGACGTAGTATTTTTGGCGCATGCGCATAAAACAAAAGAGATACTTATCAAGAGATACAAAAGTGGTTACATGTCGTTTCAGGCTTTTCATTTCTGTTCAGGTTCAAGTTGTCCTAATCCATTGTATAGTTAGACCAAAGACTATTGTTAGACTCATTCATGACTCATTTACCTAACTAAAAGTCTAAAAACTAAAATGTATTTGAATGCAAATTAATTTTGTTTAGATCTGTTAAACTTTTGCTTGCGATTAATGCAATTAAATGTGTGTTTAAGTGACTTAGAACAACATAATGATATTGAAAGTATTCTGTACACAGATGTAAAGTACAGTACTATTACATACAAATACAGTACTCTCATAAATGACACTGTATGTCAAATATTATGTCAAAAATTAAACTTCATAGAGTTCATAGCGTAAGACCTGGTGATGAAAATTTCAACAATAAGTTTTATTGGACTATACTGTATAAGAAAGTGTATTTAAGTTTAGAAGAAAAATACATTTCAAGTGCATTAATGCACATAGTATATATTATAGACTAAATACATTTAAAATACATTAACAAATGTAATTTTGGAGAACACACTGAAGTTGAAATTAAAATCAATTATTTTACATGTGCTCTGTGTATCAGCAAACAAAATGGCGGTGCTACTGTTAGTTTTGCAGTTGTTTGAATGTTAACAAAGACGACTGCTAGCAACTAAATTGCTATGCTGTGCTAACATGTTTTGCTAGGGGAAGATTATTTGCTGTTTATGCTAGACTAGTTGTAGTATCATGTATTTTAGGGAATTTGAGTCATCTGCATTTATTTACTTATAAAAATTATCATTAAAGGGATGCCTTTAAAACGAAGCATGATTAATTGTATTGAATGTCTGATTGTAATGTACAGATATAACAATATTAATTAAATAAAGGCCACTTACTTAAAGAGAGTACATTTACATGACTATGCTTCTTAACACACTTAAGTACACTTATAAAAAGTGCTATTTGTAATAATATCAAATTACAGTAAAAGTTTTAGACAACAAAAAATATTACACATAGGCCTAGGCCTAAAGATGGACTAAGTCCTTCTTAAGTGTCCCAAAGCACTCTTACTACATTGAACTGTCTTATTATTATGTAAGTATTATTTTTAAATATGCTAAACATATTTCTTTTTTCACAAAGAATAGTTCACCCAAAAATGAAACTGTCATAATTTCATGTCATTCAAAACCTGTAACGTATTACTTTCTTCTGTGAATCACAAAATAATATATTTTGAAAAATAACTAGCTCCACATGAAGAAAGTCAATAGATTCTAATGTTGTTTTGGACCCCGGTGACATTCATAGTGGACATAACAGTTAAAACATTCCTCAAAATATCTTTTTGTTGTGTTTTTTAGAAAGAAGAAAAGTCATACAGGTTTAGAACGACATGAGGACGATGACATTTAAAGTTACATTTTAGGTTATCTTTTTACTGTTTACTTCTCCCTCAGCATCAGCATGTGACGTCATTCACCCGCATCCCTGCAAAGTCAGGGTTTTAGATTTCTAGACCCGAATGAGTTTCCAATTCCAAGTCCAACTCCAAATGGAGTTCTAATGCGGCTGAATAGAACACAGCATTAGCAGGTCTTTTAAATGTGATACATTTACATAATAATATGCAAAAGAGTTTGAAAATTAAACCACATATATTAACACCAGGTGTGAAGAGAATTTAATGAGTTGGATTGTTAGTTTTTGACAGTTTCCAATAAAACTTTAAGCACAAACACTGGTAAAGAGGGTAAAATACAAGTGTGCAGGAGTGGTACACTCAAGAGATGACTTCAGACATCAAGTCCAAAGATTTTTTAATGCCTTGTGATCACAGAACGGCGGCTCTCCCCTGACATTTTTTCAAAGACAAGATCGAAGCGACTGCAGGAAATTTTAACTTCAAATGTTCCCCACATGCCACAGAAAGGAAACTCCGTGGGCTAGTATTAGTATGTAAAAGGATGAATAAAACGCTCCAACAGCTAAACGCCACAATGCTTTTTCAGATTTCTTTCATACGCCTTTCCAGTTGTAAGAGTAGATTTACTGAGATGTCACAAGGGTTCCCATGAGAGGAATATGGCAAATTACTATAAAAAATGTGAATAACAAAGGTTTTAAATAAAATGCAATGATATTCAACGAGGTGGCAGCGATTGTTCAGTGTCATAAAGCTGCGGCACATTAGGTATGCATCATTAGGCGGACTCCTCACCTGTGTCCGCTCAGAGCGTCTGTCTTCAGGTTGGTCTGGATTCACCTTGGGCTACAATCTCAGGCCCACAGCACGCAGAAACAGTCTCCACAATAATACAGCCCGCCTGATTTCTTCTCCCACACCTCCTACTGACTCAAATGTGTTTCCTCATGCAGACATGATAACCACTTTCCAATTTCAACTTCATCTTCAACCACCAATTTCAGCCAGCGTGGCTGTGACTGCAATATGAATCCCTGCATATATACAGGACATTACAGGCTCATACTGGGCTGGCCACAAATGAGAGCGAGAGAGAGACGGGGGAGCAGATAGAAGCCAAGACATTGCTCGCTCCCAGCTGCCTGTTATTTCTTTCCATTTATTATTCAATAAGCTTTAATTGACCCTTGACCCCGAACAGGAGTATGAATCGGTCTATCTCCTGGGTGCAGTCCTGTTCCCGAATCCTTGTGTCAGAGTCAAGGAGGGCTAAATCTGGAAGGACCCGGGAGCATGTTGCATGGGTTTAGAGAATACTCTACAGCCGGAATTAGGGCTGATTGTGATTGAATGGAGCTTGATGACTCTTGACATTTCCGTGGAGTTCTTCAATCACACGCTGCCGTTGTTCAGGTTTGCGCCAGTGCATTTACACTCATGCACTTCAAAAAGGCATATATTACGCAGACGCACAAACACACACACTCATAAACAAACAGACGGAAGTGATGATGAATATGCTAACTCAAAAAAAAGCATGCATCTCCTTCATGGGCCTCATTTGTTAATCAATGTTAAAAATGTCATTTTTTACAGCCGCATACTTTCAATTTTGCTCTGGCGCAGACTGAAAAATGTCTGAAGAAAACCTCGAGATTAATAAATGAACTAGTATTGTACACTGAATGTAATTTAGTGCAGAAATATTCCCTCAGAAATCATGAATTTCACAATTAGTTACAAAGAAACAGCATGTGACTATTGAATTAAACATGAAATTATTGAGTGGAAAGACTAATATAGTATTTTTTGGTAAAATGTTCTCCAATAAACTTAAAATAAATTTAGATCAATAAATAATGAATAAAAGTAGCACACATACATATAATTCCATATTAATAATTATTTAATATTAATAATCTAAATTTATTATACACTGTATACATACATTTAAAAAATACATTGTAAATAAGAAATTCTAATTGACTAGTCAAACTAGTTAAAATGATAATTTTATATACTATAGATAGATAGATAGATAGATAGATAGATAGTTTTACTAGTCAATTAAGATAACTTTTAGAATCTGTGTTATTTACAAAATATTTTTTTATTTATTTAAAAAAAATTACTTTTACTAGGTAACTTTGTAGTAGGTAACCAACAAATATTGTAATTAATAAAATCTATAAATTCATAATATTCAAAAATGCATTAAAAAAATCACAACTTCCCCTGATCTGCATGCATGAAAATGACTGTGTCCTCCAATGTACAAATGAATGTCCTGGCTGAATCGTTCCTGGTAAGATCTGTTAACATCAGTCCAAGAGAACAAAACATCTCAGCAGTGAAAAATGTGGCTGCTTTTGTCTCTCAGGTTGCAGGAGCTATTACAGCAGTTTCATTCAAAAGCTTTTAAATCTCACAATGCCCTGTATTACAGTTTTATATGCAGTGTGTTGCTCAGAGCCTGTTATTTCCACACTGGATGTATTGAAAGCATTGAAATACTGCCTCATTAAATGGTAGACAGGCACACAGCGAAGAGAATAGCCTGGGCGAAACAGTCAGACTGACTTAAACGGAAGAGCTGCAGTGTTGACAGATGTGTCCACTGACAGCAGTTCACACTGCACTTCTCTACCTACTAACTCTCTCTCCATGACTAGATTGTGATTCTTCTCTAGTGTTAAGGCAGATAAATGATTACTGTGGTTCACTGGTGAATGCTAATGCTCTACTAAAGCTTCAAAGGGACCATTTTCTACAATTTTGTAGCATTTTATTCTTTCCTTGAATCAGCGGTGTAACCACAATAAACACTGAGGGGGATGTTTCTCTCTAATATTCAGATTAGCAGCCAACTAACATGGGTTTTTCAATGGTCAGTTACATTCAAGACTTATTATGTGGCTAGCTTCCCTCAAGTTATAATTGTGTCTTAAATCAAAAACTGATGTAATTTATTCTGAAGATAACGATCTCGAATCAAACACCCATGCGATTTTATTCCTGAATGGTGATAATTTGGCTTTGTCTATTAAATGTTTAACAAGTACGATCACACTGAAACATTCAAATCTGTGTTCGCGCTGCTTTTGATCCAAAAAGAGCAGGTGTCGTGAAACAGCTTCAAGACCAACCGCACTGTATAATTACTTCAGTCTTACAAAATTTCAATAAAACACAGAAGTACTGGAATACATATTTATAGTTCAAATACATAGTGATATCTACAGTAGGATTAAAAATTTGAGTGTATCAGAAAGTAACTTGATGCTTCAAATAAAGATTGTGTCATTGCATCATCACGCCAGTAGGTGGCGACAAGCGACTGTTTTTTTTTTTTTATTGACTCATTTATTCAAAAGATTCCTTCAAAAATGCTGATTCATCCAGTAACACAACTGAAGTCTTTGAGTGAGTCATTGAATGTCATTGTGAGTCATTGAAAAAAAAAAAGTCAAATTAAATAAATATTTTTTAAACAGACTGCAGAATGTTTTTAGTTGTCTATTGAGAATTGTGGGAGAATCATGATCTTTTTTAATGTGATTCTCAATTTGTCAAAGAAAGGCAAAATAAGATATTTTGAAGAAGTCAAGGGTATTCAAAAGTGTTATTGTTAATTAAAACTAAAGCTATAAAATTGTTCTGTTTAAAAAAAATGAAATTATTATTATTATTATTATTATTATTATTATTATTATTATTTGTTTTAAAACTGAAATAAAACTGAAATAAAATATATTAGATGACTAACTTAAAAAAAAAATAGAAATGTTGCCATGGCAAACTACTGAAATAAACAAGTTGAAGTACTAAAATTACTATTAAAAAAAACACTAACAATGACAGAAGCACATAACAAAATTACTAAATCTAACATTAAAATAATAACTGAACATTAAAAAAAAAAATAAATGCAGAGGAAGGCACGTTATACATATCTGAAACAACATGAACAAAAAAATGATGACAGATTTTTCATTTTTGGATGAACTATGCCTTTAAGACTTCTGTATTTAAATGACCTCTGTTATGATTGACTAATCCTCACATACCAGCATAATTCACACTGTCATAAAGGGAATTTGCTTAATAACAAAAAAGTCGGTTTATTTCAAAGAAGAAAGCTCATTTCTTCTGTGTTGGCAATCCGATTCGGTAGGGTTATGTTGAGCTACAATCAAAGCTAAAAGTAAAACAATTCCTAACATAAAAAAAACGCATCAAACGCCCATGTGGAATATCTTGACAAATAACATCTTGGTTTAGTCAGCAATAGCCAATCAAATAAACATCTACGTTTAATCAGTTAAAACTGCTGCCAGATGAATGTATTTGCATTTCATGTATTGTGATCTCTCTCTCCAGTTCCTCCAAGCACATCCAGTCCAACTTAATCTTCCTTAAAGAGAACAAAAACATCTTAATGTTGATCACCAGGGGCTCTCGAAAGAGGCAGGCGAGGGCTAACTGCGTGTGCCTGTGTAAATGTACGTGTCTGTGAGCGATCCAGTTTTTAATGACGCTTGCAATATAGCTACCAAACAGACTACTACTAACTGCGATTTGCAGGATTTATAAAAGTCTTTTTAAGGATATGGGGAAGAAAACAGGATCAAAATTGATTCGATTCATTAGAGCCATGTCATGGCTTCTGTCTCTGAGCTACAGCCCCTCACTCTCGTTCACTAACTGATATCAATGACTGCCCTGTCATCTTGTAAGCAT